>CAXKVI010000002.1:116416893-116668440 GCA_964058755.1 Campiglossa producta
GAGGGGTCTGGCTGTAGTTTTTGACATGGGGCGAAGTATAAAAGTACCCGATGCTTCTTTAAGGTGGTCTTATATGACACATGTGTGTAGATATGCCCTTTACGAACAGCAAAAGTTGGACCAACTCGCTTAAACCTGTGAAATCGCAGTAAGAATTATGAAAATTCCTCAGTTTTGAGGTGTCTGACTGTAGTTTTTGACATGGGGCGAAGTATAAAAATACCCGATACTTCTTTAAGGGGTCTTCTATCACACATGTGAAACGATCTGCTCTTTAAAAGCAGCCGAAGTTGGACCAACCCGATTAAACATGTGAAAAAGCAGTAAGAACTATGAAAATTCCTCAGCCTTGAGGTGTCTGGCTGAATTTTTTTCCATGGGATGATGTCTAAAAATATCTTATACTACTTGGAGATAGTGTTCCACGACACATGTGTAAAGATCTGCCTTTCAAAAACAGCCAAAGTTGGACAAACTCGGTTAAACAAGTGAAAGTGCAGTAAGAATTATAAAAATTGCTCAGTTTTGAGGTGTCTGGCTGAAGTTTTTGACATGGGGCGAAGTCAAAAAGTACCTGATACCACTTAAGGGTGGTCTTCTATGACACATGTGAAAAGATCTGCTCTTTAAAAGCAGCCGAAGTTGGACCAACCCGATTAAACATGTGAAAAAGCAGTAAGAACTATGAAAATTCCTCAGCCCTGAGGTGTCTGGCTGAAGTTTTTTCCATGGGACGAAGTCTAAAAATGCCTGATACTACTTGAAGATAGTGTTCCATGACACATGTGCAAAGACCTGCCTTTCAAAAACAGCCAAAGTTGGACAAACTCGCTTAAACATGTGAAAGTGCAGTAAGAATTATAAAAATTCCTCAGTTTTGAGGTGTCTGGCTGAAGTTTTTGACATGGGGCGATGTCAAAAAGTACCTGATACCACTTAAGCGTGGTCTTCTATGACACATGTGAAATTATCTGCCCTTTAAAAGCAGCCAAAGTTAGACCAACGCAGTTAAACATGTGAATTCGCAGCAAGAATTATGAAGTTTCCTTAGCTTTGAAGTGTCTGGCTGAAGGTTTTGTCATGGGGCGAAGTCTAAAAAGGCCTAATATTAGTTAATAGTAGTGTTATACGATACATTTGTAACGATCCGCCATTTAAAAGTTGGGTAAACCCAATTGACCATGTGAAAGCACATTAAAAATGATGAAAAGTCCCCGTGCTTTGGGTTGTCTGGCTTAAGTTTTTTTCATGGAATGAAGTCCGGAAATGCCTGATACTATTTAAGGGTAGTGTTATACGACACATGTGTAAAGATCCGCCGTTTAAACGTGGAAAAAGTTGGAGAAAACTGCTGAAACAAGTGAAATCTCTGTAAAAATTTGTGAAAATCCCGATCTTTGAGGTGTCTGTCTGAAGTTTTTGCCATGGGGCGAAGTCTAGAAATGACTGAAACTACTTAAGGGTAGTGTCCTACGAAGCATCTGAAAAGATCCGTCATTTAGAAGTTGTAAAAGTGGGACAAACAAGAGAAAGAAAATTAATAGGAAAATAAAAGTTCCCGAACTTTGAGGTGTCTGGCTGAAGGTTTTGCCATGGGATGATGTCTGGAAATGCTTGATTCTACTTAGGGATAGCATTCTATGACACATGTGTGAAGATCTGCTATTTAAAAGTAGTCAAAGTTTGTCAAATCCACTTAAACATGTGAAAGCGCAGTAAAAATTAGTGAAATTTCCCGAGTTTTGAGGTCTGGCTGAAGTTTTTGCCATGGGACGAGGTCTAAAAATTACTGAAACTACTTAAGGGTAGTGTGCTACGACACATGTGAAAAGATCTATCATTTAAAATTAGTAAAAGTGGGACAAACAAGAGAAAGCTAATTAATAGGAAAATAAAAGTTCTCGAACTTTGAGGTGTCTGGCTGAAGTTTTTTCCATGGGATGATGTCCAGAAATGCTTGATTCTACTTAAGGGTAGCATTTTACGACACATGTGTAAAGATCTGTTATTTAAAAGAGGCCAAAGTTGGTCAAATCCGCTTAAACATGTCAAAGCGCAGTAAAAATTAGTGAAATTTCCCGAGTTTTGAGGTGTCTGGCTGAAGTTTTTGCCATTGGGCGAAGTCTAAAAATTCCTGATACTACTTGAGGGTCGTGTTCTACAAAAAATGGGAAAATATTGGGTAGTTAAAATCAGCCAAAGTGGCCCAAATGCGTGAAATTAGTAAAACAAAATAAATTTCCATAGGAAAATCCGCGAACTGGGGGTGTCTGGCTGGAGCCTTGTCACTGGTACGGGTCTAACAACACTTGATGCTGACGCGGGGTGGTAATCTACGTCAAATATATGAAAATCATCCATTATAAAATAAGTGAAGTTAGGGTCATTTTTTGGCGACTTTGACCCCCGATTCCTAGGCCCTTGTCATAGGTACAGCTTTAAAATTTTCACATTCTTTCTAGATTCGGGGAGGACTATCGATCGGTATTGGTTTCATCCATTATAAAATAAGTGACGCTTTTAGGCTCTGGGATCTTGGTCTAGAAGAAAAATTATTTAAGTAAATCAGACTACAATCAGCAGCAGAAAGAATATCAAACAAATATAGCAATTATCAGAGAATTAATTCAAATATACACAGCTCCCTCCGAGAATCTATTATATTAATAGGCTAACAAATTTTACATATAAATCATTGCCAAGCTTAAAGCCATACTAAATATGCATAAATATTTATGAAATGCATATGGATTTGTTGGCATACCTCTAAGGCAGTGCACAATTATCTAATATATAACCAATACTGCTTCATTTATCTGTAATAAGCGAATGAAAATTTTTCATGCAACTTAAATTGGTTATCTGACAATCAATTTGTAAATAAAGCGATAGCCCAGTGGGAAGCGTTAGGGGGTAGTGGTCGAGCGGTTGATGGTTCGAGTACAGTTAGTTACACAGCTATAGGCCAAAATTTTTTTCTTTTTTGTCATTGAAAATTGTTTATATTTTTTATATATTTTTATATTTCTAATCTTGACTTTTTAATATTTTTATAAACAATATTTTTATGTTTGTGATCTCTATTTTCGAGAAGAAAAAAATTTGGTGCGAATATTTTTAGTTTACGGAAAGCCATGTGAAATAATAATTTTATATCATAAATATACATACATACCACCCATTATAGAAATGCTATAACCGCTTATACAATTTCTTTTTGTTTTTTTTTTGGTAAATATTTCAAAAAATTACCATTAATATAAGTCTGACTGCTCTAATTTTTGAAGATGAAAGCTGCAATTTGCGAATTTTTTTTCAAATTCTATCGATTGAGATAGAGTTGCTGATAAATTCCTTAATTAATGTATAAAAATCGACAAAATATTTTATGGATACTACGTTATTTTGAACTAAACCAAGTGATAAGCGGAAATCTTAAATTTTACTGAAGACAACAAATAATTTCTTTTCAAATGTATATATGTATTAACTTTTAAAAGGGCAAATTTGCAACCCGAGCCCCAAACAAGTCTAGACCAAATTGAATAGAATTTTTTTAAAAATCAATATACATTTTTTTTCTTTAAATCAAAAGAAAAATCCATATAAAGTGTCTTTTAAATATTGCTAAGTTATGGTTAAAGAAAAAAGCTAGAAAACCCTCACACTTTTTTTGACCTAACCAGAATTTGTAATTTACCCCCACTAAAAAGTTTTAAAACCACGCCATGTATAATACATTTATTTAAAATACAACCCATACTTCTCTAAATTGAATGTGTAACTATTTTCGTTCTCTCGCTCATTAATACTCTTTAATATTACACGAACTCATATTTCCAAATTTCCACCCCTTCAAAATAAACGTCAAGCCAATTTCATACTCATATCTATTTATATACACATATACATATTTGCGTAAACACTCCAATTCTCTCGCTCATTGAGTTCAAACAGTAGATTCGGCGTTGAACTCATATGTATATTGAAATGTTACACTCCAAATAGATGGCGTCGGCAAAGAGAATATATCAACAAGAGCCACCACTCGTTATGAAAGCAACGAACAAGATGGATGCCGTTTTCTTTCAGGGTTTCGGTAATTTCGATATAAATATGTTATTGTCTAATCAAAACAAAATGTGTTAAAGAAAATAGACGAGAACTGAAATAACACAAGAGTCGAAATAAAAATTTGCCAGCTGTCGAACTTACAAAACTTAGAAAAACAAAATTACCGAAACCCTGAAAGAAAACGGCATCCATCTTTTTCCTTGCATTTATAACGAGTGACGGCTCTTGTTGATATATTCTCTTTGGCGTCGGCGCGAATAGCCAATTTGTTTCCGCATGAGAGTTGCCCCAATATGTGTTGTTATGTACCAAAGGATTAAAAAAAAGTGACAATTTGTTTTTCTCATATCTCGCACGCTTTATTATAAACGAAAATAGTTTAAAAATAAAATTTTTAGAAAAGAAGCAATCAATGTTTTAACTTTCTGTATTGAAATTCATCAAGAAAAAAAAAAATGAGATTGAAATAGATACACCCATTGCCGTCAATTCTATATAATATGAGAATTTGCCTTTTTAAAAAAATAAAAATCAAACATCTTTTTCGTAGAATTCTATAATAAAAATGAGATAACTATCATTGCCTTATATTCCAAAGTTTTAATAAACAAATGAAAAACTAAAAATTTTACATTGTTGTGCCATAAAATCATGAAAAAATTAAATTTTCAATTACATATACTTATAATAAAATGTAATTTAACTATACAATTTTTTGGGAAAACGTTATCAAAATTATATTTTTCCATAAAGCTCTAATATGTATGTATATCTATTATATTAATAGGCTAACAAATTTTACATATAAATAATTGCCAAGCTTAAACCCATACTAAATATGCATAAATATTTATGAAATGCAAATGGATTTGTTGGCATTCCTCTAAAGCAGTGCACAATTATCTAATATATAACCAATACTGCTTCATTTCTCTGTAATAAGCGAATGAAAATTTCTCATGCAACTTGAATTGGTTATCTGACAATCAATTTGTAAATAAAGCGATAGCCCAGTGGGAAGCGTCAGGGGGTAGTGGTCGAGCGGTTGATGGTTCAAGTACAGTTACAGCTATCGGCCAAAATTTTTTTCTTTTTTGTCATTGAAAATTTTTTATATTTTTTATATATTTTTATATTTCTAATCTTGACTTCTTAAAATTTTTATAAACAATATTTTTATGTTGTGATTTCTATTTTCGAGAAAAAAAAATTTGGTGCGAATATTTTTAGTTTACGGAAAGCCATGTGAAATAATAATTTTAGATCATAAATATACATACATACCACCCATTATAGAAATGCTATAACCGCTTATACAATTTCTTCTAATTTTTGAAGATGAATGCTACAATTTGCGAATTTTTTTTCAAATTCTATCGATTGAGATAGAGTTGCTGATAAATTCCTTAATTAATGTATAAAAATCGACAAAATATTTTATGGATACTACGTTATTTTGAACTAAACCAAGTGATAAGCGGAAATCTTAAATTTTACTGAAGACAACAAATAATTTCTTTTCATATGTACCTATATATGTATTAACTTTTAAAAGGGCAGATTTGCAACCCGAGCCCCAAACAAGTCTAGACCAAATAGAATAGAATTTTTTTAAAAATCAATATACATTTTTTTTCTTTAAATCAAAGGAAAAATCCATATAAAGTGTCTTTTAAATATTGCTAAGTTATGGTTAAAGAAAAAAGCTAGAAAACCCTCAAACTTTTTTTGACCTAACCAGAATTTGTAATTTACCCCCACTAAAAAGTTTTAAAACCACGCCATGTATATAACATTTTTTTTAAATACAACCCATACTTCTCTAAAATGAATGTGTAACTATTTTCGTTCTCTCGCTCATTAATATTCTTTAATATTACACGAACTCATATTTCCAAATTTCCACCCCTTCAAAATAAACGTCAAACCAATTTCATACTCATATCTATTTGCATACACATATCCATACTTGCGTAAACACTCCAATTCTCTCATTGAATTCAAACAGTAGATTCGGCGTGGAACTCATATATACATATTGAAATGTTACACTCCAAATAGATGGCGTCGGCGCGAATAGCCAATTTGTTTCCGCATGAGAGTTGTCCCAATATGTGTTGTTATGTACCAAAGCAGGGCCGGCCAAACAAATACTAAAACATTTGCATCAGTGTGCGTAAGTTTTGAGTGATTTTGCGTACAGTGGCTGCAAAGAAAATGCGGACTGTGAAACTATAAAATCAAAAGGATATTTTATTATTTGCTTTGAAATGGAATGAAATGAAATAAAATAAAATGGAATGAAATGAAAGAAAATAAAATAAAATGGAATGAAATGAAATGAATAAAATAAAATAAATTAAAATAAAATAAAAGGACTGGTAAGAAAAGGCTAGGGCAGGACAGGAAAGGAAAGTCTTGCTTCATTTATAGTTGAACAGCGACTGACAAGCGAAAGCTAAATTTCGTGCTCCCACATCGTTAGCGTCGGTGTGAAAATACGAACTCAAAGTGCACAATGAACAATAAACAAAATAAACAATAAACTAAATAAACAATAAACAAAATAAAATAAAATAAAATAAAATATAATATAATATAATAAATGAAATAAAATAAAACAAATAAAATAAAAGGGAAATAATTATTCATTAAATTACGCAAAGTAGTATTTATGTACGTTTTCTTTTACGCTCACTGTTTTTCTTACTCCGCATCATGAGTGAAACAACGACGAACCACCGAAAGCACAACTTCGTGCGTGCACATCGTTAGAGTTGGTGTTTGAGTATAAACTCAAAAGTGCACAATGTGCACGCATGGCCGGCCTTGTACCAAAGTATTAAAAAAAGTGAGAATTTGTTTTTCTCATATCTCGCACGCTTTAGTAAGTTTAGTTTAAAAATAAAATTTTTAGGAAAGAAGCAATCAATGCTTTAACTTTCTGTATTGAAATTCATCAAGGAAAAAAAAACAAAATTAGATTGAAATAGATACACCCATTGCCGTCAATTTTATATAATATGAAATTTTGCTTTTTTAAAAAAATAAAAATCAAACATCTTTTTCGTAGAAATCTATAATAAAATGAGATAACTATGGTCGCCATATATTCCAAAGTATTAATAAACAAATGAAACACTAAAAATGTTATATTGTTGTGCCATAAAATCCTGAAAATCTTAAATTACATATATTTATAATAAAATGTAATTTAACTATACAATTTTTTGGGAAAACGTAATCAAAATTATATTTTTCCATAAAACTCTAATATGTATGTATATATCTAAATAGAGATTCAAAAGCCCAATAAAGCTTCACTTAATTGTAGAATTCCATATTAAAAAGATTTATTCAAGGAAAAATTCCGATGTAATAGATTTGTTTAAAATGAAATTCTACAAAGTTTTATGTTTTCATGACACCATTATTAAAATGTGAAATAGGGCAACCATGGTCAAACTTTTAATTTGAAAAAAATATGTCGCAATCAAAGTTGGCTTGTGTACCACCATACAAAAAAATGTTTCAAAAAAATAAAATAATAATTCAATATGGCTCCTGTTGTTGGAGTACCAAGCTTATTTTGAGAAATTTGTATATGTGTGTAAAATACCAGCAATGGAAATATTTTGATTCTCTCGCTCTTTGAGAGTTAGAGTAATAGCGTCAAACTCATATTTCGAAGTTGGCTGAACTTCAAAGGAAACCACTCTTTATCTTCATTCTCTCCCTCATTAAACACGTCCTATTATGAGAGAGAAATTATTTTCATTCCCTCGCTCATTGAGTACTTTGGTCCATTATTTATATTAATAGTCTAACTTTGTTGTTGGTATATTGTTAATTCTTAAACTGCTTTGTGCATAAGGTAATGGCGCGGCGGTGAGCGTATAGAATACGGTGTGCACAGTTGCAAGACCCGGTTGCGGAATATTCCTTTTTTTTCTTAAATTATGTTTTTTTTTATATTAAAAAACCTTTAATCTTAACTATTACAATTTACTTAATTTTCAACCTAATATTTTTTTGTTCTTCACCTGCTCAAAACGATCGCATAAATTAGTGGCTATTTGTTAAGCACAATGTCATCATCCGATTATTCAAGTGCAACATAAAATCTCGAAAACCGAATATTTGCATGGCATTTGCCATACAAAATTTTGGAAAGGGCTGCTGTAATTTAATATTTTTATTATATAATAACAGCCGCTATTTTTTAAATTCTTTGATGGCCTCATTTTGCCTATAGATGAGTTTTTAATGTATACATTTAAGTTGGTCGAGGTTCGGCCACGGGTCCTAAAGGCAGCTATTGACAAAAAGTTGATCAGATGTTTGAATAAGTTCAACTATTTTAAATTGGTCGAATTTCGACCACGGGATATACTAGTCAATTATTAATACCTGTCGACGGCTCGTGGCAACAATGCCCCCGTCAGGACAGCAAATCGGAATCAGTAAATAGTAAAAATCCTACCAGTAACAGCATCCTATGTAAACTGGATAATACCTGTCGACGGCACGCGGCAGCAATGCCCCCGCCATGTCAGTAATCGGTACAATTAAAGTACAATCACAGTTTAAAGTAATTTAAAAGCAAAAAGTTGGAATTTTAAAAGTATAATTTGTCGTTTTATTTTTGGAGGGAAGAGTAATGTAGGGTTATTACTTTGGATTATAATACTTTGTAATTTTATAAAAATTCCATTTTGAGAAACTTCGATTCATTGAAAATCTTGTACGTAAACAAAAAAGAATATATTTAAAAAGTAAAAATATAAATTTAGAAAAATATTTATTATTTAATATTTATATTAATTTTGTTCACATAACGGTAGCACGTAATGGCACAAAATAGTCAAGATAGATATAGAGTTCCATATATGAAAGTTCTTAGGTTGAAAAGAGGAGTCCATTAAGACATGTCCGTCCGTCTGTCCGTCCGTCCGTATGTGTACACGATAACTTGAGAAAAAATGGAGATATTTGCATGTATACAGGTTACCTTTTGGCCAAGGTAAGTTGCTATTGAAAATGGGCGAAATCGGATGATAACCACGCCCCCTTTTTCGATATCGAAAATTTCGAAAATCACATAAATTGACATATCTCGGTAGCTGAAATGGCTAAAATGATATATTTTTATAGGTGAATCCCCCTGGTAATTCTCTTATGATTTTTCCATGAATTCTTTATAGGGGGCGTGGCACCGCCCACTTTTAAAGGAGGCATTTTTGAAAATTTGACTGGTCGTAACTTTTAATCTGATTACGATAGAACGATGGAATTTGGCAAAAAGCATACTAGTATCGTTGGGAGTATACCTGATAAAAATGGATAAAATCGCCCTCCAACCATGCCCACTTTCGATATCGAAAATTTCTAAAATCACCTAAATTGACATAATTCGCTAACGGAAATGGGTAAAATTATATAATTTTATAGGTGAATCCCCATGATTTTTTGATAAATTTTCTGAAGTGGGCGTGGCCCGCCCACTTTTAAGGGACGCATTTTTATACCCAGCGTACTAGTACAGGGGTATTATAATTTTGTCCACATAACGGTACTACGTACCGGCGCAAAATAGTCAAGATCCATGTATGAAAGTTCTTAGGTTGAAAAGAGGAGTCTATTCAGGCAAGTCCGTCCGTCTGTCCATCCGTCCGTCCTACTTTGTACAGGATAACTTGAGTAAAAATTAAGATATTTGCATGAAATTTTATATACAGGTTACTTTTGGGCCAAGGTAGGTTGCTATTGAAAATGGGCGAAATCGGATGATAACCACGCCCCCTTTTTCAATATCGAACATTTCGAAAATCATACAAATTAACATAACTTTAGTAAAAATTGAGGAATTTGCATGAAATTTGGTAATAATTCGAATTTCGAAAAACTGGCCCAAACGTATGTTTTTCAATTTAAAAATTTGTCACAAATTGGGCGTAAGTATGTTAGAAGTAAGAAATGTATTCAACTATAAGTAAGATTTTGAGGGCACACGAACCATTTACATATATGTTATACCGTAGCATAAATCAATATTAATTTTATAAACTAACTAATAAATTTATTGAGTTCGTTTATATAATATATATTCGTTAAATTATAATATATATAGAAAATATATACCTTATAGGTGCTACTATTGTTTCCATACACTGGGTATTTAATGTTCGGCTTACCCGAACTTAGACTTCCTTATTTGTTTGTTATTGTAGTAGTATACGTGTGAATCAAAAAAATATTTTCATAAAATTAAATGTCACATTTTCACAGGGACGGTTCAAGGTTTTTGTTCAAATTTAAGACCACTTTTTGGCTGATACTGAATTTCACAAGCATAAGACAGAATGCTTGAATAGCGGACATATTTTTCGGCTTGTTAAATCTGATTCTGACGTCCGTTAAACACTTTTTAAAAATTTTGGTATCTAAATTGGGGGCTATCCATAAATTAAGTCACACGATATTTTAGGTCTTTTGTACCCCTCCCCCCGTCCTTGTCAAAGGTTGTCATTGAAAAATAGCTCTAGCCATTCCCAGTGAATGGCGTTCAGAAACTTTCGCCAGTTGCGTGGACTTCTACACATGAATGCGAATATGCGGTTTGTTACGCCAGTTGGCTGTACAAAGAAACGACTTGCGAAATACATATGTTGGACAGCCAAAATCGCCAAGGCGGTTGATGGCTCGATTAAGTTTAAGTAAGTGTTAAGCTAGATACGAAAAATTTCTTTGTTTGGACTTACCCATGAAGCTACATGACTTAATTTTTTCAAAGGCAGCAATGCTTTACCATTTTTTATTTTCTGTTTTATTATTTATTTATAATTTTAAGTTCTGTTTTTCTTCTATTCTAATATTTTCAAAAAATACTTTTCAATCCGCTCCTGTTTTTTTTGAGTACTCAAAAATTGGATTTTAACATTTTTTTCTGTGGGACTATGATGAAAAGTTTTATATTTTGGGTACATAGACTCCATATATCTGTACTGTGACGTTGATGCGTGTACCCTTTGTTTACTAGCAATGTAGAAGTATTAAATATATGCATTCAATGGACACTAGAAGTGAAGCTTCTTTTACTCAGTAGTCGTAAAATCGGTAGAGAGCTGGTTAAGAGTAGATAGTGTTGAAGAGATGTATTAGGAAAGTAAAGAGCACCCACTTTTCCTCGAAAAAAAATGCACTCATAAATTTATCGAGTATGAATACTTCGCTCTGACATCTGCGATCTAATCTTTGATTTAATCGGAAAATTTGGCTGATGCTGAAGGATAAAAAGGAACATGGTTAAATATATTCGCAGGTTTTGTATGCTTAATGTGTAATGTTTAAATATAAATGAAATCCTCCAGGAGATAAGCTTACATAAGAAAGTTTCAAGAATTTACTTTGGTTTGATTTAAAAAAAGGTTTCCCGTTGAAATTTTTTGCGGAATTTCTTCCGAAAGTCAACAATCATTTTCTCAGAACAGATTAAAAGTATTCATGATTTTGTTTATATTTGGACACTAATATAAAAACTCATCATTATATAGTTGGTCATGACTTTGCTGACGACGCTGATGCGGCGTGCTCTTCAAACACAAAAATCAACAATCTAAACAAAGGAAAACGAATATCAATCTTGCTGATGAAGATGATGTTGAATCTGCGATTTGCGCCGATAGATGAAATGATGACTATCAATAAAATTGATATGCGCCAAACAATCGTTCGCACACTAAGCCAATTGCATTGGCATGTACATATGTATGTAGTCAGCAATCCTTTCCTGAACATGAATTCCAGTTTTCGCTTAAGCTTAATCTCCATCTCCTAAAATCTCTAAAATCATTTTGCCAAATTTTAGCGACTTTTGCGATTCCAGTGAAAGAAAATCTCTATAAATCTCCATCTTTGCTTCATTTTTTGGCATATTTACGCGATTAACATAAAATGAAGAAGATAACGTAAGTCAGCTGTTTTTTGCGATTCTGCAATTTTAGCCAACTCGTAAAATCTCCAATTTTCTCCAAAAGCTGGAAAATTTTGGCGACGAAAAAAAGTTGTTGCTAAAACGCAAAAAGTTAGGAAAAAGGGTAGAACTATGTTGTTTAGTTGTTTTGTAAAATACTCAAAACCAATAAATATGCGTAATTTATAAGAAAAATTTATATTTAATTATGTATTCGCCCATAATTTTGGAAATAGTATTTTTTTCTATCCAACTGAAACTGCAAAAAACACGTCGCAAAACGTCGAGAGAGGAATCAAAAGTCGAGTTTCAGTCCCAGAAATCATAATCCGGAGTCACAAAAGTAATATTATTTATCATTTAAAGTTATAACTAAAAAAAATTGTTTGTTTCCGTATAACAATTTTATAGAGAAAACAGGGTACGAAAATAAACTGTACAAAATACATTTAATTTGCTCATCGAGTAGGATGTTATTTAAGTTTTGTACAGTTTATTACTTTTTGGAAACGTTTGCTTTTTGTTTGTGACAATTCCAACAAAGAAAAATTTATAAACACAAACGTTTCAAATGATTGAAGAAAAATATTAGTGTTTGAATGTATGTTCATAGAGAACAAAATGTTTTTTAGTTTTGTTTTTCATTTTGGATGTAAATTTCAAACTCAGCTTTTGGATTTTGTTTTGTACTGAACTATGAAAGTAATAAACAAACCGAAATAGTACCGTACAATAAAGTTTATTTTCGTACACTGAGAGAAAATAAATAAATTAAGGTGTATATAACAATATAAAATCTGTTCTTAACCGACTTTATTGAGCAAAAACAAATCTTTTTAACGAAAATGCAATTTATTTTGTAATTAAAAATGTAGAGTATCGCTAAAAAGTAAGGGATTAACTAGTAGCTAGTAACTTCGGGCGTTTCGGTTTACTTCTGGCTTTTTCTGAGTTGTAGAGGATCACAACTAAATTGACATCTTGCAGTGATGCCTGCGCGCCATCTAGAGTGCAACGCACTATTATCATAGCTAGGCGGCTTGTGGATCAGAATCGCAAATAAGCGTCATCTCCTAAAATTCTGAGAGTTCATTTGCTTAAGCATTTTAGCATTTACGAGATGGAGATGGATGGAGATTTCTGGAATTGGCCTGCTGCTGTCTGCAAATTAAGCATTTCCTTTGCTCTCAATAGAGATAGGTTTTATATAACATTAAAAGTGGGGTATAACCATTACATATGTACGTGTTTACATAGATGGGTATATATGTAATTGATTGTATGCAATAACGATGATTACCAACATCAAACATCAATTAGACAAATGGAAAAATGTTAACTATCGTATACTGAAAAGCATGCGGGTACCTAGTGGGTAGGTAAATTTGGAAATCATCTGTTTATTCAACAAAAAAAAGAAACTTACATAGGCACTTTCCAATTGATTCTAATCTAATCTTGGCTTGCGCCTTTTATTGACGCTTAACCGCCTAGGCGATTTTGGCCGTTTCGTATCAAAGCACGTCAGTCATTCCTTTTTAGCAATAACTGACGCCAAAGGGAAACCCCAAGGGAGTTAAAGTCATCCTCCACTTGTTGTTTCCATCTCATTCGAGGCCTCCCCCTTCCTCTGCTGCCGAATTCGGCCACATGACCCACATGGCAACATGACCCATCCAGCGAAGCCTTTGGGCTTTAATTCGCTGCACTATGGTCAGGTCTGCGTAAAGCTCGCACAGCTCATCGTTAAATTTCCTTCGATACTCGCCGTTGGCATCACGGGAAGGATCAAATATCTTCCGGAGAACGGTTCTCTCAAATACTCCAAGGGCCATCTCATCTTCCCTTGACACTGTCCATGATTCCGAGCCGTACAGCAGAACTGGTATGATGAGAGACTTATAGAGCGAGATCTTCGTTTGTCGAGAGAGGACTTTACTTCTCAATTGCCTACTTAGGCCAAAGTAACACTTGTTGGCAAGAGTGATTCTCCGTTGGATCCAATTGATTAAAAGCGAATATTCCTGGTCGACATCAAACCATTTCTTGAAGAATAACTTTAAAATGAGTTAACCCTTCGAAGGTTCCAACTTTATTTCAGTTGCAAGCCAACGAGATACTAACTCATAATATCTTCTCTAAGCGAAGAAACTCCTCTGTGATTCATCATGGTATATAATTTTCTAAAATTGAGTTACACCACAAAATCATCAAAGATCATTTCATGTGCACAACTAATCTATCTCAATCAATTTAACTGCCTTCGGTCTCATTATACTTAAACAGTAGCCACAGCATCTTTTTCAACAAACTCATATCGCCAGTAGCACGAATGATGCGTTTCCTTATCCACCGCATTAACTAAGTGTATTATTTCGGTCATCTTGCTTTTCCTTTTATTCCATTTCTTTATTGGCGATTAATCTTTTTCTAATTCAAAATTATATTTTAACATTGTAGTGTACAATGAACTTTTGTGAGCCGAGTAGTTGGGCAAAATCTTTGGGCAAAACACTTTGCATATGAGAACATTGTTTCCGTTAGTAAAACCCACTTATGTAAGTCACACTAAAGAAATTATTTTCAGACTTTCAGTATATTGGAAAATAGCTACCAGTCTTCTAGAGGTGTCAATTTGTTATGTTTGAAAACCCGGAATTTTAGGGATCTGATTAATGCATCCCCGGACTAGACCATTAATTATACCTTTCATGAACATGAAATGGTATTATAACTTTGGTCCGATGTTTGTAAATATGAGAAGAAGAAGAGATAGACCCATCAATAAGTATACCGAAATGATCAGGATGACGAGATGAGTTGATTTAGCCATGTCCGTCTGTCCGTCTGTCCGTCTGTCTGTCTGTCTGTTTGAACGCAAACTAGTCCCTCAGTTTTTGAGATATTTGGCTGAAATTTGGTATGCGGCCACCATTTTCCAATATAGGAATCATTTGTCGGAACCAGCAAGATCGGACCAATATAACATATAGCTCCCATACAACCGATTATTCCGATAAACGGATTTTGGGCTATAACTCCTGTAATTAAACACGTAGGAACGTGAAATTTTGTAAGTATTGCTATTTTTATATGTGAAATATCGATGTTGAAACTCATAGAGATGGGATAAATATTTCACATAGCTCCCATACAATCGATTATTCCGATAAACGGATTTTGGGCTATAACTCCTGTAATTAAACACGTAGGAACGTGAAATTTTGTAAGTATTGCTATTTTTATATGTGAAATATCGATGTTGAAACTCATAGAGATGGGATAAATATTTCACATAGCTCCCATACAATCGATTATTCCGATAAACGGATTTTGGGCTATAACTCCTGTAATTAAACACGTAGGAACGTGAAATTTTGTACTTATTGCTATTTTTATATGTGAAATATCGATGTTGAAAATCATCGAGATTGGATAAATATTTCACATAGCCCCCATACAATCGATTGCTCCGATAAACGGATTTTGGTAGATAACTCCTGTAATTATATCGGTAGGAACGTGAAATTTCGTAAATGTTGCTATTTTAGAATGTGGAATGTCGATGTCAAAAATCAATGAGATTGGACCAATATAACACATCGTCCCCATATAATCGATAGCTCCGATAATTTCGGTATGAGCTAAAGTTAAATTCACACAGGCTGTACTGGGGATCAAACAGTGAAAATCGTGACGCTTATTCATGAAAGGTATTTAGCCTTCGGCACAGCCGAAGACAGCTTTCCTTACTTGTTTTAGTATTCGTTATTGTCAAAGTATGCGAAAAGTGAAGGAATTCTTTGTGAAACTTACTATCTATCCGAAAGCTACAAAAACATTGCAGATTATGGTTGTAACTTTTCGATCTATATGAAAAAGTCGATTACAGCATCTCTTACGGCTCTTTGACGGTTAGGGCTCGATATAAAACAAATACATACTACATTAATATTTTTAAGTTAACCTAAAATGTGTGTTTTGTACGCAAGCTTAAAAATAAATCATCTTGATTTGTATTCGTTGGGATGGTAAATTGGGATTGGCATCCCTATTCTTTCATTATAGTCTAGTTAATACACTCTATCCGAGTTATGTCCCTTTATTTAGGGAAATAGAACATCTGTTATGCAGGCTTAAAAACTCTAATAATTACTACACAGAAATGGGAATATTGCTGAATTTTGTAGAGTACATTAGAGTGCCTCATAAATTAAGACGTTCTTTTGTCACCGGAATGACAAAGTTTCAATCAAGATGAGGAAAGGGAAAAAAAAGAAAGCTATGGAATCACTAACGTATTGTTTGGACCATGATCCTACAAGGCTTCTTTGCTTATACGTACCTAAGTGACTTAGGTGAAAGTATTTTCACATATTTACATAACTTTATTTATTTGTTTATTTATTTTGCTATTCCAATGACTACCGGCGTTTGATTGACTTCGATTCAGAGTTTTCCCCACTCTTATAGTTGCAGCTGCCTCAAGCACATACACTGTACATGTGGACATACTTACCCAGTAGTCGTATCCAATCAGCTGATTCGACCAACCTTATGGCATTTAATGCAATCGATTATTGGTGCCATATCGTAACGCTAAGGTCGTAAGCGGATCGTAGCCAACCAATTGGTTTTTGGTTTTCCGCGGTAACGATAAACAGCTGATTAACTTTTTGCTTATTGCTTACAAGTTTTTGCAGTCAATCAGCTGTTTACGGTTACCGCACCAATAATCGATAAAAATGTATCGCATAGGGTTGCGTTAGGGATACGACTACAGCGTTACGACAAACATCAGCAATAATTCCAGCTTAAAGCTGTTAACATATGTAGAAAGATACTTTAAACAATTTTTGTTTTATATCCAAGTAGACGTTCCTAGGATATTCTAGCACAGAGCCTGCAAAATCGTTCAAATGTTTTCTTTAAATTTGCAGATTTTTTCACTGTGGGGAAAAGCTGGAAACATTGATTTGAATGTTATTCTTTAGAGTTAAATAGTTACTTTAAATAAAGTTAGCCCAGTTTAACATACGAAAAATTTATGGTGTCAAATACTTTAAGAGTGTAGTGCTCATGTTGAAAGCCTTTTGCTTAGTCTTAAATAAGAGGTACATTTTTTCGCGGGAATGTATTTCTTAAGAAATTTACAAATCTGAAAACAAAAACTTTTTCTATGCAAATATATATATGTATACACTGGAATGGCTTAATTTTAAACGATGATTTCGGAATCCGTTTTTTATTGTCTCAAGTAAACCGCACCTATTAATATATGTTTCTACATACATATATGGATAATGTATAACAAATTAAAAGTCAATAAAGCGACATGCAAGAGTAAATATCGTCGGCGCGCAATACCGCGTATTTGCAAAAGGCCATACTGCGTATGCCCCAAAACCTCCAAAATCGAGATTTCGTTACCCTGACGTTAACACTCCGCCGTTTTTATCAACAAAAACCTAAATAAATAAATAAAATAACAGGGGGACTAATCAAACCTTATAAGTTTAGGAAATACGTAAGTTTATACATTTATCAGCTTAGTTAGATGAACGCACTAGATTAATTTATGTGTACTTATGTAAAACAAAAACTTTTTATTTCGAAATTCTCATTAAAAGAGTAATTTTCGACCCATTTTCAGCATATTCTTCTATTTTTGTCCAGTGTGCATTGAATGCATTAAAAAACAAGTAAGGAAAGCTGTCTTCGGCTGTGCCGAAGGCTAAATACCTTTCATGAATAAGCGTAACGATTTTCACTGTTTGATCCCAGTACAGCCTGTGTGAATTTAACTTCCGCTCATACCGAAATTATCGGAACTATCGATTATCTATATGGGGGCGATGTGTTATATTGGTCCAATTTCATTGATTTTTAACATCGCCATTCCACATTCTAAAATAGCAATAGTTACGAAATTTCACGTTCCTACCTATATAATTACAGGAGTTATCTACCAAAATCCGTTTATCGTAACAATCGATTGTATGGGGGCTATGTGAAATATATATCCCATCTCAATAATTTTCAACACCGATATTTCATATATAAAAATAGCAATACTTACAAAATTTCACGTTCCTTCCTCTTTAATTATATGAAATATTTATCCCATCTCGATGATTTTCAACATCGATATTTCACATATAAAAATAGTGATACTTCCAAAATTTCACGTTCCTACTTGTTACAGGAGTTATAGGCCAAAATCCGTTTATTGGAATAATCGATTGTATGGGAGCTATGTGAAATATATATCCCATCTCAATAATTTTCTACACCGATATTTCATATATAAAAATAGCAATACTTACAAAATTTCACGTTCCTTCCTCTTTAATTACAGGAGTTATAGCCCAAAATCCATTTATCGGAACAATCGATTGTATGGGGGCTATGTGAAATATTTATCCCATCTCAATGATTTTCAACATCGGTACTTTACATATAAAAATAGCGATGCTTCCAAAATTTCACGTTTCTACGTGTTTAATTACAGGAGTTATAGCCCAAAATCCGTTTATCGGAATAATCGGTTGTACGGGAGCTATATGTAATATCGGTCCGATCTTGCTGGTTCCGACAAATGATTCCTATATTGGAAAATGGTGGCCGCATACAAAATTTCAGCCAAATATCTCAAAAACTGAGGGACTAGTTTGGGTTCAAACAGACAGACAGACAGACGGACAGACGGACATGGCTAAATCAACTCATCTCGTCATCCTGATCATTTCGGTATACTTATTGATATGTCTATCTCTTCTTCTTCTCATACTTACAAACATCGGACCAAAGTTATAATACCATTTCATGTTCATGAAAGGTATAATTACATGTCGAACGTCTTCATTGCATTGGATAAATTTAAGCACTCTTTTAGACACCAAAATCAACGCGGAAGTTGATCAAATTTGTGTAAACTGCGTTCCATACCAATTTTGACGGTTCATTTACACACTTGATAAATTTATATGTATGTTTACACGCTTTATAAGGTGTTTATAAGGTTTGATGAGTCCCCTAACGTTTATGGAAAATATTTTCTTTGAAATAGACCATGTAATACCGCGTATTTTTCAAAAAGTTACGCCATATCGCTTTTTGCAAATACGCGATATTACGCGCCGAGCGACGATATTTCATTTAATTGCCATTTTTGACTTAAAATATAATAGTGTGACGAATTCGATGATTCCTCGACTATTTTTCCAGAGTTCGATCACTGTACGTTAAATAAAACACTCAGATTCTGCTTAATAAATAGTACGCTTTATTCACTACTAAAAACGTAGTACAATAAACTTTAAATACAATTAAAGAAAAAAAAACTTTTTTAAAAATAAGCTTTTATTATTGGTTTATAAAATTAACTAAAAAGTAAAAAATAAATTGACTGTAAAGGAATATAACACTTTATAAGTTCATTGTAACCTTTAAAGATAATTTTGCTTCTTCGTCTGCTACAAAATAATTCCCTATTGTACATAATTAAAAAAAAAAACTTTACACCTAAATTATTAAATCTTCCAGTATATATCACATTCCTAATTTTATTAATAATAAAAGCGTGTTAAATTTTAATGGTATAAATAAGAACATTTAGGACCTTCTTTTCTATTTGATGGTATAATTAAGAACATTCAGGTGTTAAATTTTGATGGTATAATTAAGAACATTTAGGACCTTCTTTTCTATTTGATGGTATAATTAAGAACATTCAGGTGTTAAATTTTGATGGGTTCCGGGAGAACGAAAATCGACACTGATGATGGCGCATTGCCGAAACCGGTTTGTCTCAAAACCAAATTTGACAAGGGATGACGGAAAATCGTTCCAAAATAAATCAGTTATTCACCCTGTCGGAAACATCAATCTTAACAAATATTTAGGACCTTCTTTTCTATTTGATGGTATAATTACACTCAGGGGAAAACACCGTTCTAAAATGCAGCATCACAGGTCTCAATTTTAGATTTTCGTGTTCTTGATTTTTCGGTCTTAAAATAAGAACACTTGGTCTTGAAAATATACCACACTGTCTCAAAATAACAACCAGGTTCTTGAAATGCGAACGAAGTTATCGGAAATAGAACGGTCGGTGTTGTCCTCAGAACGATGTTGTCGAAAAAAGAACGGCCGGTGTTATCATCAGAACACATAACGAGAACGTTACAACATCGTTGCATACTTTTAGGCATTTACTCTGTAAACAACTACTGTCATTGCTGTCATAAAACATAGCTGCGGTTAGACGCCTGCAAAGATAAGTACGCGATGGCCTGATGATAAACACCTCCATTCGGCAGTCAAAGAAGTGTGAGCTCGACTCCCGGTGGAGGCAAACCACAGAACAATGTGAGAAATAATTGCCATTCAGAAGAACTCTGAAAAATAATTTTTTTTTTTAGATTTTTTGTTTACTTTGACCCAAAATGTTCCTAAAATGAGCCCAATACGTTCTCTGAATAAGTTAAAAATGTTCTTAAATTAAGTCCAAACTGTTCATGGAACACAAAACATGTTCTTGAAAAATCCGTTCTCAAAATAAGACCATCGTTCACGAGTTAAGTCAAAACGTTACTGACAGACTTTTGTGCACGAACGTTCTTAGTTTTGGACTTAATTCGTTCGTTTTAGAACGATTTTTTCTTTGAGTGTAAGAACATTCAGGACCTTCTTTTCTTGCTATCGAAATTTAACACGCTTTTATTATTAATAAAATTAGCAATGTGATATATACTGGAAGATTTAATAATTTAGGTGTAAAGTTTTAATGTTAGAAATATATAATTATGTACAATATGGAAGCCACAAAATTATCTTTAAAGGTTACAATGAACTTATAAAGTATTATATTCCTTTACAGTCAATTTATTTTTTACTTTTTAGTTAATTTTATAAACCAATAATAAAAGCTTATTTTTAAAAAAGTTTTTTTTAATTTAATTTTATTTTTTACTTTTTAGTTCGGTTTATCAACAAGAAATATACCCATAAGCTTGTGCTTAGAACATCTTTTTTCTTGAATTTATTTTAAATATAAAATATTGTTTAAATTAGTTATGCAATCTTTACTTAGTTAATTTATTCTAAAGACTTAACAAGACTTAAAGCCACATAAGCTTGACCAGCAGCAAATAGTTTGCAGCCTAGATAAATAACCGCATGGTCTACGGTAGCTCCCTGCATTTTGTGCACAGTTGAAGCCCACGACAAGACAATCGGAAGCATTCTTCTTTCAGCTGTGCCGTGATTAAATTTAGCAGGAAATTGAACAGATTTAGGCTGTATTATGTGTAAGCCATCGGTACCAAAGTCTACGCGAATGGATGGTATATCGTTATGGTATAGTTGAGCACGTCTGTAATATGGCCATATAACTTCAGTGATGTGACCTATTGCTCCATTTACAAGTCCCTTTGCACCGTCAACGTTAGATCTCAACATAATTTTAGCACCAACAAATATTTCTAGTTCTTTTGGAAGACCTCCTGTTTTGTTAATATCTGAGTATATTATATTATTAACATCAAGCATCATCGTTCAGGCTTCGCTAACAGTAAATAAAAAAATTGGCTTAATTTCAAAAATCCCATTTATCGTTTAGTTTAATCTTTATTCCAATATCCCAAAAGTAACTTTATTAACCACGCGGCTTTATTGTAAAAGATTCTATGTTTTCTGTTGCTGCTAGCAGCCGATTGATGTCGCTGCGACATTATTGCCTCTTTGCCGCGCGGCTTTATAGCGGCGTCACAATCAATGTTTGCCGCAGCATTATGTATTGACAGATGAGTTGAACGTGGGTATATAGGTAGAGAACGACACATTGCGCATCACGAGCGACATCTAACATGCAAATGTGGCCAACTTTCAACTTTGTATGCATGAAAAGCATAAGAAGAAGCATTTTACACTTGGCTCTCATATAGTTGATTGTGCCGCTGTTGCTGTGACGCATAAGTTTGCGTTAAATGCATGTACATACGAAACTTGGTTGTCAAATTACAACTCTCTTATGAAAGCCAACCTCATTAGGTCAAAAGGTGTCAAATTTCATCGACTTTATGGAGATTCGGTTGCTTATTTGGCAATTGTCTACTTTAGCTGTCAACTGCTAATAAATTAGCTAAAATTATGGGAGAGCTCGAAAGACGGAGTTTGGTCTCAGGATCACGAATCCGGAAGCGCTTTTTTTTAATATTTTGCTTCTCTGAGGAGATATTTACAATCCAAGTTTCAAGTTTTCAGGTGGTTGTTGTATTTACATTAGACTGCGCCTAAAAAGTCCAAAAAAGTGCGTATCGTGGCACGGTTGAGGCAACACCCCGGACTTGGGATGGTGTACCCCAGGTTAGTTTTTTATAAGGGCCGCCGAAGGCTTTTCACTGAAACCAAAAATTAAAAAAATCACTACCGGATTCGTGATCCTGAGGGCAAACCCCGTCTTTCGAGCCCCTTTAATTTAGCTAATTTATTAGCAGTTGACAGCTAAAGTAGACAATTACCGCTTATTTCGATAAAGTCGATAGAAATTATCAAAATTTGACCTAATGAAAACCTGACTTAAGAAGTTTTCAACCATTATTTTTCACCTTATTTTATAAATTTAGAGAACTATTACCCCTTTATTTTCCAAAAAAGCAACTCTGATCATCAGGTGTTAAACTCACTTTGAAAATTTGACGTCTATGCAGAAGATTCCACACTTGTACTGATACACAATGGTTCAGTACTTCACTGTACAACACTTGAAAATAAACTGATTGAAGTGCGTTGTCTTTGCGCGGTTTAGGTATATACCCCAGCAGACTGCAGCTTCATAACATATAAATGTCTACACACTTCTGGGTTATTCCTGCAACAGTGTTCTCGAAACGTTTATCTATCGTCATCTTCTCTTTGTGTCACATTCGCAAATATGCGAGCTGCTTCTCTCGCTCTCGCGTCATGTACCTAAACAGCTGTAGTTGTCGTGGTGACGCTAGTGGTGGAAATACGGTAGAGTTGGGAGATGAGCGATGCTTGAGAACATTCGCCACAATATGCATTTTACATTGGATTGGATGGAATGTTTCAGGTCAATATATAACATTCTAAATCTGTGTCGGTAATGCATTATGCTATGGTTACACACACGGATATTACCTCCAATAAATCTTCTTTAATAAGATCCAAAGTTTACCCTGACACACACAAAATTGAAGATTAACAATCGGCGCACTAGATGGCTTTGGTTATAGTACTTACGGTTTAAAATTAGATGTCGCTCTTTTTTGGTGACTCTAGTGTCCATAGCGGTAAACTCGTAATTTTGGTAGTTGTCCTTGCTATTTTTGTTCATTTATCGATGACAGTAGCGGTCAAATCGTTATGATATCTGCTCAAATCTTCTTAATTTTTTGGAGTTTATAATAAAGATTATGCTCAAGTTAACTCCCAAAAGCGGAGTTAATTCAGAATTTGCGCTAATGTATCAGCCGTATAATACCCAAAAACTACTCGCTTCGTCGCAGTCGAGTGTTCTACCTACCTTCTGAATCAGAAAATGTTTACGAAAATATTGAAGTAATTACTTTACCATGTTTAAGTTGTAAAAAACGAAGATGGGGTTTCCAATTAATAGAACATTTTTATAGACTTTTTCTCTTTAGCAGCTCACCAATCGGAGTTTTCAAGCTTTCAAGAAAACATTTTGAGAAAAAAACACGTTCATGTTCGACCCGAAACCGAACTACATATGTTCTATTTTCGGACGCTATCTAGCAAAAACAACTTGCTTCAAATATTTTATGTTTATGTAAGTAAATATTTCAAAACAAACATTAACAAAACCATAAGCCATATCTTCACAACTCATTGATCTGTACAACCTTTCAAAAAGAAGACAAAAAAACTATGATTAATAGCAAAGAAATTGCCACCGAGGAACACACAAATTTATACACATTAACCTAATTTTAGCGGGTTCTTCGCGTGAGCGTCATTGTATGTAGAGCAAGTAGATCATTTATGACCTTTGCTAGCCGAAATTACCAAACAAACTAAATCATGTTTACAAGAATAATAAACATACTCATGCATGTGAAATTATTTGTACTTAACGCTGTATATTTAACATTCAGCCATGTAAGAACCTTTAGGTAGGTTAGGTTAGGTTCAAGTGACTGCCGCAGAGGCACACTTAGGCCAGTTTTGAAAGGCCCGTTGTGATACCACCAACACAAGGAAAGTCAGTCCCGGAACCCGTCCATATGGAAAATCCCTGAGTTATTGGGATTTTCCATTTTGATGGCCGCCTGGCTGTCGCTGAAAATAACGATGTCCTCGCCGATAGCGCGTTTATTTATCCAAATTGCGGCATCCAAGATTGCTGAGACTTCAGCCTGGAAGACGCTGCAGTGATCAGGTAGTCTGAAGGAGAGCTCAAGTTCCAGATCCCTTGAATAAACGCCTCCTCCAACTCTGCCGTCTAGTTTCGAGACGTCAGTTTAAACAGAAATGCCGCAATTAATAGCGGGGCAGCGAACCATTCTCTCCCTTTCTTCCCTGCAGGGAATGTTTGTTTTGAAACAGCTGTCTTCGACTGTTGTGGCCGCACATCGATCTGTGCTCAGAAGGAGAAAACTGTAAGATCCTAGAATACTGGAGTGTCCAGTTGTGCTTGCGCCCCAACCTGTTGTTTCCCTTAGGCGCAGAGCCGCTGCCGCTGCTGCCTGGTACGCTTCCAGATCGAGTGGCAGAATGCCTAGAATGGCCTGAAGAGCTTCGTTGGGCGTTGTTGTTAGCGCGCCGCTATACAGATCATGCCAGATCTATGAACTTTACCTAACATTCCGATTTGTGGCCTTGCTCAGCGCAGGCCACCACACCACGACTCCATCTGCATATTTTGGGGCTGACACCCCACTATTTGCCTATGGCTCTTTTGCATGTGTAAAGTGCAACACACGCCTTCCTCTGGCGCTGAAGAATATTATCCTTCCAGTTTAACTTCCTGTCCAGAACTATGCGCAGGAATTTGGCTGTATCAGCCAAACCTTTAGGTATGTAAATGAGATTTTATTGGACCTGCATCTGAAAAACGCCGCATTCATTGCATGGTAATAAAATCGAAACAGTGTGCCATTCATACCTTTAGTTGCATTTCATGACGTTTTTTATTGCTAAAAAAAAACAAGTATGTATTCAGAAAATTATGAAATACTGCGAGTTGTCTGAGTTAAAAAACAAACAAAAGGTTACAAATTACTAATTTACGGCATAGCCGTAACTGATATGATATTAATGAGTTTTTTTTGGCGCTAACATATTTAATCTTAATAAATATGTGCATAAATATTTCATACGTATTTATGAAATAACTGAATGTATAGGCCAGGGTGGCAACTAAGACTTTTTATTTTACCAGGAAATATATTAAAAATGTCATACAGGTCATAGGTATAAGAAAGACGTGCATAACTCTGTCAGAACGATTCAAGGTGTTTCCTCCTGGCCACTTTTAGAACAGATAACATATCGATGTAATAAACTTTATACCAGGGATGAAAAATAAAAGTAATTTTTTTTTCGATCGCATAAATGTCCGGGGTTAGATATTGTTCCTGAAGAAGATTATTAAGTTTTTTGTCATCCCAGGACTTCCAGGATCAAAATCATGGCCGCAATTAATTTCCAAGGCTTTTTTGAAAAAAGTCCGATAATAACTTAAAAATCAGGACTTTTATATTTTGTCGCCAGCAATAAAATTTATCTTTGTCGATTTATTTTTTAAGGACAGAATAAAAATCCTATCAAGGACTTTTATTATGTCCTTAAAAAATAAAAGGACAAAGATAACTTTTATTTTTAGTAATTTTTGGGCCAATAAGTGAAATTTAAATATTTTGATTTCCAGAGCTTTAAGGCCGTTAGTGGATTATGAACAAAAAATGGAACAATTACTCAGTGACAAGAACACATACAAAACAATAAGAAATGATCCCACGCAACAGCTGTTAAGGAAAAACAATAATATTATAAACAACATCTACAAACAGAAAAATATTAATCTTAAAATTAAAAAACAGCTCACTTGTACGGCGGCCACGGCACCGAGGCTATATGGACTTCCAAAGATCCATAAAGAGAACAGCCCTCTGAGACCAATATCATCTTCCGTAGGTGTGCCATGCTATAAACTCTCTAGACACATAGGGCTAATAATGAAAAATATAATTAGTGACACCCTAAACATAAAGAATTCTCTACAACTAAAGAACAACCTTAGAGATGTGACGGCGGAAGATGACGAAATGCTAATATCGTTTGATGTAATATCCCTTTTTACCAACATTCCGGTACAGTTGGCTATTCGCACAATTATGGGACAATGGGCAACGTTAAAAGATCACACAACGTTAACTAACAAACAATTTCAAACCTGCTTGGATTTTTGATTGAGGGAGAATAATTACTTTACATACGACGGTAAATTCTACCAACAGGTATACGGAATGCCAATGGGCAACCCACTGTCACCAACTGTAGCCGATATAGTGCTGGATAAAATTCTTGACGACAGCATTGCCGAATTAAAAACTAAGGACATATATATCAAATACATCAATAAGTATGTAGATGATATATTCGCTATAATTAAAACCAAGGACGCGGAAGAAATACTAAAAACTTTAAACAGACAACATAAGAAAATCCAATTCACAATAGAAAAAGAAAACAAAATAGCCATCCTAGACGTTGAAATAATAAAATCAAACAATAAACTGAAAACTAATTGGTACTCTAAGGCCGTAGCATCATCAAGGATGATAAACTATCACTCCAACCACCCATGGATGCAGAAGAAAAATACGGTAATTAACTTTATTAAGAATTTCTAAATCTAAGCGAACAGGAGTTCATGAAAGAAAACGAACGAAGAATTAAAAATATTTTATACAAAAATGCCTACCCTAATAAACTCAAAGACGCATGGATTACAACAGCAAAGGCAAACATACCAAACAATGCGCGAAGTAATGTAAGCTTAAGACCCGAAAACGATAAGAAAATATACACAGGCGTCAAATACATACCAGGCCTAACGGACAACAAATCAATGCAAAACTTTACAAAGAAAAACAACATAAAAATTGCACACAAACCAAATCAAACGCTCAGTACAATATTTACACAAACAAAGGACAAGATAAGCAAAGACCAACAACACGATGTAGTCTATGAAATAAAGTGCAATGGAGCAATAGGACAAGAATAGCCGCATTCTTCTGGTAGTTATCGCTCCGGCTCACGCTCGATTCTCACGGGAACAGTCCGGTTCATGGTAATATGAGTTGGCGGCACTGACAGAAAACGTCACTTTTCACAGCAAGAAGAAGAGAAACAAACAAACAGAGCGTGAAAATAACTGAAAATAATTTAAAGTTAAATAAAACCATGGAAGAACAATTATTTATTATTGCTTAATTGAGAAAATCACTTTGAAATATGGCTGCCAAATTTTGTATGTATACTGTGAACTGTCAATTCTGACACTTCATGTGCAAGTGCTGCCAAGTTGACACCAAAAAACCAATTAAACACAGCGTGAACCAGAGTTCTATGTGGATTTATCTGGCTTTCGTCGTTGTTGTTGCATTTACCTGTAAAATTTTTTATCTATCTCTGGTTCATTACCAGAAGAATGCGCCTAATGTGATCGAGTATACATTGGAACTACGAGTAGATGGCTAAAGATAAGGATAAATGAGCATATAACAGACGCGAAAAATAAAAAGACCACTACAGCGCTTGCTGAGCACCTGACTAACACAGGCCACACAGCAGATTTCGAAAACACGAAAATTTTAGATATTGAGAGAAGAGGGAAAACGAGATTAACATTAGAAGGGCTGCGCATACAACAAAAAGTAAACAAAACGATGAATTTTAAAGAAGATGTGGATCATATAAACTCCGCTTACGCGACGGCAATCAGTCACAATGTACGAGGAAATGGACGCAGTCAAACTTTTTAAATGTGCAGAATGTTGTGCTGTTCATTATTGTTATTGTTGTAGTCATAATTAAATGATATATTAATGCATATAATTATACTAACTAATGTAAGTGAAATATTGATGAATGTGGTTTGTTGTGGACATATTAATAATGGTCATTTTTGTTTTATGTTTTATGTTAAATAAACCAGACTCCCTGAAGAAGATGTAGAAAACATCGAAACGCGTAGGAAAACAAGAAAAAACGAAGTTTTTGTCTTTCACTAACGGCCTTAAAGCTCTGGAAATCAAGATAACTTTTATTGCTGGCGAGAAAAAATAAAAGTCCGGGTTGTCCGATTACTTTTGTCCGGATAAGAGTAAAAGTCCAGAAATAACTTTTTTCTCTGGACTTTTATTTTAAAAGGAATAAAAGTCGCAGTCCCTGCTTTATACTAATATACAAATTTGGGCTTCCTTTTAATGCTTAAAAAGTACCCATTATCTAAAAAGTTCCAATATTCATGTACATTAGAAATATTATAATTATTTAGCACAATAATAGAACCCAAGCGAAATTTAATCATCCTGCCAAACCAAAAAAATATATATACCAAATTTGGTCAGAAAATCCCAAAACAGCATGGAGGTATTTAGTGAACGTCAAGTAATGACAGAATTGGTAGCAACATTTGCTCGTTTAGCGAATATTAATTCATCAAAAAAGCATTGTTTGGGTTCGTAGGTTGCAATGCTCGGTTGATCACACATAGAGCGAGATCCCAGCGCCTAAAAGCGTCACTTATTTTATAATGGATGAAACCAATACCGATCGATAGTCCTCCCCGAATCTAGAAAGAATGTGAAAATTTTAAAGCTGTACCTATGACAAGGGCCTAGGAATCGGGGGTCAAAGTCGCCAAAAAATGACCCTAACTTCACTTATTTTATAATGGATGATTTTCACATATTTGACGTAGATTACCACCTCGCGTCAGTATCAAGTGTTGTTAGACCCGTAACAGTGACAAGGCTCCAGCCAGACACCCCCAGTTCGCGGATTTTCCTATGGAAATTTATTCTGTTTTACTAATTTCACGCATTTGGGCCACTTTGGCTGCTTTTAACTACCCAATATTTTCCCATTTTTTGTAGAACACTACCCTCAAGTAGTATCAGGAATTTTTAGACTTCGTCCCATGGAAAAAACTTCAGCCAGACACCTCAAAACTCGGGAAATTTCACTAATTTTTACTGCGCTTTCACATGTTTAAGCGGATTTGACCAACTTTGGCCTCTTTTAAATAACAGATCTTTACACATGTATCGTAAAATGCTACCCTTAAGTAGAATCAAGAATTTCTAGACATCATCCCATGGAAACAACTTCAGCCAGACACCTGAAAGTTCGAGAACTTTTATTTTCCTATTAATTTGCTTTCTCTTGTTTGTCCCAGTTTTACTAATTTTAAATGATAGATCTTTTCACATGTGTCGTAGGACACTACCCTTAAGTAGTTTCAGTAATTTTTAGACCTCGTCCCATGGCAAAAACTTCAGCCAGACACTTCAAAACTCGGGAAATTTCACTCATTTTTACTGCGCTTTCACATGTTTAAGTGGATTTGACAAACTTTGACTACTTTTAAATAGCAGATCTTCACATATGTGTCGTAAACTGCTACGCTTAAGTAGAATCAAGCATTTCCAGACATCATCCCATGGCAAAAACTTCAGCTAGACACCTCAAAGTTCGGGAACTTTTATTTTCCTATTAATTTGCTTTCTCTTGTTTGTCCCACTTTTACAATTTCTAAACGACGGATCTTTTCAGATGTTTCGTAGAACACTACCCTTAAGTAGTTTCAGTCATTTCTAGACTTCGCCCCATGGCAAAAACTTCAGCCAGACACCTCAAAGCTCGGGATTTTCACAAATTTTTACAGAGATTTCACTTGTTTCAGCAGGTTTCTCCAACTTTGTCCACGTTTAAACGGCGGATCTTTACACATGTGTCGTATAACACTACCCTTAAACGGTATCAGGCATTTCCGGACTTCATTCCATGAAAAAAACTTAAGCCAAACAACCCAAAGCACGGGAACTTTTCATCATTTTTACTGTGCTTTCACATGGTCAAATGGGTTTACCCAACTTTGGCTGCTTTTAAATGGTGGATCGCTACAAATGTATCGTATAACACTACTATTAACTAATATTAGGCAATTTTAGACTTCGCCCCATGACAAAAACTTCAGCCAGACACCTCAAAGCTGAGGAAATTTCATAATTCTTGCTGCGAATTGACAAGTTTAACTGCGTTGGTCTAACTTTGGCTGCTATTAAAGGGCAGATAATTTCACATGTGTCATAGAAGACTACCCTTAAGTGGTATCAGGTACTTTTTGACTTCGCCCCATGTCAAAAACTTCAGCCAGACACCTCAAAACCGAGGAATTTTTATAATTCTTACTGCACTTTCACATGTTTAAGCGAATTTGTCCAACTTTGGCTGTTTTTGAAAGGCAGATCTTTGCACATGTGTCGTGGAACACTATCTCCAAGTAGTATCAGGCATTTTTATACTTCATCCCATGGAAAAAACTTCAGCCAGACACCTCAAGCCTGAGGAATTTTCATAGTTCTTACTGCTTTTTCACATGTTTAATCGGGTTGGTCCAACTTCGGCTGCTTTTAAAGAGCAGATCTTTTCACATGTGTCATAGAAGACGCCCTTAAAGAAGGATCGGCTATTATTATACTTCGCCTCATGTCAAAAACTACAGTCAGACACCTCAAAACTGAGGAATTTTCATAATTATTACTGCGATTTCACAGGTTTAAGCGAGTTGGTCCAACTTTTGCTACATTTTGCTGGGCATATCTTCACACATGTGTCATAGAAGACCACCTTAAAGAAGTATCGGGTATTTTTTATACTTTGCCCCATGTCAAAAATTTCAGCCAGACACCTCAAAACTGAGGAATTTTCATAATTCTTACTGCGATTTCAAAGGTTTAAGCGAGTTCGTCCAACTTCGGCTGCTTTTAAAGAGCAGATCTTTTCACATGTGTCATAGAAGACCCCCTTAAAGAAGGATCGGCTATTTTTATACTTCGCCCCATGTCAAAAACTACAGCCAGACACCTCAAAACTGAGAAATTTTTATAATTCTTACTGCGTTTTCACATGTTTGAGATGGTTCGTCTACCTCTGGCTGCTTTTAAAGGGCAGATATTTTCAATGTGTCATAGAGGACCACCCTTACGTGGTACCAGGTACTTTTAGACTTCGCCTTATGACAAATACTTTAACCAGACACCTTAAATCTGGGTAGTTTTCATAATTCTTACTGTGCTTTCGATTGTTGAAGCAGGTTTGTCCAACTTTGACTATTTTTAAAAGGCGAATATTTACACATGTGTCGTAGAACGCAACTCTTAAGTGGTATCAGGCATTTTTGGAGATCTTCCCATGACAAAAACTACATCCAAACACCTCAGAGCTCGAGTTTTTTTTCGCAATTGATCTCTCCATAGGACATGATCAAGCAAATTAGAACAGTTCAGCCCATACAAAGTGTTCAGATGTGGAATTTGTTGCATTTCAGACAATGTCACTCTTATGTCGCTACCTTGCAGCGAAAGCAACTAGTTGAAAACTACTTTACAACTAGTTGGTGCACCGAGCTTATATGGAACAAAGACAGAACACTGACTAGTTGGGCCCGGTGTTCTGTCTTTTTATAAGCAACTGGTATTTTTTACGTGTTGATGTCCTACAAGATGTCAATTTCAGAAATACCAGTTTCATGCTAGTTGTAAGATACCAGTTCCATACTAGTTCATCCTGGACTAGTATAATTTCCATAAAATGAACTAGTCCAAAAAGGACCAGTATGGAATATACTAGTCAAAAAGGCTTTTAACCTGGACTAGTATGATTTCAACCAGAATTTTCCTGGCTTACCCTTTATTTTATCATTTGACTTTATTTTCATGTTTATTCTTAAGAAAGCAGCGGCTATTTGTATTTACCCAATCACGAAAAAGCATCTATGAATTATAAAAGAAAACGAAACGAATGAATTTTGTTTTTTTCAACTGGTATAATTTCATCCAGAAAAATCTAGTTGTATACTAGTATGGAATGGATATTTCCTGACTAGTATGGGTTCAGCCGAAAAATTCTATTTGTATACTGGTATGAAATGGATATTTCCTGACTAGTATGAGTTCTGCCAGAAAATTATAGTTGTATACTAGTATTTTTCTGATTAGTTTGAGGTTTCGCTGCAGGGAACTCGCTTAAACCTGTGAAATCGCAGTAAGAATTATGAAAATTCCTCAGTTTTGAGGTGTCTGGCTGTAGTTTTTGATATGGGGCGAAGTATAAAAATACCCGATGCTTCTTTAAGGTGGTCTTCTATGACACATGTGTGTAGATATGCCCTTTACGGACAGCAAAAGTTGGACCAACTCGCTTAAACCTGTGAAATCGCAGTAAGAATTATGAAAATTCCTCAGTTTTGAGGTGTCTGACTGTAGTTTTTGACATGGGGCGAAGTATAAAAATACCCGATACTTCTTTAAGGGGGTCTTCTATGACACATGTGAAAAGATCTGCTCTTTAAAAGCAACCGAAGTTGGACCAACCCGATTAAACATGTGGACAAGCATTAAGAACTATGAAAATTCCTCAGCCTTGAGGTGTCTGGCTGCAGTTTTTTCCATGGGATGAAGTCTAAAAATACCTGATACTACTTGGAGATAGTGTTCCACGACACATGTGTAAAGATCTGCCTTTCAAAAATAGCCAAAGTTGGACAAACTCGGTTAAACATGTGAAAGTGCAGTAAGAATTATAAAAATTCCTCAGTTTTGAGGTGTCTGGCTGAAGTGTTTGACATGAGGCGAAATCTAAAAGTAACTGATACCACTTAAGGGTGGCCTTCTATGACACATGTGAAAAGATCCGCTCTCTAAGAGCAGCCGAAGTTGGACCAACCCGATTAAACATGTGAAAAAGCAGTAAGAACTATGAAAATTCCTCAGGCTTGAGGTGTCTAGCTGAGGGTTTTTCCATGGGATGAAGTAAAAAAATGCTGATACTACTTGGAGATAGTGTTCCACGACACATGTGCAAAGATCTGCCTTTCAAAAACAGCCAAAGTTGGACAAACTCGCTTAAACATGTGAAAGTGCAGTAAGAATTATAAAAATTCCTCAGTTTTGAGGTGTCTGGCTGAAGTTTTTGACATGGGGCGAAGTCAAAAAGTACGTGATACCACTTAAGGGTGGTCTTCTATGACACATGTGAAATTATCTGCCCTTTAAAAGCAGCCAAAGTTAGAGCAACGCAGTTAAACATGTGAATTCGCAGCAAGAATTATGAAATTTCCTCAGCTTTGAGGTGTCTGGCTGAAGTTTTTGTCATGGGGCGAAGTCTAAAAATGCCTAATATTAGTTAATAGTAGTGTTATACGATACATTTGTAACGATCCGCCATTTAAAAGCAGCCAAAGTTGAGTAAACCCATTTGACCATGTGAAAGCACATTAAAAATGATGAAAAGTCCCCGTGCTTTGGGTTGTTTGGCTTAAGTTTTTTTCATGGAATGAAGTCCGGAAATGCCTGATGCTGTTTAAGGGTAGTGTTATACGACACGTGTGTAAAGATCCGCCGTTTAAACGTGGACAAAGTTGGAGAAACCTGCTGAAACAAGTGAAATCTCTGTAAAAATTAGTGAAAATCCCGAGCTTTGAGGTGTCTGGCTGAAGTTTTTGCCATGGGGCGAAGTATAGAAATGACTGAAACTACTTAAGGGTAGTGTCCTACGAAACATCTGAAAAGATCCGTCGTTTAGAAGTTGTAAAAGTGGGACAAACAAGAGAAAGCAAATTAATAGGAAAATAAAAGTTCCCGAACTTTTAGGTGTCTGGCTGAAGTTTTTGCCATGGGATGATGTCTGGAAATGCTTGATTCTACTTAAGGATAGCATTTTACGGCACATGTGTGAAGATCTGCTATTTAAAAGTAGTCAAAGTTTGTCAAATCCACTTAAAAATGTGAAAGCGCAGTAAAAATTAGTGAAATTTCCCGAGTTTTGAGGTGTCTGGCTGAAGTTTTTGCCATGGGACGAGGTCTAAAAATTACTGAAACTACTTAAGGGTAGTGTCCTACGACACATGTGAAAAGATCTATCATTTAAAATTAGTAAAACTGGGACAAACAAGAGAAAGCAAATTAATAGGAAAATAAAAGTTCTCGAACTTTCAGGTGTCTGGCTGAAGTTGTTTCCATGGGATGATGTCTAGAAATTCTTGATTCTACTTAAGGGTAGCATTTTACGATACATGTGTAAAGATCTGTTATTTAAAAGAGGCCAAAGTTGGTCAAATCCGCTTAAACATGTGAAAGCGCAGTAAAAATTAGTGAAATTTCCCGAGTTTTGAGGTGTCTGGCTGAAGTTTTTTCCATGGGACGAAGTCTAAAAATTCCTGATACTACTTGAGGGTAGTGTTCTACAAAAAATGGGAAAATATTGGGTAGTTAAAAGCAGCCAAAGTGGCCCAAATGCGTGAAATTAGTAAAACAGAATAAATTTCCATAGGAAAATCCGCGAACTGGGGGTGTCTGGCTGGAGCCTTGTCACTGTTACGGGTCTAACAACGCTTGATACTGACGCGGGGTGGTAATCTACGTCAAATATGTGAAAATCATCCATTATAAAATAAGTGAAGTTAGGGTCATTTTTTGGCGACTTTGACCCCCGATTCCTAGGCCCTTGTCATAGGTACAGCTTTAAAATTTTCACATTCTTTCTAGATTCGGGGAGGACTATCGATCGGTATTGGTTTCATCCATTATAAAATAAGTGACGCTTTTAGGCTCTGGGATCTTGGTCTAACAGATCCCATGCACTTCTACATATTTTGCCGGATATTAGCTACCTTTTGTTATTACACAATTTCACATTTTGCTGTGATTTACTACGAATATATGTATCAATGCAGAAATACTTATGATAAAAAACTTACAAAAAACATTTGATATTTTTGCATACATAATTTAATTTACTTTATTATGTAAATTTTTTTTATTAAGTAATAAATGTCAACATTCTTCAGCGATCACTTTATATTGAATGAATTATCGGATTTGCATATGTTTTATTAAACAGCTTCCCATCAAATTTAATGTGTGCTATTGCTAATAAAATATTCATACATACATACGTTTTTTGCTTGGTGATAACTGGATTTGGTCTACATATATGTGCATATATGGGCATTTCCTGTGTGACGAATGTTTAGATGAGAGACACTTGAATTTATCTATATATATAAAAATGAATTGGGGTTCGTATAGGTCGCTAAAATCAAAATTGGATTGACCGATTTTGAATTTTTTTTTAATATGTTTAAGCGACATAACATGGTTTCGTTTATTTCATCTGCATTACATACTATTGCAATTCACAGATAATTTCTGGAATTTTCGGAATACATAGCCTATAATCGCAATCTCAAATCGTGGTTTTTCACAAGTAAAATGGGGTAAGCCAATAGCCGCCATTGCCTCAGAGCCGAAGCGCTCACCACCAAAGAATAAATATGAGGTGTAACAAAAACTTTGAGGGGTTTTCGACGGAAATGAGGATAGCCGAAGATGCATTCTCAGAGCCAAAGTGCTTGTCCCAATTAATACATACAGAGTGTAACTACCAAAACACAGTCCACTAGACTTGATGGTACATACGAATAATTAAAAAGATCCAAATACAGTCCACGAGACTTGATGGAAAATAAAAAATAATAAAGTAAATAAAATTAAAAAATCTTATGTTGAGGTGGGATTCAAACCGGCATCCACGGCCAACTCCTTCAGCCACATAATATAACAACAACTATAATAATAAACTGCTCACCGCCCACCATTTAACTTCAGCTTAGACATAATGGCGCATAATCATAGTCAACTTAAAGTATGCGTTAAATAAAATTAGAGCATACTTTAAAGACAAGTATTCTTCATCTTATTCGTAGTCGAGTTAAAGTCGACTTTTTCAGTTAGAGCCATTGCTAAAGTTAGAGCGGCGCATAGCTGTCACTAAAGCCGCTGCTAAATATACTGAGGTTGAAAAAATCTCTCATATATAGCGTTTTGTTCTTTAGATTTTGCTAAAATTTGGTATAAATAATAAAAAATAATCCTACTTAAAAAAAAATACTTTTATTTTTCATACTGTCCCATTTTTTTTAAATATCAACTACTACAAACAAATAGAAAAAAAAACGACTCCGCCAAATATTTTTTTTGCTCATGCAGTACGCGCTTATTCATCATAAACATAAACTCCTAGCAGTCCTATTTGGCTCAAACAAGAGCCGAAGATGCCTATAAAAGTGGTATATGACTAACGGAAGAGTCATTCATTACTCAAGGAAAAGTCATTTATGACTCATGGAAGTCATTTATGACTCATGGAAGTCATTTATGGCTCATTTTGTATTATTTAATTTTGTTTAATTTAATTTGGGGTTGTCACTAGAGGCGGTTTACAGGGTTGCCACCTATTTAAATTTTTTTTATTTATGGAGCTAGACATCATATGATATGATGACATCATATGATATGACATCATATGATATGACATCATATGATTAGACATCATATGATATGACATCATATGATATAACATCTTATGATATGACATTCATATGATATGACGTCATATGATATGACATCATGTTATATGACATCATATGATATGACAACATGTTATATGGCATCATATGATATGACATCATATGATTAGCGTCATATGATATTTAATTTTTTTTAAATATGGAGCTAGACATCATATGATATGAACTCATATGATATCTAATTTTTTTATTTATGGAGCTAGACATCATACGATATGACATCATATGATATGACATCATATGATATGACATGATATGATTAGATATCATATGATATGACATCATATGATTAGACATCATATGATATAACATCTTATAATATGACATTCATATGATATGACATCATATGATTAGACATCATATGATATGACATCATATGATATAACATCTTATGCTATGACATTCATATGATATGACGTCATATGATATGACATCATGTTATATGACATCATATGATATGACAACATGTTATATGGCATCATATGATATGACATCATATGATTAGCGTCATATGATTAGCGTCATATGATATTAAATTTTTTTATTTATGGAGCTAGACATCATACGATATGACATCATATGATATGACATCATATGATATGACATCATATGATATGACATCATATGATATGACATCATATGATATGACATCATATGATTAGACATCATATGATATGACATCATATAATATAACATCTTATGATATGACATTCATATGATATGACGTCATATGATATGACATCATGTTATATGACATCATATGATATGACAACATGTTATATGGCATCATATGATATGACATCATATGATTAGCGTCATATGATTAGCGTCATATGATATTTAATTTTTTTTATTTATGGAGCTAGACATCATATGATATGATGACATCATATGATATGACATCATATGATTAGACATCATATGATATGACATCATATGATATAACATCTTATGATATGACATTCATATGATATGACATCATATGATATGACATCATATGATATGACATCATATTATATGAAATTGATATGATATGACATCATGTTATATGACTACATATGATATGACAACATGTTATATGACATCATATGATATCTAATTTTTTTATATATGGAACTAGACATCATACGGTATGATATCATATGATATGACATCATATGATATGACATGATATGATTAGACATCATATGATATGACTTCATGTGATATGATATCATATGATATGATATGACATTCATATGATATGACATCATATGATATGACATCATATGATATGACATTATGTTATATGACATCATATGATATGACAACATGTTATATGACATCTTATGTTATGACATCATATGATTAGACGTCATATGATATGACATCATATGATATGACATCGTTTATATGACACCAAAATGATCCAGAAACGATCCCGAAACAGTCTGTTCTATTTCGATTTTATTTTTTGCTTTAAGTGTGCCAATTTACATCTAATCTTATCTATCTATTATACATATATAAATGCTCAAACATAACAGGTTCCTCCCTTTTTTGCAATAACCACAATTCTAAGGTATATAAAATTTGGTATGTATCGATATGTCTCGCCGAGCAGGGTGTTCGACAACAAACCAAAAATTTAAAAAAATTAATTATAATATGATTTGAAATTCACACCACTACAAGTGCTATACACGCATTCGCTTTATAGAGCCGCTGTTATGGGTGTATGTAGGTATGACCACTTGCATTGTTGTGTTTGCATTCATTGCAGTAGGGTGAGTTGTTTATTGGCAGCAATAAGATAACATGAGCCAGCGCGTCAACTTTATTGAGCTTAGGTACAAACAGTGTTTACAAAAACAAAATCTGCGTGGGGATTCAGAGAAGCAAATGCTTTTGAAAAAAAGCACAAATAAGCTAGATCATGCACAAGGCCCTTCGTGGCTAGACTTAGTGAAATAAAATAAAATGTAAAATTGATAAAATTGAAAAAAAGTAGTAATAAGAAATAGAAAAGTGATTGAAAGTAAAACAATAAAATTTGTTGGAAATGAAAGGAAAGGGAATAATATAAAATAAATAAAAATGAAACAAAATGAAATAAATAAAAGTATTAAATTAAGAAAATAATAGGAAGGGAAAGGGATGGATAAAAAGAAAATAAAGGTAAGTTAAGGTAAGGAACGGAAAATATGACAGAAAAATCAAAGGGAAAGGAAAGGAATGGAAAAGAAAAAAGGAAGGGAAGAAAGGAAATGTAATGTAGGTAAAGCAGTGGAAAAGAGAAGCAAAAGGAGAAAGACAAAGAAAGGAAAGAAGAAAAAAAAAAAAAAGAAAGAAAAGGTAGAGAGGAAGAAGGTATAGAAAATAAATGAAAATAAAAAGAAAGAAAAATAAAGGAAAGAAAGGTAATGAAAAGCTAAAAAAAATAAGTTAAGGAAATGAATGAAAGAAAAAGAAAAGCAAAGGAGTTGCGGAAAGGAACAAAAGAAAAAAAGGAAACGTTAGGAAAGGAAAGGTAAGAAAAGGAAAGGTAAGGAAACGAAATGACAGGAAGGGAAATTTGAGAAAAAAAAGTGAAAGAAAATAAAGGTAAGAAAAAAATAAAAGAAAAGAAATGAAAAAAAAAATAAATAAAATGAAAGGAAACTAAAGCAACGGTAACGAAAGAAAAGGAAAGAAAAAGAAAATAAAAGGAAAAAAAGGAATGTAATGGAAATGAAAAGAAGGATCAGGTAAGAATATAAAAGAAACGAAAAGAAAGAAAAACAAGTAAGGAAAGCTGTCTTCGGCTGTGCCGAAGGCTATATACCTTTCATGAATAAGCGTCACGATTTTCACTGTTCGATCCCCAGTACAGCCTGTGTCAATTTAACTATATTTACTATACACATTACACATCTTTGTTATAATTTAAAAAAACTTACAAAATAATAGGATCCGAGTATATATTATACGTGTTCAATTGTACTGACTTACACTATACACATTACATATGTAGAAAGTACTAAAGGTGCAATATTTTACGTTCCTAACTTTTTAAATGCGGAAGTATTGACCAAAAAACCTTATATCGGAAGAACCGGCTGTATGGGGCTATATGTTACATTTGCCCGATCTTGTTGATTTTCACTATATACACTACATAAATAGAAAGTACTCGAGTTGCAAAATTTTACCGTCCTAACTTTTTAATTGCAGAAGTTTTGGTCAAAAAACCTTATATCTGAACAATCGGTTGTATGGGGGCTATATGTTACATTTGCCCGATCTTATTGATTTTCACTATATACACTACATAAACAGAAAGTACTCGAGTTGCAAAATTTTACGGTCCTAACTTTTTAATTGCAGAAGTTTTGGCCAAAAAACCTTATATCTGAACAATCGGTTGTATGGGGGCTATATGTTACATTTGCCCGATCTTGTTGATTTTCGCTATATACACTACATAAACAGAAAGTACTCGAGTTGCAAAATTTTACGGTCCTAACTTTTTAATTGCAGAAGTTTTGGCCAAAAAACCTTATATCTGAACAATCGGTTGTATGGGGGCTATATGTTACATTTGCCCGATCTTGTTGATTTTCACTATATACACTACATAAATAGAAAGTACTCGAGTTGCAAAATTTTACCGTCCTAACTTTTTAATTGCAGAAGTTTTGGTCAAAAAACCTTATATCTGAACAATCGGTTGTATGGAGGCTATATGTTATATTTGCCCGATCTTGTTGATTTTCACTGTATACACTACATAAACAGAAAGTACTCGAGTTGCAAAATTTTACGGTCCTAACTTTTTAATTGCAGAAGTTTTGGCCAAAAAACCTTATATCTGAACAATCGGTTGTATGGGGGCTATATGTTACATTTGCCCGATCTTGTTGATTTTCACTATATACACTACATAAATAGAAAGTACTCGAGTTGCAAAATTTTACCGTCCTAACTTTTTAATTGCAGAAGTTTTGGTCAAAAAACCTTATATCTGAACAATCGGTTGTATGGGGGCTATATGTTACATTTGCCCGATCTTGTTGATTTTCACTATATACACTACATAAACAGAAAGTACTCGAGTTGCAAAATTTTACGGTCCTAACTTTTTAATTGCAGAAGTTTTGGCCAAAAAACCTTATATCTGAACAATCGGTTGTATGGGGGCTATATGTTACATTTGCCCGATCTTGTTGATTTTCACTATATACACTACATAAACAGAAAGTACTCGAGTTGCAAAATTTTACCGTCCTAACTTTTTAATTGCAGAAGTTTTGGTCAAAAAACCTTATATCTGAACAATCGGTTGTATGGGGGCTATATGTTACATTTGCCCGATCTTGTTGATTTTCACTATATACACTACATAAACAGAAAGTACTCGAGTTGCAAAATTTTACGGTCCTAACTTTTTAATTGCAGAAGTTTTGGCCAAAAAACCTTATATCTGAACAATCGGTTGTATGGGGGCTATATGTTATACTGGTCCGATCTTGTCAGTTCCGACAAATGATTCCTATATTACAAAATGGTGGCCACATACAAAATTTCAGCCAGATATCTCAAAAATTGAGGGACTAGTTTGCGTTCAAACAGACAGACGGACAGACGGACAGACGGACAGACGGACATGGCTAAATCAACTCATTTCGTCATCCTGATCATTTCGGTATACTTATTGATGGGTCTATCTCTTCTTCTTCTCATATTTACAAACATCGGACCAAAGTTATAATACCATTTCATGTTCATGAAAGGTATAATAAAAGAAAAGAACAGAGAAGAACAGAAAAGAAAGAAAGAAAGAAGGGAAATAAAATGAAATGAAAGAAGAGAAAAGGAAAGAAAAGGAAATAAGAGGAAAGGAAAGAAAAGGAAAAGAACGGAGAAGATAAGGAAAGGAAATAAAAGGGAAGAGAAGGAAAGAAAAGCAAAAGAAATAAATTGAGATGAAAGGAGAGGAAACGAAAGGAAATAAAAGCAAATTAATGCTAAGGAAAGGAAAAGAAAGAAATACGTATGAAGATGACCTAAGAAGAATAAATAATTATCAACATTGAAGCTATATTACTGAATGGTGTAAAGAGGGAGGAAAAGGCAAAATGAGTAGGAATGTATAGAAACCAAAAATATACAAAATATGGAAAAGAATGGAAAATTTAATAAATAGCAAAAAGGTAGGAAAATAAAATAAGGTTTTGTGGTTGAATTTCAACCACTGGGCGAACTCTAGTAACTTTAAACGACCTAAACTTGCATATTTGTATATTTGTAGGTCCGGTACTATCTAGAGAAGTGCTTGACCGAATGGGATGAAATTTGGCACATAAATAGTATGATTGATTCTAAACTGTACACTTTATTATTTATGGAGCTAGAATATGCCAATATGGGTATCAAAAGAAAGGTATTTTCGCTGACATACTACTAAAATATTTTCAAGTAGGATTGTCCGCAAAAAGTCCATTACGGCTAAGAAAATTACAAAATTTTATTAATTTGCCCATGGGCACATATAAAGGACAGTGGAACACATCCTCACAAGGTTCCCACCTATTTGATATTTTTTTGGAAATCTATGTTGGAAAGCTTATAGTGTTGGAGAGTAAAGTTAGCACTAAATTGATAGCACCGAGCAAGCTCTGTTACCCAGGTACTTTTATCCTATTTAACATGCATATTCGCATTTTTTTTGTTTCTTCAACGTCCAAACACATGTTTTACAGCAATTTATTAAAAATTAATTATTTAAAAACATAAATAAAATAAAAAATAAAAATTAAAAATTAAAGAAATTGCAAAGAGTCGAACTCGAACCTCCTGCTTACTACAGCGACGTCGTAACCGCTAGGCTACTTTGGCGCACTGCATTACCATTTCTATATAGAACTGCGTTACCATTGCTACTGGGTAGAGCATGGCACTAAACTGACTATGATGTACTTAAACAAGTAAGGAAAGCTGTCTTCGGCTGTGCCGAAGTTTACATACCTTTCATGAATAAGCGTCAAGATTTTCACTGTTTGATCCCAGTACAGTCTGTGTGAATTTAACTTAAGCTCATACCGAAATTATCGGAACTATCAATTATATGGGGGCGATGTGTTATATTGGTCCAATCTCATTGATATTTAACATCGACATTCCACATTCTAAAATAGCAATAGTTACGAAATTTCACGTTCCTACCTATATAACTACAGGAGTTATCTACCAAAATCCGTTTATCGGAACAATCGATTGTATGGGAGCTATGTGAAATATTTATCCCATCTCGATGATTTTCAACATCGATATTTCACATATAAAAATAGCAACACTTACAAAATTTCACGTTCCTTCGTGTTTAATTACAGGAGTTATAGCCCAAAATCAGTTTATCGGAATAATCGATTGTATGGGAGCTATGTATAAGGCATAATGATTTGGATATTAGGGCATGTACCGGGAATGTCCGGACCCTTTCAAGGGACGGTACCGCTGCCCGACTGGTTGATGTCCTCGTAGGCGCAAAGGCCGACATCACCGCCCTGCAGGAAATGCGATGGACGGGGCAAGGAAAGACGACCATCGGTCCTTGTGACGTGTACTATAGTGGCCAGACACGCGGCAAAGCACGTGGTGTAGGATTCGTGGTGGGAAAGAGACTTCGCCGCCAAGTATTAGCGTTCACTCCTGTGGACGAGCGTCTCGCTGCGATCCGCATCAAGGCGAGGTTTTTCAACATAACATTTATCTGCGCCTATGCGCCGACTGAGGAGACGGACGACGCAGAGAAGGACTCCTTCTACGATAAACTTGAACAGACTTATGATCGCTGCCCCCAGCATGATATCAAAATCGTGCTCGGCGACTTTAATGCCAAGGCGGGCAAGGAAGGAGTCTTTGGTCCTACAGTTGGAAAATTCAGTCTCCGCGATATAACATCCCCCAACGGCACTAGGTTGATTGACTTCGCCGCTGCTTGCAATATGGTCATCAGTAGTACCAGGTTCCAGCATAAGCGAATATACCAAGCCACACGGCTGTCCCCTGATCAAAGAACTAGAAACCAGATTGATCATGTCTTGATTGACGGCAGACATAGCTCCACCGTTCTGGACGTGCGTACACTGCGTGGTCCAAATATACGCCTCTGTGCAATGAAGAAAGTGCGCACAGTAACGGAAGGAAAGTTTGACGTCGAAAAGCTGCGCATGACACAGACAGCTGATAATTTCACAACTCGACTCTCACACCTGCTAGCAGAGGGCAATCCTCGACCTAACGATGTAACCGAGCAATGGAAGCATATCTCTCACTCATTGCGTACCGCCGCTGAGGCCACTATAGGGTTCCAGCGAGCCCGCAAGAACAACTGGTACGATGGGGAATGCAAAACTGCCTCGAAAAAAAAGGACGCTGCCTACAAGGAGACGTTGCGAACGGGCGCAACTCGCAGTGTATGGCAACAATATCGTGAGGCAAAGAAGGAAGAGAGACGCCTTTTCAGAAAAAAGAAAAGTGAGGTCGAAAGGCGTGAGTGTGAGGAGCTTGAGATGCTGGCTGACAGGAATGATGCCCGAAAATTCTATGAAAAGATCCGGCGGATGACGGAAGGTTTTAAGACCGGGGCAAGCTCATGTAAGGACAATAATGGCGACCTGGTAACCGACGTACAAAGTGTACTTAAATTATGGAGGGAGCACTTCTCCTCACTGCTAAATTGCGAGGGAGACGTCGAACCCGATACCCCAATCCCTGACGATGGAAAAGTCGTCCCACCACCTGACTATGATGAAGTGAGGATAGCTATATCCCGGCTCAAAAACAACAAAGCGCCTGGAAAAGACGGACTACCCGCCGAGCTGTTCAAACACGGAGGCGAAGAGCTGGTAAAAAGCATGCATCAGCTCTTATGCAGAATATGGTCAGACGAATGCATGCCTCCGGATTGGAATTTAAGTGTGCTTTGCCCAATCCACAAGAAAGGCGATCCCGCTAACCGCACCAACTACCGCGGAATTAGTTTTCTTAATATCGCATATAAGGTTCTTTCTAGCGTGTTGTGTGAAAGGCTGGAGCCCATCGTAGACAAACTGATTGGACCTTATCAGTGTGGCTTTAGACCTGGTAAGTCTACCATCGACCAGATTTTCACGATACGCCAAATCCTGGAGAAGACCCATGATAAGAGAATCGACACTCACCATCTCTTTGTCGATTTTAAAGCCGCTTTTGACAGCGTAAAAAGGAGTTGCCTGTATGCCGCCATGTCTGAATTTGACTTCCCTGCAAAGCTTATACGGCTTTGCCAAATGACGTTGAGCAATACCAGCAACTCCGTCAGAATCGGGAAGGACCTCTCTGAGCCATTTGAAACCAAACGAGGCTACAGACAGGGCGACTCCCTTTCGTGCGATTTCTTCAATCTGATGCTGGAGAAGATAATTCGAGCAGCAGAGCTAACCCGCAATGGTACAATCTTTTACAAGAGCGTGCAATTGCTGGCGTATGCCGATGATATTGATATCATTGGCCATAACAACCGCGCCGTAAGCGCTGCCTTCTCTGGACTGGATAAGGAAGCGAAAAAAGTGGGTCTTGCCGTGAACGAGGACAAGACGAAGTATTTGCTGTCATCAAAGAAAGAATTGGCGCACCTGCGCCTTGGCAGCCATGTTACTGTTGATAGTTACAAATTTGAAACTGTGTGGGACTTCGTCTATTTGGGAACCAGTATCAACACCGAAAATAATATCAGTCTAGAAATCCAGCGGAGAATCACTCTTGCCAACAAGTGCTACTTTGGACTGAGTTGGCAATTGAGAAGTAAAGTCCTCTCTCGAAGAACAAAGAGCACGCTCTATAAGTCTCTCGTCGTACCTGTCCTGATTTATGGCTCAGATTCATGGACAATGTCAAGAGAAGATGAGATGGCCCTTGGAGTATTTGAGAGAAAAGTTCTCCGGAAGATTTATGGTCCTTCCCGTGATGCCAACGGCGAGTATCGAAGGAAATTTAACGATGAGCTGTACGAGCTCTACGCAGATCTGACCATAGTCCAGCGAATTAAAGCCCAAAGACTCCGCTGGCTGGGCCATGTTATGCGAATGGACAAAGAAGCTCCAGCACAGAAGGTTTTCCTATCGTCGCCTGAATTCGGCAGGGGGAGGCCTCGACTGAGATGGAAACAACAGGTGGAGGATGACTTGAACTCCCTTGGGGTTTCCAATTGGCGTCAGTTTTCGCTAAAAAGGAATGACTGGCGTGCTTTGATACGAAACGGCCAAAATCGCTTAGGCGGTTAAGCGCCAATAAATGATGATGATGATGGGAGCTATGTAAAATATTTATCCCATCTCGATGATTTTCAACATCGATATTTCACATATAAAAAAAGCAATACTTACAAAATTTCACGTTCCTACGTGTTTAATTACAGGAGTTATAGCCCAAAATCCGTTTATCGGAATAATCGATTGTATGGGAGCTATGTGAAATATTTATCCCATCTCTATGAGTTTCAGCATCGATATTTCACATATAAAAATAGCAACACTTATAAAATTTCACGTTCCTTCGTGTTTAATTACAGGAGTTATAGCCCAAAATCCGTTTATCGGAATAATCGGTTGTATGGGAGCTATATGTTATATTGGTCCGATCTTGCTGGTTCCGACAAATGATTCCTATATTGGAAAATGGTGGCCGCATACCAAATTTCAGCTAAATATCTCAAAAACTGAGGGACTAGTTTGCGTTCAAACAGACAGACAGACAGACAGACAGACGGACAGACAGACAGACGGACAGACGGACAGACGGACATGGCTAAATCAACTCATCTCGTCATCCTGATCATTTCGGTATACTTATTGATGGGTCTATCTCTTCTTCTTCTCATATTTACAAACATCGGACCAAAGTTATAATACCATTTCATGTTCATGAAAGGTATAAAAATATTACATATAGCTCCCATACAATCGATTGTTCCGATAAACGGATTTTGGGCTATAACTCCTGTAATTAAACACGAAGGAACGTGAAATTTTGTAAGTATTGCTATTTTTATATATGAAATATCGGTGTTGAAAATTATTGAGATGGGATAAATATTTCACATAGCTCCCATACAATCGATTATTCCGATAAACGGATTTTGGGCTATAACTCCTGTAATTAAACACGTAGGAACGTGAAATTATGTAAGTATTGCTATTTTTATATGTGAAATATCGATGTTGAAACTCATAGAGATGGGATAAATATTTCACATAGCTCCCATACAATCGATCATTCCGATAAACGGATTTTGGGCTATAACTCCTGCAATTAAACATGTAGAAACGTGAAAGTTTGGACGTATTGCTTTTTTTATATGTGAAATATCGATGTTGAAAATCATCGAGATTGGATAAATATTTCACATAGCGCCCATACAATCGATTGTTCCGATAAACGGATTTTGGTAGATAACTCCTGTAATTATATAGGTAGGAACTTGAAATTTTGGAAGTATCGCTATTTTTATATGTGAAATATCGATGTTGAAAATCATTGAGATGGCATACATATTTCACATAGCTCCCATACAATCGATTATTCCGATAAGCGGATTTTGGGCTATAAGTCCTGTAATTAAACACATAGGAACGTGAAATTTTGGAAGCGTCGCTATTTTTATTAGTAAAATGTCGATGTTGAAAATCATTGAAATGGGATAAATATTTCACATAGCCCCCATACAATCGATTGTTCCGATTAACGGATTTTGGTAGATAACTCCTGTAATTATATCGGTAGGAACGTGAAATTTCGTAACTATTGCTATTTTAGAATGTGGAATGTCGATGTTAAAAATTAATGAGATTGGACCAATATAACACATCGTCCCCATATAATCGATAGCTCCGATCATTTCGGTATGAGCTAAAGTTAAATTCACACAGGCTGTACTGGGGATCAAACAGTGAAAATCGTGACGCTTATTCATGAAAGGTATTTAGCCTTCGGCACAGCCGAAGACAGCTTTCCTTACTTGTTTTATATTTATTTTATATTTATTGTAATACCGTCAATGAAACAAAGTTTCTTACAGACTACTAACAACAAGTACATACATTATTATATGAAGATTACAAGTATGTTACACACTAAACTTATGAAATTAATATGCTAAGCATTTAAAACAAGTTTAGATATCTATAGGTAATGAGCGAAAAAGATTTACAAAAGCGTCAGTGGTCATTGAAAAATCAATGACGATTGTTTGAGACAAAATATTAAATTCTCGCATAGATCTTGCGAGAGGAGCATTACTTGCGAATTTAGTTTTAACCTTTTTGCAGTAAAAAGGGTAAGTGACTCGGAGGTTACGCCTAGGAACATTAAAAGTAATCCTTTCCATGAGAGGAGGGCAATCGAGGATGCCTTGAATAATATTGAATATAAAAGTCATCGACAACATAGACCTACGACTGTCCAAAGATTGTAGGTCAATAAGCATGAGACGCGAAGCATAAGAAGGGACAGGATCGTCGAATTTTACGGTCCTTAGAGCGAACCTCAGAAACACCTTTGAATACGTTCTATTCTCTTGATAGAAACTTGGCTATAGGGCCTCCATATGAAAACTGCGTACTCAAGACGCGAACGTACAAATGTTATAAATAACATTTTCAGAGTGTAAGGGTCAGAAAACTTAGTGGAATTCCGACGGATAAAACCAAGTACAGAGTAGGACTTTGCAATTATGTAGTCAACATGACTATTAAAGTTCAACTTCGGATCAAAGATAACTCCTAGATCTTTTACTTCAGTAACATTGCGCAGGAAAGTATTCGAAATGCTATAGTTCGTAATACGAACATTCAAAATTTTAGCAAACGTCATCTTAAAGCATTTTTTAATATTTAAGGAGAGACTATAACGTAGACACCACGAATGAACAGCGTCAATATCACGTTGAAATTTAACTACATCAGAAGTATCCCTGACAACCGCGAAAATTTTGAGATCATCTGCGTACAGTAAATAGTTTGCAAATAAAAAGCAACTACTTATGTCGTTGATGAAAAGAACAAATAGCAGAGGGCCTAGAACGCTTCCTTGCGGGACACCGGATGAAGCAATGAAAGGTTCTGACAAAACACCATCGATGGTAACAACACAGCGTCTATTAGAGAGGTATGAGTGTATCCATTTCAAAAAGCAGGAATGGAAACCCATATGAGCAAGCTTTTCGAGTAGTACACTATGACAAACTTTGTCAAAGGCCTTCGAGAAATCTGTATATACGCAGTCAACCTGGAATCCAGCTGAGAAAGCAGTATGACAGTAATCTACAAATACAGCTAAATTCGTGGCTGTGGATCGCCCAGATACAAACCCATGTTGATTTTGACAGATAAGAGATTTGGTTGCAAAATGCAATTTATCTTTTACAATGCACTCAAAAAGCTTAGAAATGGTAGAGAGCTTTGAGATGGGTCTATAATTCCGAACATCGTTTTTCTTACCTGATTTTAAGATTGGGACTATGTGAGCAACTTTCCAATCATTAATGAAGGTTCCTAAAGCAAGAGATTTGTTAAAAATAATTTTCAATGGTGCAATTAGAGCAGGGCATTTTTTAAAAAGGAGTGCCGACAGGCCATCAACATCGGTTTGAGAAGACGGCTTAAGTGTGGCAAGCCCTTTGGCAATGTCTTCCGAAGATAGGGTAAGAGAACCAAAATTAAGGTGTGAGAAGTTTGAAGAAAGGCTGGATGAGGGGACATCATTTTCAGTAGTAAAATTAGACCTAAAAAAGTTAGCAAACAGATTAGCTACATCTTTGGGCCCATCAGCGAACTGGTCATCAAGAAACACTGACTTTGGAATAAAAGAGCGTGACCTTTTAGATTTGATAAACGTCCAAAAATATTTCGGATTACTCTTAATACTCCACTCGGCGCCGCGAATGAATTTATTGTACAGATATATATCTAGGCGATTGAACTCGACAGCAAAGTTTTTATATTTATAATAAAAATATATATTATCGGTCCGATCTTGCTGGTTCCGACATATGATTCCTATATTGGAAAATGGTGGCCGCATACAAAATTTCAGCCAAATATCTCAAAAACTGACAGACAGACAGACGGACAGACGGACATGGCTAAATCAACTCATCTCGTCATCCCGATCATTTCGGTATACTTATTGATGGGTCTATCTCTTCTTCTTCTCATAATTACAAACATCGGACCAAAGTTATAATACCATTTCATGTTCATGAAAGGTATAAAAAGAAATGCACTTCAATTTTTTAGTATTACTCTTACTAAAGTGTAACTACACTAACTCAGGACTATGATTATGCGCCAATGTTTTCTACCTGATTCTGGTACGGCGTACACTGTACATCACAATTTTTTTTTGATTAAACCTTAATTAAAGGATATTTTACATATTACTCGAAAACGGCTTTACCGATTTCAAAATTTTTTTCTTCAATTTTTTCGATTGGACTTAGTGTTCATTTATAAAAAAAAAGTTTTGAATAGATAGGTTCCACGTTGGAATACCTACAACAAAAATTCCCAAATTGTACAAGAAAGGCTATGTGGCAAAGGTTGAAAAAAGCAAATTTTGTTAGAAAGATGTTAAATTCTGAACGTTATCGTGGTAAATATAAACGCCAAATTTTGACAACCAATAATGTGGGCACCGAGATGCATGTGCTGCTGACATTCACAATAGGTTTGTTTATTGAGCTGCTTAGCTTACACCAGGTTGCGATATTTCACAAAATTGTGTTTCATGAACATTTTTCTTGCTCTAGGTTGCTCTATCTTTTGTTTCATGTATACGCTCAAAACAAAACTAGAGTAATCCAGATCACAAATTTCTGCTCTAGCTTTTTTTGTGGAGTAAGTTAGAGCAGCAATTGTCAGCCAAGAAACAATAATTAATTGTGAGAATTTAAACAAAAAAATCAAATAAATAGAAACTATCGAAATTCAAGTATTTCATGCACGGAGGAAATCTATGGATGGAACATCCATAATTATTGATATCACATTAAATAAAAATTGATAATCCTGTCCCATCAATGAATATGGATGTTTCATCAATGCTTTTTTGATAAATCACTATTGAAATGGTATCCATATAAACTATTGATAAATTCTAAATAGTTTTAAAAAAACAAAATTGTATATAATTTGACATCTGGTTTCAGTAAGATACGAACCCAGCTCCTCTGGCACGTTAGCCCAGTATATATTAATATATATTAATGCGCTGTCTCTACCATTATTACTATGCAGTAAATATGGATATGGATATACCGACAATAGAAATTCATATCACGACCATATATATTGACGTGCCGTTCAAATATATTAGCATTCTATCCATAAATATAGAAAATAGTACATCATATCGAAATGGTTGACATCTCATTTTACTTTTTATTGGGAGCAAATAATATTTGATAACTCGCTCATTCTGAATGAATATTGCATCAAACTCGTGGCTATCAATAGCGATATTGTCACAACATTCAATGCATTTCTCTCAGTGTGGCATTTCTGCTCTGAATTGCTCTATTTCTACAGCTGCCCTTCTTTGCTCTGCTCTAACCTGCTCTGAACATTTTTTTGTTCAGTAAACATACCTATTATTTCACATAAATTAATGTTCACACTCGTTAATAAACACTAAAGTATAATATAATGCCGAAAATACGAAATATAAACACACAAAAAACACGTAACTTGAAAATTTATTCCCAAAACATCTTCTTTCGCACGTGCTTTTTTGCATATGTCAAAATTGGGGGAGTGCAATAACGCCTGCGGAAATAGCGCCCGCGGCCGTTTTTTTTTTTTTGTCTGGTTGATGTCCTCGTAAACGCAAAGGCTGACATCGCCGCCCTGCACGAAATGCGATGGACGGGACAAGGAAAGACGACCATCGGACCTTGTGACGTTTACCATAGTGGCCAGACACGCGGCAAAGCGCGTGGTGTAGGATTCGTGGTGGGAAAGAGACTTCGCCGCCAAGTACTAGCGTTCACTCCTGTGGACGAGCGTCTCACTGTGATCCGCATCAAGGCGAGGTTTTTCAACATAACATTTATCTGCGCCTATGCGCCGACTGAGGAGACGGACGACGCAGAGAAGGACTCCTTCTACGATAAACGACGATATCAAAGTCGTGCTCGGCGACTTTAATGCCAAGATGGGCAAGGAAGGAGTCTTTGGTCCTACATTTGGAAAATTTAGCCTCCACTATATAACATCACCCAACGGCTGCTCGCAATATGGTCATCAGTAGTACTAGGTTCCAGCATAAACGAATACACCAAGCCACCTGGCTGTCCCCTGATCAAGGAACAAGAAACCAGATTGATCATGTTATGATTGACGGCATACATAGCACCACCGTTCTGGACGTGTGTACCCTGCGTGGTTCCAATATCGACTCGGAACATTATCTTGTCGCACCCAAGATACGCACACGCCTCTGTGCAGCGAAAAAAGTCCGCACAATAATGGAAGGAAAGTCTGACTTCGAGAAGCTGCGCATGACACAGACAGCTGATAATTTCACCACTCGACTCTCACACCTGCTAGCAGAGGGCAATCCTCGACCTAACGATGTAACCGAGCAATGGAAGCATATCTCTCACTCGCAAAGAAGGAAGAGAGACACCTTTTCAGAAAAAAGAAAAGTGAGGCCGAAAGGCGTGAGTGTGAGGAGCTTGAGATGCTGGCTGACAGGAATGATGCCCGAAAATTCTATGAAAAGATCTGGCGGATGACGGAAGGCGTTAAGACCGGGGCAATCTCCTGTAAGGACAATAATGGCGACCTGGTAACCGACGTACAAAGTGTACTTAAATTATGGAGGGAGCACTTCTCCTCACTGCTAAATTACGAGGGAGACGTCGAACCCGATATACCAATCCCTGACGATGGAAAAGTCGTCCCACCACCTAACTATGATGAAGTGGGTATAGCTATATCCCGGCTCAAAAACAACAAAGCGCCTGGAGAAGACGGACTACCCGCCGAGCTGTTCAAACATGGAGGCGAAGAGCTGGTAAAAAACATGCATCAGCTCTTATGCAGAATATGGTCAGACGAGTGCGTGCCTCCGGATTGGAATTTAAGTGTGCTCTGCCCGATCCATAAGAAAGGCGATCCCGCTAAAAGCGCCCACTATCAGTGTGGCTTTAGACCTGGTAAGTCTACCATCGACCAGATTTTCACGATACGCCAAATCCTGGAGAAGACCCATGATAAAAGAATCGACACACACCATCTCTTTGTCGATTTTAAAGCCGCTTTTGACAGCACAAAAAGGAGTTCCCTGTATGCCGCCATGTCTGAATTTGACTTCCCTGCAAAACTTATACGGCTTTGCCAAATGACGTTGAGCAATACCAACAGCTCCGTCAGAATCGGGAAGGAACTCTCTGAGCCATTTGAAACCAAACGAGGCTTCAGACAGGGCGACTCCCTTTCGTTCGATTTCTTCAACCTGATGCTGTAGAAGATAATTCGAGCAGCAGAGCTAAACCGCAATGGTACAATCTTTTACAAGAGCGTGCAATTGCTGGCGTATTCCGATGATATTGCTATCATTGGCCTTAACAACCGCGCCGTAAGCGCTGCCTTCTCTGGACTGGATAAGGAAGCGAAAAAAGTGGGTCTTGCGGTCAACGAGGACAAGACGAAGTATTTGCTGTCATCAAAGAAAGAATCGGCGCACCTGCGCCTTGGTAGCCAAGTCACTGTTGATAGTTACAAGTTTGAAACTATGAGGGACTTCGTTTATTTGGGAACCAGTATCAACACCGAAAATAATATCAGTCTAGAAATCCAGCGGAGAATTACTGCCACTAAGTGCTACTTTGGACTGAGTAGGTAATTGAGAAGTAAAGTCCTCTCTCGAAGAACAAAGATCACGCTCTATAAGTCCCTCATCATACCTGTCTTGATGTATGGCTCAGATTCATGGACAATGTGAAGTGAAGATGAGATGGCCCTCCCTTGGGGTTTACAATTGGCGTCAGTTATCGCTAAAAAGGCATCACTGGCGTGCTTTGATATGCAACGGCCAAAATCGCTTAGGCGGTTAAGCGCCAATAAATGATGATGAGTTCAAGAGTTATGATAATTGATAGGTTTTTTGTTGGAAATTAGTATGCTTCTACTTCAAGACTGTGTAAAGGTTGCTTGAAAAAAGTTCCAAAAATTATGCGAAAGTTTACTTTGAAAAAAAAAAAAAATTATATTGGTTAAGGAGATCCTTCAACAGAGACCTTTAGTATGAAAAAACAAAACGATATGTTCAGGTATTACAAGCTAAAGGTCAGGACTGGAGTGCATGGAAAATTCGTATTTTTATCTCTTGAGAAACATGTCCGTTTTAGAGCCTGAAAACACGATTTTTGAAAACTTACAAATTTTTAGTAAACAGTTTATCTATAAGGAGTGAGTTTTTTGGCCGATGGGCGGGTTATTTTCTTCTAGGGTATGTACCCTTAATTTCTGAAAAAAATTTGGTGGCTACTTAAAACAGTAAAGACGGCAGAACCAGCTAAAGTTACAAAAAGGATAAAATTACGTATATTCAGTACCAGGTTTTTAATACCAGGTACTCGCTAGGCGATTTATTATTTACTTTTGAACAAACTTTTCTCTTTTACCTTAGCCTAAAAATGACGTTTTTCAAACTTTGAAATTCGACCATTCCGAAACCAGTGGTTATAAAAATTAATGTGTGTAAATTTAAACCTTTAGGACCCTAAAGAAGTGTTCCTCAAAGTTTCAGCGAAATCCGATACTAGCCAGCTACTGCCTTCTTTCGGCGGACGTTATTTCTTTTTCGGTGAGGAAATAAAGCCCGAACGAAGTCTGCGGGGTTAGCTAGTTTAAAATAAGAATTAGATAGGTGGGATCCCTGGGAACTGCCCCAAGCCCAATGGTTCCCAAAACAATGGTCGATATACTAAGAAATAAATGAAATGGAATATCTTGCTTAATATTTAAAAAAGTTGAGATAGGCGGCAAACCTGTAAGCCGCGGTAAGAGGCAACATCCAAGTGGAAAGCATTAAAATGATATGTAAAATGAAATATATGCCAAATTTGATCCGAATCGTTTCAGCCGTTCCCGATAAAGTAATGGATATACAAAAGATTTATTTCCAAATGGCTGGTGCGGCATCTGCTGGAAGCTAGACCCCCAAATGGTTTCATTTCCATCCCTTTTTGTTTCCTATTCAAAAGTCACTGTCTATAAAAACATTGCATCGGCGCCTAAGAAGTTCACATCAAAAATGTGTCCTTGCAGTTGTGACAGTTAAACCGTTCAATGCTTACCCAAAGCCTTTACAACCGCGGCCATCTAGCTTATAAATATATATCTCTGCGAATTTCCAAAACATTTGATGACCCTTAGGTGTGAGTAGATAATTGCCCCGTCTTTTCTTGTTACCGCTTTTATAATGCTTTAATTTATTGACTTTGCAATTTAGCTCCAGACTACATAATCGTAAATATATTCAAAATTTAATGCCTCTTCACATAGCACCAACATCATAACTATAGTATACACAGGGGCGAACCTCTTTCCCTCTCATTAATGTTTTGATTTGTGAGCTGGCGAACACAATACATACAAACCTCTGCATACACCTACCTACTTACTTATCTTTGTATTATTTTGTATTTCCAACTCTCGATTGAGATATTTTTATGAGTTTTTAATAAAAAATAACATCTCACTGTTGGCCCGTTGTTGGATGCCTTGCCTGCTGCTGCTGCTGCCATATCTCCAAACCAATTGCAGTCGCATGCCAATATGCTAAATAAAATCGCCGCTAAAATCAACGATTTAAGGTCATAAAAAAGTGTAGCTCATTACATTTTAACTGATGGAAATGGGGTATACAGCGCGGAAGGCAACGACAGTGAAGTGGTGGTTATGGCATATTGATATTTACTTGTCGAAGTAAACAATGCATTTCTTTCGAAAAAAAAAAAACAACTAAGTACATTAAACGAAAATGGTGCAAAGCAAAAAAATAGTTAAAAATAGTAACTAAAGCTTTGGAATCAAAAGCGAAAAATGTGAACAAAAAAGTAAAAAAAAGTAAGAATAACCACAGCAAAGCAACGAAAGCGTGAACGCATAAAATAACGAAATTTTTTTCTCCCACGACCGCGCCACACAAACCAACAGCATACCTTCGTTGCAGTTGGGTAGGTGACGGGAGGAAGAGCTTTCAGATACTTCACTCAGTGTTGCCCGCTTGAGTTTAGTACGAATACATGTAAATTTCTCCAATGGTATTCAACACCCGTTGTATTGGCGCATGGTGGGGTGTTCTAAAGATTTCTTTCAAAAAATTAAATATCTTAGCAGGGGATAAAGATCGTTTGTTTCTGTGGCGACAAAAACGTAGTTACTTTGTTTGTTGGTTTGTTGATAGTCCTTTGTCGTATATGGAGCCGGTAAGCATCTTGTGGCACTTGTCCAACTGTTACCAGAGCGATTCCCTATGACCATTGGCAAGGGCGTACGTACCGAATGAAACTGGACTTTAAAAAATCAACAACAAGCATTTTCTAGAATTCCCAGAATACTAGAGATCTCGAAGTTTTTATTACTTTTTAAAAGCCCAATTAATAACACTGGTTTACAACAAAAAATATCAAGGAGTTCATACATATGGGTGAATTGGCACTGACATGCTGAGCTGTGAACATATTTTTAAAAATTTTTGTATGTGCAGGTTTTTGTTAGAAGCGTTTTTTAATTTCCTTTCGAACGAGGTATCGCTTGCGTCCATATCTTTTGTAACATTGGCGAAGAGATTTTTTGAATGAAGTATTTAATACCTGAAAAAACACAGAGTGTTTCGATTTCTCGAAAACCTGCCCATACAAAAAATTTTACAAATATGTTTTGTGCTAGGCATATCAGTGCAAATCCACCTATAAACATGAATTTCTTGGTATTTTTTCAAAATAATTATTTGTGGGCAGCTTTTGAAGGGAATTCAATTTCCTACAAAAATATATTTAGGTAAATGGGGCTCTACAACAATGGTGTGGCATTTTCATACCAAATATGAGGTAAAGTCTGTAAAATCTAAACTAATAATGAGAGACCTCTAGAATCTTATAACTTTAAACGAACTTAACTTGTATATTTCTTTATTTGTATACCCAGACTATCTCGGGAACCGCTTGACCGATTTCTATGAAATTTTGAATATAGATAGTATGGGTGATTCTAAGATTATCCACTTGGGGTTTCCACTTGGGGCGGTTTACAGGGTTGCCACCTATCTAAGTTTTTTTAAATTTAGGAGCAACATATGCCAATATGGGTATCAGATGAAAGGCATTTTCAACCGTATTCCAAATATGACAATTTCAAGCAGGTTAACCCCGAGAGAATTGCCACCTGACCGCGTTTTATTTAGTTTACTTTATATATATTTGTATATCCAGACTATCTCGGGAATAGCATGACCGATTTGGATGAAATTTTGAATATAGATAGGTTGATTCTAAGACTATCCACTTGGGGGCTGCCATATGGGGCGGTTTACAAGGTTGTCACCTATCTCAATTTTTTTTTTAATTTTGTGGCAAAATATGCCAATATGAATATCAAATGAAAGGTATTTTCAGCGACATGGCAACTAAAATATTTTCAAGTAGGGTTGCAACCTAGGGTTGCCACCTTATCGCAGTATATTTGTATATCGGGACTATTTCGGGAACCACTTGACCGATTTGGATGAAATTTGGCATAATTTTGGAGTCATTTTGGGATCGTTTGATTGATTATAAGAATATCCACTTGGGGGCTGCCACTTGGGGGTGTACAGGGTTATCACCTATCTCAATTTTTTTTTAAATTATGGAGTTAGATGTGCCAATATGGATATCAAATGAAAAGTATTTTCGCCGACATACCAAAAAAAATATTTTCAAGTAGGGTAGCCGCCCAGGGTTACCATTTTACCGTATTGTATTTGTATTGTATATTTTTCGGATCATATTTGGATTATTTTAGGATCATTTTGAGATCATTTAGGGGTCACTTTGGAATAATTGTGGGGCTATTTTGAGATCATTTTGGGTTCAATTTTTGAATATTTTGGGACAATTTTGGGATAATTTTCGTATAATTTTGGATTCATTTTGGGATCATTATGGGATCGTTTTTTGATGATTTTGGGATAATTTTTGGGCCATTTGAGGGTCGTTTTTAAGATCGTTTTTGGATAATTTTGGGATCATTTTAGGGTACATTTAAGGGTGTTTTTGGGGTCATTTGGAAATAATTTTTGGATCATTTTGGGATAATTTTAGGGTCATTTTGGAATCATTTTCGGGTCATTTTGGGAACATTTAAGGGTCTTTTTGGGATCATTTTAGGATTATTTTGGGATTATTTTTTGGTCATTTTGTTATCACTAGAGTTCGCCCAGTGGTTGAAATTCAACCACAAAACCTTATTTTATTTTCCTACCTTTTTGCTATTTCTTAAATTTTCCTTTCTTTTCCATATTTTGTATATTTTTGGTTTCTATACATTCCTATTCATTTAGCCTTTTCCTCCCTCTTTACATCATTCAGTAATATAGTTTCAGTGTTGATAATTATTTATTCTTCTTAGGTCGTCTTCATACGTATTTCTATCCTTTCCTCTCCTTAGCATTAATTTGCTTTTATTTCCTTTCCTTTCCTCTCCTTTCATCTCAATTTATTCTCTTTGCTTTTCTTTCCTTCTCTTCCCTTTTATTTCCTTTCCTTATCTTCTCCTTTCTTTTCCTTTTCTTTCCTTTTCTCTTCTTTCCTTTTCTTTCCTTTTCTCTTCTTTCATTTCATTTTATTTCCCTTCTTTTTTTTTTTTTTGTTCTTTTTTGTTCTTCTCTGTTCTTTTTCTTTCTTTTCGTTTCTTTTATATTCTTACCTGATCCTTCTTTCCATTTCCATTACATTCCTTTTTTCCTTTTATTTTCTTTTTCTTTCCTTTCCTTTCGTTTCCGTTGCTTTAGTTTCCTTTCATTTTATTCATTTTTTTTTTTTTCATTTCATTTCTTTTCTTTTATTTTTTTCTTACCTTTATTTTCTTTCACTATTTTTCTTAAATTTCCCTTATTGTCATTTCGTTTCCATACCTTTCCTTTCCTACCGTTTCCTTATTTTCTTTTGTTCCCTTCCGCAACTCCTTTGCTTTTCTTTTTCTTTCATTCATTTCCTTAACTTATTTTTTTTAGCTTTTCATTACCTTTATTTCCTTTATTTTTCTTTCTTTTTATTTTCATTTATTTTCCATACCTTCTTCCTCGCTACCTTTTCTTTCCCTTCTTTTTTTCTTCTTTCCTTTCTTTGTCTTTCTCCTTTTGCTTCTCTTTTCCACTGCTTTACCTACATTACATTTCCTTTCTTCCTTTTTTCTTTTCCATTCCTTTCCTTTCCCTTTGATTTTTCTGTCATATTTTCCGTTCCTTACCTTAACTTACCTTAATTTTCCTTTTATCCATCCCTTTCCTTTCCTATTATTTTCTTAATTTAATGTTTTATTTATTTCATTTTGTTTCATTTTTATTTATTTTATATTATTCCCTTTCCTTTCATTTCCAACAAATTTTATTTTTTTACTTTAAATCAGTTTTCTATTTCTGATTTTACTTTTTTTTAATTTGATCAATTTTCCATTTTATTTTATTTCACTAAGTCTAGCCACGAAGGGCCTTGTGCATGATCTAGCTTATTTGTGCTTTTTTTCAAAAGCATTTGCTTCTATGAATCCCCACGCACAGATTTTGTTTTTGTAAACACCTAAGCTCAATAAAGTTGACGCGCTGGCTCATGTTATCTTATTGCTGCCAACAAAACAACTCACCCTACTGCAATGAATGCAAACACAACAATGCAAGTGGTCATACCTACATACCCCCATAACAGCGGCTCTATAAAGCGAATGCGTATATAGCACTTGTAGTGGTGTGATTTTCAAATCATATTATAATTAATTTTTTTAAATTTTTGGTTTGTTGTCGCACACCCTGCTCGGCGAGACATATCGATACATACCAAATTTTATATACCTTAGAATTGTGGTTATTGCAAAAAAGGGAGGAACCAGTTATGTTTGCGCATTTATATATAATAGATTTTGGGTAAGTAAAGTTATCGCTAAATTGATAGTATCGAGCAAGCTCGGTCACCCAAGTACTTTAATATAAAGTTCAGTAACTTTCACAGTAACTTTTATTATTTAGTCCAGTCTACTGTGCGCCCCTGACGCTCTACCTGAAGATTTAATTTAAGATGAATTTTCAAAAAACCCGGAAAAAATTATAGTTATGTGCAAATATATAAATATGTATCTATAACTATGTACCTACATTAGGGTGGTCCTTATAATCAAATGTAGTATTTTTTCTGGTGGGGTGCAATGAAGCCATACGCAATAACGCCATACGGCTTTATTTCAGATCATCATCATTCATCATTTATTGGCGCTTAACCGCCTAAGCGATTTTGGCCGTTTCGTATCAAAGCACGCCAGTCATTCCTTTTTAGCGATAACCGACGCCAATTGGAAACCCCAAGGGAGTTCAAGTCATCCTCCACCTGTTGTTTCCATCTCAGTCGAGGCCTCCCCCTTCCTCTGCTGCCGAATTCAGGCGACGATAGGAAAACCTTCTGTGCTGGAGCTTCTTTGTCCATTCGCATAACATGGCCCAGCCAGCGGAGTCTTTGGGCTTTAATTCGCTGGACTATGGTCAGATCTGAGTAGAGCTAGTACAGCTCATCGTTAAATTTCCTTCGATACTCGCCGTTGGCATCACGGGAAGGACCATAAATCTTCCGGAGAACTTTTCTCTCAAATACTCCAAGGGCCATCTCATCTTCTCTTGACATTGTCCATGAATCTGAGCCATACATCAGGACAGGTATGATGAGAGACTTATAGAGCGTGATCTTTGTTCTTCGAGAGAGGACTTTACTTCTCAATTGCCTACTCAGTCCAAAGTAGCACTTGTTGGCAAGAGTGATTCTCCGCTGGATTTCTAGACTGATATTATTTTCGGTGTTAATACTGGTTCCCAAATAGACGAAGTCTCTCACAGTTTCAAATTTGTAACTATCAACAGTGACATGGCTGCCAAGGCGCAGGTGCGCCGATTCTTTCTTTGAAGACAGCAAATACTTCGTCTTGTCCTCGTTGACCGCAAGACCAACTTTTTTCGCTTCCTTATCCAGTCCAGAGAAGGCAGCGCTTACGGCGCGGCTGTTAAGGCCAATGATATAAATATCATCGGCATACGCCAGCAATTGCACTCTCTTGTAAAAGATTGTACCATTGCGGGTTAGCTCTGCTGCTCGAATTATCATCAGATTGAAGAAATCGCACGAAAGGGAGTCGCTCTGTCTGAAACCTCGTTTGGTTTCAAATGGCTCAGAGAGGTCCTTTCCGATTCTGACGGAGCTGTTGGTATTGCTCAACGTCATTTGGCAAAGCCGTATAAGCTTTGCATGCACTCATCTGACCATATTATGCATAAGAGCTGATGCATGCTTTTTACCAGCTCTTCGCCTCCGTGTTTGAACAGCTCGGCGGGTAGTCCACCTTTCCCAGGCGATTTGTTGTTTTTGAGCCGCGATATAGTTATCCTCACTTCATCATAGTCAGGTGGTGGGACGACTTTTCCAGGGGGGGATTGGGGTATCGGGTTCGACGTCTCCCTCGCAATTTAGCAGTGAGGAGAAGTGCTCCCTCCATAATTTAAGTACACTTTGTACGTCGGTTACCAGGTCGCCATTATTGTCCTTACAGGAGATTGCCCCCGGTCTTAACGCCTTCCGTCATCCGCCAGATCTTTTCATAGAATTTTCGGGCATCATTCCTGTCAGCCAGCATCTCAAGCTCCTCACACTCACGCCTTTCGGCCTCACTTTTCTTTTTTCTGAAAAGGTGTCTCTCTTCCTTCTTTGCGAGTGAGAGATATGCTTCCATTGCTCGGTTACATCGTTAGGTCGAGGATTGCCCTCTGCTAGCAGGTGTGAGAGTCGAGTTGTGAAATTATCAGCTGTCTGTGTCATGCGCAGCTTCTCGACGTCAAACTTTCCTTCCGTTACTGTGCGCACTTTCTTCGTTGCACAGAGGCGTGTGCGTATCTTGGCTGCGACAAGATAATGGTCCGAGTCAATATTGGGACCACGCAGTGTACGCACGTCCAGAACGGTGGAGCTATGTCTGCCGTCAATCAAGACATGATCAATCTGGTTTCTAGTTCTTTGATCAGGGGACAGCCATGTGGCTTGATGTATTCGCTTATGCTGGAACCTGGTACTACTGATGACCATATTGCGAGCAGCGGCGAAGTCAATCAACCTAGTGCCGTTGGGGGATGTTATATCGTGGAGACTGAATTTTCCAACTGTGGGACCAAAGACTCCTTCCTTGCCCACCTTGGCATTAAAGTCGCCGAGCACGATTTTGATATCATGCTGGGGGCAGCGATCATAAGTCTGTTCAAGTTTATCGTAGAAGGAGTCCTTCTCTGCGTCGTCCGTCTCCTCTGTCGGCGCATAGGCGCAGATAAATGTTATGTTGAAAAACCTCGCCTTGATGCGGATCGCAGCGAGACGCTCGCTCACAGGTGTGAACGCTAATACTTGGCGGCGAAGTCTCTTTCCCACTACGAATCCTACACCACGCGCTTTGCCGCGTGTCTGGCCACTGTAGTATACGTCACAAGGTCCGATTTATTTCAGATCAGTTTGAGAAATAAAACCATATGGCCTTATTTCCTATTACTAATGGAAATAAAGCTAGTATGGCCTTATTGCCATTTTTAAAACATGGACGCCGCCTAGCGTGGATAGCGGCCTAGTGAAAAATATAAAAATTATATAGGTATTATACAAAATCTGTAAATAATAAACCAGAACTTCATTAATTTATTATAATAAATTTGCCTCTATTTTATAAAGTATCGGCAAGTCATTAATAATGTTTCCATACACATATAAAGTAAACTTAACAAATTGGAAAAGAAAAACTTATTCACAGTTCAACAAAATATATCGTGGGTTACCATATACGCTATATATATTTATTACAATTTTATTATATGTAGAGATTTTAAATTTATACATATCATATTAAAAAATAAAAATTTGGAATACAAATTTGCGCCTTTTCCAAAACACAGTTTTTGAGATAGTATAAAATATAGTGACAGGTAATAGTGTCATTGGCAATAGTGTCAATTGGCACTATTTCCATGGTAAATTGGAAATAGTGTCAATTGACACTATTGCGCTTTCGAAATGGAATTACTGTCAACAAGAAAATGGAAAATAAGTCATTGACACTATTTCCCTTGAAATTTGTGCACATTTCGTAATAGGAGAAACCATAATTTTGTAAATTATAAAATGATAGAAGGGATTTTTTCCTTTTACGAAAGGTTCAAATCAGGGTTCGTATTTGCACACACATGTGCAGCACATATGTGTAATTTTGGCTCACACACACGAGCGTGTGCTTTTTATACCTTTCATGAACATGAAATGGTATTATAACTTTGGTCCGATGTTTGTAAATATGAGAAGAAGAAGAGATAGACCCATCAATAAGTATACCGAAATGATCAGGATGACGAAATGAGTTGATTTAGCCATGTCCGTCTGTCCGTCTGTCCGTCTGTCTGTTTGAACGCAAACTAGTCCCTCAATTTTTGAGATATCTGGCTGAAATTTTGTATGTGGCCACCATTTTGTAATATAGGAATCATTTGTCGGAACTGACAAGATCGGACCAGTATAACATATAGCCCCCATACAACCGATTGTTCAGATATAAGGTTTTTTGGCCAAAACTTCTGCAATTAAAAAGTTAGGACCGTAAAATTTTGCAACTCGAGTACTTTCTGTTTATGTAGTGTATATAGTGAAAATCAACAAGATCGGGCAAATGTAACTTATAGCCCCCATACAACCGATTGTTCAGATATAAGGTTTTTTGACCAAAACTTCTGCAATTAAAAAGTTAGGACGGTAAAATTTTGCAACTCGAGTACTTTCTGTTTATGTAGTGTATATAGTGAAAATCAACAAGATCGGGCAAATGTAACATATAGCCCCCATACAACCGATTGTTCAGATATAAGGTTTTTTGGCCAAAACTTCTGCAATTAAAAAGTTAGGACCGTAAAATTTTGCAACTCGAGTACTTTCTGTTTATGTAGTGTATATAGTGAAAATCAACAAGATCGGGCAAATGTAACATATAGCCCCCATACAACCGATTGTTCAGATATAAGGTTTTTTGACCAAAACTTCTGCAATTAAAAAGTTAGGACGGTAAAATTTTGCAACTCGAGTACTTTCTATTTATGTAGTGTATATAGTGAAAATCAACAAGATCGGGCAAATGTAACATATAGCCCCATACAGCCGGTTGTTCCGATATAAGGTTTTTTGGTCAATACTTCCGCATTTAAAAAGTTAGGAACGTAAAATATTGCACCTTTAGTACTTTCTACATATGTAATGTGTATAGTGTAAGTCAGTACAATTGAACACGTATAATATATAGCCTCCATACAATCGATTGTTCCGATAACTCGGATCCTATTATTTTGTAAGTTTTTTTAAATTATAACAAAGATGTGTAATGTGTATAGTAAATATAGTTAAATTGACACAGGCTGTACTGGGGATCGAACAGTGAAAATCGTGACGCTTATTCATGAAAGGTATATAGCCTTCGGCACAGCCGAAGACAGCTTTCCTTACACAGTAAAAAGAAAAGTCTAAATTTAATACCAATTTGGTGTTTATATATAACAACGCCGAAAACTATTAAATTAATACCATTATCCGTTGAATTGAGAAAAAAAGTATTATTTTGTTATTATTTTAAGACCATTTAGACTAATTTAATTGCCAAAATTGAGAGAGAGAGAGCGATTTAGTATTATTTTGGTATTACTTTAAAACCATTAGTCCAAATTTAATTTCCAAACTTTTTCAGGGTCTTAAAATAATACTATTTGGTATTAAATTTAAAAAAAGTAGTCTTTCATTTTTTACTGTGTACTTGTTTAAAAATTATTTAGGCACATACTCTGGTGCTGTGTGTAGAAAAGATTTTAAATCAAGTGTGCATTTTTTTGCTCTCAAAATAAAACACACACGTTACTTGCTGACATTTCTCTAAAATAGTAAAAAGTATTAAATTTTCAATTATTTCCTAAAAATTGTATATTTTCCAATCTGTTTTCAGTTCTCCAAAAGATGTTTCGATTTGCGGTGTCACCTAACGTGTCGGAAAGGTGAAAGGCGACCTATCCGCAGATCAGCCATCAAGCGTACATCACAGTCTGTGCATACATTGCCGCTGCGGGATGGCATATCTCCCACCTCTCATTACCCATCTTATCCTTCCATACAGGATAAGGGTGACATGACCTAGAAGGTTTCACTGTATATGTGTCTCCATCTTCTCTGCTTTCATGTTCAGTTCCCAGTGACCTTTACAGAGTACCTGTCCCAAACTGGCTACTCCTTGATTTCTTGAACGCCTAAGTGTCATCAGTCTTCTCTCCTTTATGATAAAGGGTCGATCAATGCAGCCAAAAATTTGACCCATATAATCAGAGGAAAAGCCCTGAAGGACGAGATAGATGCTTCGTTACCCGCTACGTTTCTCTTTCCAAGTCCATCCCACAGTTACATAGATCTTAGAGCTCTGCCAATTGGCCACCAAACCACGGTTTCGTCCCTCCGACATATCCGTATGTTAGCCATGGAGTACGCCTATCGAAATGCATGAATTTTACTACATTGAACAAAATTATATGTGCAAGTGCTTTAAACAAACTTCACACACATGAGCGTGTGCATAAATATTTTGAATCAAAAACACACACACGTGTATGTGCTTTGTTTCAAAATGCACACTCACGTGCTGTGTGCTAAATCTTTTTTCCATAAACACATACCTCATGTGCAAGAGCAATAAATTTATTGAGCATCACATTAAAATCACTAATAGTGCACATTTCGTAAAAGGAGAAACCATAATTTTGTAAATAATCATATAATAAAAATCCATCTCTTACAACACTGCGCTGCGCAGACAACCGCTGCCTAAAATAGCAATAGTGTCAATTGACACTATTTCCATTTCCAAAAGCGCGCAAGTTACCCTAGAAATAGTGTCAATTGACACTATTACCAGTGACACTATTACTTGTCATCATAAAATATTACTAACAACAATGTATAGGAATCATAACATATACGCGTTCGCCGCCCAGCTCGCGTTACGGTCGCACGTCGCGGGTTCGCGGAGGGCGGCGCCGTGATGCGGGTCGGCGCGATACCACCTTACTTGCCATTTATTTTAAGTTTTACCTCCTTAAAGTCAATATTATGGCCTTATTACTTATTTGAGAGAATTTTCGGTATGGCTTTATTTCGCTTTGCGATTTAACCGAATTGGAAATATCGCCATATGGCCTTATTTCCATTTGGTTTGAGAAATAAAGCCATATGGCGTTATTGCGTATGGCTTCATTGCACCCCACCTATTTTTTCTAGACACACCCCCTAGGTCGGTTTCACCACGGTCAACTATATCGCACAAAAATATTTCTCCCGATTGGAGATGGTTTAAGCGTGTCGCAGGGGGTTCAAAGTTCAGATTGCTCTAAGGAGACTGAAAAAATAAAAGTGTTTTTTATTTTTTCTAATACTCGAAATCGATAGCACTATGGTCGGAGTTAATGCATGCAAAATCTGGTTCCGATTGGAAAAGCCTAAGGTGTGCCGCAGAGGGTTAAATGTTGTTTGGATTACGCAGGTACTTCTTAAGGCGTATTATTCTGATGATTAAATATAATATTTGCGTTCTATGCAGAGAGCGACCGAGAATGTATTCGCATAGATCACACTCTACGCTGCACTAGGCTTTCAAAATCTTTTCGTTACACAGAATTGGGTCCAAATATCTATAAAATAACCCACAGTTATATGCACAAGTAGTTATGAACTTACCCACATACATATTTACATCGGCATTTGTTTGCAGAGCTCTTTGTCTCTACTTATTTGGAATGTGCTGACTCTACATACAAAATGTTTGTATGTATGCCCGAATGACCGAGACTTTTAATTTAAACACCGATTTTTTACAAAATTGTATCCCTTTACCGCACATTTTTATTGTAGCTATGTATATTCAGTTTAGTAGTTTTTTGTTCAGAAACGCCCTCTTGTCCAATGAAATGATCTTTCTTATTTTCTTGGCTTTGTTGTGCTGCTAAGCTCTTATTGATTGTTGAACTTCATGATTATTTTTGTTTAAGCCAAAAGATTAAAATTAAATTCAATAATGAATAAAATATTAAATTTTTAATTATATAATAAATATTTAGATTATAAAATGTTTGAAGGATACTGTGACATATTTATTAACTTATAAAATCATTAATTAAAAAGGAGGTGAAATAATATTAATTTTTGAAAAGTTCAGTTAAGTTATGCTTATTTTAAGCTTATAATTTAAGTTTTTTCTGATCTCTACTGACATCTCCGAAACTTAAAAATTAAATATAGTTTGTCTTCATACCAGTTTCCAGGCCCTGGATTCTCTAACTATGAGTTTTGAAATGTAAATTTTTATACCCAGCGTACTAGTACTAGTACAAGGGTATTATAATTTTGTCCACATAACGGTACTACGTAACGGATAGATATAGAGTTCCATATATGAAATTTCTGAGGTTGAAAAGAGGAGTTCATTAAGGCATGTCCGTCCGTCTGTCCGTGTAAACGATAACTTGAGTAAAAATTTAGATATTTGCATGAAATTTTGTATACAGGGGTGGCTTTCCGTAATTCGATAATCGACGCTCGTCAGCTCGATATTTCAATACGATACCGAACGCTCCACGATACATTTTTGGTTTCCGTATTTCGATGTATCCACTATCGTTTTCATACTGTAGGAAGTGTTTGGAAAGTGCTTTTATAGCTGTCAAAATTGATGTGAAATAAAAATAAAGAATAATTTCAAAGTTGAAATGTATTACTGGCGCAATTTTTTGATTTTGGACGACTCTGCTTCGGAAAACGCATCTTTGAATAGAAGGAGGATAAGAGATGCATCCAATCCATTGGAGCTTCAAGATAAATACATAGTAAGTTTAATACATTTTTAAAAAGTACGGAAAAATATTTATTCATTTTATATTTACACAGCTTCCTAACAAAATTTCGGCTTAACAAAGAGGCATTTATGTACGTTTTGAATGAAATACGTTTGGCAGAAGGCATTAGGAGCACGTACATTCCGCCAATCTTTAGACTAGCAGCAACTTTAGAGATATTAGCAGGGGGCGGTTACCAATGGCAAACGGGTGGCGCACACACAGCACCAATGGGACATAGCACACTTTCGAAGATCTTTCGACACACTTTGTCATCCATGGAAGAACACCTCTGTCGGCAATGGATAGTGTTTGAAAAAGACTTCCAGGAGCGTAAAGAATGGTTCAGTGAAAAATATAATTTTCCTGGAGGTGAAATAAGGCTATAAATATAAAAATTTTATGAAACTTTCTCATTTTAATACATTGCAGTGTTGGCGCTGTCGATGGAACTCATTTACAGCTATTAAAACCTATTGAAAACGAGCATATTTATTTCAATAGAAAAGGAAGGCATAGCATCAATGCAATGATTGTAAGTAAGGTTTTTCTGAAAAAAAAAACCCATTTCCTTGGAACTTGTTGTTTAATTATCGCATTGGACCTTCTTTAATGTTCATAGACCTGTGATCATAAAATGATGATTAAACTATATGCGCGGCCATTCGAAACATTTTGCAAGCTATTTTTAGCAACGCATCGTGTTTTTCCATGAACTCGAGCATAAGTTGAGTAGAATTAGTTTGTTGAGTAGAATTAGTTTGTTGACTCCTAAATATACATGTAAAATGTATTAATACAAAAATTTTAAATTTTAAAATAGCATTTTTTACTTACATTTTGTATCGATTGACGGTTGAGAAAAAGCAAAACGAGAGCAAAAGTTGTGTCGAACAGTTTCTATCGATAAAATTCGATAAAATACAACGACATTTTTTGTTAGGGAAAGCAAGAACGATAATTCGATACTCGTTTTTGCTCGATATCGAATTACAGAAAGCCACCCCAGGTTACTTTTTGGCCAAGCTAGGTTGCTACTGAAAATCACATAAATTGACATATGAGCAAATCCCAAATATGTAGTGTTAAATTTTGCAAAAAAAAAAAAATTTGAATCATCGAAGCACACGAATAACTTTTTTCTGGTACATTGGTAGATAAAGATTTATCAGCGTAATTCGTCTTACACACAGAGCAAAAAGTCACATAAAATGCCGTCTAAATCAGAAGGATTTCTCTATGATATTTTTCCAATAAGATGCCCGTCTTATTATGACTGGGTGTCTCTTTTTAATAAAACTGAGTAGATAATCACATAATATTAAGAAGATTTTCTTTTTAATTTTTCAAATTAAAAAAAAAAAATGAACGCTCAACCCAGATGTCTAGTCTAGTCTAATCTACACTACCATGCTATCGTATACCTAACTTGCCAACGTCTAATTACACCTTTGTTCTTATTGCCTCACCACATGTCCACTTGTCTTATTGCCTTCACCGCAAATCCAACTAAGAATTATTAACTGCTGAACGGAGATCTTTACCATGATGCTATCGTGTACTTCTGCTTGGTAGCGTCGAATTACACATTTGAAAAAGGCATACCTTAATTTGAATTAATAAGGGATCTTTTCAAAATATATAGTTTTCCTTTTCAATAAATTCAATATGAATCTAGTGAAAATAAGAGGATGTTCTCATTAATTTACTTTATACAGATTTTCTCATAAAAACAAGCAGATTTCTTCTAACAATTGAACGTTTTTGACAAAAGTACATAAAAAATTCATAAATAAGAAGCTAACTCCTTGTTTTAGCCGATTTCCTTTTCAATAAATTGAGAAGAAATTCAAGCTAAAATCTAGAAGATTTCCTAGCACAAATTTCTTCAAATTTGTCCCCACTCGCTCTCCCCGGCCAAAAAGCTTTTTTAGACTTCGATCTCTTTGATTATACATAGGTGAACTTTTTGGCTCTGTGCATAATGCCTCAAAAAGATATAGTCAATAGATCGAAGAATATATATATAAATTCAAATCGCAGTGTTTAACATACTTTTATTTAAACACTACTGCTACTTAGTTGAAATTTTATCAACGTGTAGAGATATATGAAGGTTATATTTAGGCAAAAAAATGTTGATACCCGACACCCTGTTTTGGAGATATCGTTAACAATATAAACCCGAAAAACCGTCAAATATTTTTTAGAGCGAAGTTGGTTATTCAATAACATTAACACTTTCTCACCGGACATTTTGAAATTTTAGCAGCACACCGATATATAAACGGAGAATGATTTGGAAAAAAATTGTCGATATCCGATAACCGGTTTTGGATATATCGATAAAAGTATAACCCGGAAAATCGTTATACTTTTGCTAACTTAGGCACTTCTTTACCGATTATTTTAAAAGTTTAGCAGCATGTAGATAAATGTAAAGTATATTTAAGTTAACTTTTTTTGATACCCGCAACCCAGTTTTTGAGATATACTCAAAAATATGAAATCGGGTAAAAGATTTTTGTACCTGCAATATGCTTTCCAAATGAAAAGTACTGAAGAGAGCTTTGGCGTACTATGGTTCTCATATCGATATTTCTACTTTTCCAGAAGTGTTTTCCGATATTTGAACCTAGGTACTCACAAAACTTGTCTAAACAATAAGGGTGATAGATACGGTGACCATAAATTTTTTTTGAAAAAACAGAACTGTTTTTACTTAAGGCTTGGTATTGCCTTCACGTGAAAATTTCACTACGCGGCTATAAACTATTTTGGGGTTACACTCTCAATATTTGGAATCAAAAAGTGTTTTTCATGGCGTAATCATCTCTTTGCAGTAAAAAATGTTGCCAACGTCTGTGAAACATTGAAATTGCAATCTCAAATAATTTCAACCAAAGTGCATCAATTGAAACTTATTTTTTAAGTAAATTTTTCCGTTTTGTGAATAGTATTTCTTGATGGTGAGAGACATTTCCTTGTTAATTTAAAACCTATCATAACCACGGTTGCCGTTTTGGCCGAAATGTACCATTTTTAGTACGAATTTTTTCCCGAGTACGGAACTTCCAAATTTGGTACGTTTTTGCCATATAACGTTCTCAATTTTTGATTGAACATAAACTAAATTATTTTTAAAATATTTTGAAAGGTTTTTCATAAAGTTTTGAAATTATTGAGCAAACTAACTTTACAGAGCTACTCATTACATTTGTTAAAAAAGGTTGCCGGCCCAAAAAAGCAGAACAAAAACAGAACATTTGCTTAAAAACAGAACATTTCTGTTATTTTCCTTAGAAAAAAAATACGCAGAACAAGCTCCTTAAAAACAGAACTGTTCTGCCAAAAACAGAACGGATGGTCACCGTAGTGATAGACCATATTTCACGGAAAAAACACAAAACTTTGACCCATGTTTTTTTTCTGTTTTAAACCACTTCTTGTTGAGCTATTATTACCATAAAATGCTCAGAGAACAAAACCACAAAAAAACACGTTTACTTTTGTAAACCGTAAGACGCCGACTATGCACTCACTGCTAAAGTGACAAATCCGGAAGTCATGCAAATGTAATTTTTTTCGTATTAATGGCTCAATTACAGTTATGAGATAGTCGGATGTATTATATTTACCTGACCTCTGTTCTCCAGCTTTTCGTTAATTTTATTTAACACACAGCAGAGTTTTAAATCTCTTCACTTAAGGGCCTATTATGAAATCGTTAACTTTAAGGCTATTACAGAGAAATCTATATCTATATACTTATATATAAATGAAATGGTGTTCGTTCGTCACGCTAAAACTCGAAAACGGCTGAAGCAAATCATATACTTCCTTAAGGGTCAGTTACATAAAGCTTTATTTTGACTTTATCTCAAACTTTGACTTTGGCAGAAAAGTTCAGTATACGTATTTAAACGAAGCATGGCAAATTGGAGACCTCAAAGTTGAAGCAAGGTTAAAATTTGACAAACTCTCAAATTTTGCTTGCTTTGCTTACTTTGACAATCAGATGTTGATGACTTTGCTTTAATTTAAGAATAAAAAGTTGGAGGAAACAATAATTAATTCATATTTTCTAAATTAAATTAATAAATTAACTAAAACACTACCAATGCAAAGAAGAAAATAACGTTAAAAATTTTCCATAAATAGCGGAAGCAATATTTATTACTATTTATTGGAGAAAATTCATCACGAAAACCGGAGTAAAGTTATAAAAATTCAGACTTATTTTGCATTTAGGTACATATTTGAGACCCAGAAAAATTTTGGAGAACGAAACCGGAACCGAAACCGAAACACGTTACAAAACCGTAACCGAAACCGGAACTTTATTTTAATCGGTGTCATACCTTGGTTTTAATGAACAATTCTTAAAATCATGTACTTTTTCTTTGTCAACATGTATGAAAATACAAACATTTAATTTCTCTTTTCTCAACATTATGCACTTTTAGGCTGTGATATAAACGTCTCCGCAAGCATTTGCATTTTCAGCAAAAAGAATAACAAATTATTAGCGGAGGTTCACTCAATTGATTGTGGGCACCACTTGAGTAGCAGCAGTAGATGCTGCTGTATTGTAGAAATTTCCGCAGAAGCGCCGACAAGCGTCACCGGCATGTCAAAAGAATGCCAACTCAACAAACCCACTTGACACTTGGACGCATCACCACGCAAACAAATGTATAGAAGGTACAGATGAAAGATGAATGACAACAGTGACCAAACAGAGGCGGCGGGTAAAGAGACGACTGATAAGACTTTATACATAGGTGAAGTACTTACTTGTGGTTACACATGAGTACACAGTAAACACATTAACAAGTACATTTGTGTATTATTTATTTATTTTAACCCAACCAGCGTTTTTTGAAATTTTATAAATGAAATGGTTGTTTGTCTATTTATTTGTATGTGTTTGAAAAACTGGAAAACTATACTATAAGATTGTAATATGATTTTGGAATCTTGGTAATTGCACCATCAGGAAGAATATAGATATAATAGATTTTTTTTTAGCCGGAGTGTTCCTCAAAGAAGTTTAAAAAAAGGCCTTTTTGAATAATAAATTGAGGTATTGTGATGTTCCACTCAGCCGTCGATATACATATTCTCATATATACTATGAGCTTTAGCAACAAAGTGAAGTTCTTTTGTCTTGGCCTTATATGTAGTTCTTTTGTTCAAACAAATAACATGCACCCCAACAAAAACAAATATTTTTTCTTTCTGGTTATGCTCCACTATTCTCAGCACGCAGAGGCATACGTATGTACAATTTCTTTTGGTTTACTATTTATACAATTTTTTAACCAATTTCCCCTTGACTTCTCGACTTTTGTTGCAACGAATATGGATATTTAGGCATACATGCAAGCATATTTACTATGTACGCTGTTTGTTCTTCATAGGAAAACTCAAACACTCAAGTAAGCAAACAAATAAGCAAAACCAATGTCTAAAACAATAACAATTACTACACAATCTATATAACACAGATAGTATAGGAGAGACGAGGAAACCACTCAACTAAATGAACATGAAAAATGCAAAGCAAATAAGAGCGTCAAGAAGCTATAGAAAAAACGATTTGTTAGGCTTGTAAGTGGATTAGTAAGAATTATTGGAAAAATTAGTAAAGTGCCTGCAGAAGGATGTTTGATTTGGCAACAGCACACCGGACAACACAGGAAGCTCTAATTTCGTTAGTTTACCGAAAAATGTGTACTGACAAGCAGCAATGTATTGAAAGCTGAGAAGGTATATTTTTTTTAAATAAACGTTTATTTCCCTCCTTGTTTACTTACAATTTGGATAATTAGAAATAGGACCAATGCGTTTCATAGGAAAGCCTACCGTGGCAGGTGTGTGAAGTAGTAAGGAATAATTTTAGTAAGGAAAGTCTACACTTAGAAAAAGAAAAAGGAGCACCGTCTGAGCAAATATACGGTTTGATCAAAAATATCTAGAAAATATATGGTTACTATGTAGAAGTCTGTGCCAGAATGTCCGCGTTTCTTCTTTACAATCACTACGCAAAAATGTCAACACCTGATAGAGATAAAATAAGTTCCATACTTACCCCCGAATTCTGTAAGCTGTCTCTAGTCACTAATAGAGACAATAGTCACTAATAGAGACAATTCGTGTCCCAATTCCATGTGGTCCAATTACAAACCTCAAATGACAGATCTCAATTTTGTGACATGAGATGAGACAAAACTACAGAATTCCGGGGTTAGTTTATCTTCACAAGTAGGTACAGAAATATATGGCTGATTCATTGGAAACTAATATATTTAATACTCCTATATTGGCAGTAAAAGCTAGTACTGTTCGAAAACATCACAGTACAGATATATTAATTTTGAGCGAGGCAGGTATATATTTTTGTTTACAAAAATAGTAATAAAAGTAATGAGCGTTTCAAAAAACACTAACGCAACATAAATTAACATTTATTTTTTTATAAATTTTAAAAGTAAAAGAAAGGAACTATAAAAAGTGCCTCGGTCACAGAGCTTAGTTCGCTGTGAACCTAGCTTATTATAACAGAATGTAGTCCGTTGTCTGTTTCAAGATCCGTTATGCCATTATGGAGATAGTAGGGAATATTCCAATATACAAAAATAGCTCCTTGAAAATTATTAGCTAAACACACAATTAAGGGCCCCATTAGGGTCTAATCAAGTACCTAGAAATCGTTATAAATTGATATTTAAAACGAAAACTTACGAAAGAAAATATGGGTGTTTCCCAGCGTAAATTTCAATTTTGTATGGAAAACAACGTAACGTCCGACACGCCAGGAAATGTCCTTATTGGAAACTTTTGGCATAAGTTAAGTTAGGTTAAGTATACTGATTGGGCTCTAAGACGAAAAACTATAGATACCTTACCAATATACTTGCGAGAACAAGCCTCAACATATTTTCAAAAAAAAAATTGTATTTGGTTTCAATACATTTGGGGCCCCTATTAATGAAATCCGCTACTTTATTGCCTTGATAAGTTTTTAAATTTTTTCGTTTAGGAATATACAAGTACACAATACATTGACAAAAACGGTACTAGCTTGCCTCAAATTGATTTCGTAATTATTACACATTGAGAAGATACGTTACTGCCAATATAGAAGTATTACATACATATATGTATGTATATTTCACATCGACTTTTTGTGAAATGTCAATGTTACGATAAATGACTTTTCAATGTGTATACAGTAAGAAATAGAGCCTGATAGCATTACGCTACAACTTAACCATACACAGAGCCAAAAATTCCTAATAAAATTAATAAGATTGTCTTCATGATCAGTTTTTGGGCAAAGGGGTAGTCGCAACGGTGGAAACGAAGAAAAAACTATAAGGAAATCTTTTTGGTTTTAAGAAGAAATTCTTATTAAAAAAACTATACATTTAGTACAAAGGTGTAGTTAGACGCTGGAAATTATTAGTATACGATGGCCGGATGGTTAGCAGCTGGGTTTAGCAATCGAAAAATTGTAAGTTCGATTCTCTCTCTTTTTTTCCTAATTAGAAATGTTAAAAAGAAGCATTCACAGAGCCAACAATGCTTAATAAAATAGAACAAAAGTCATAAGATATCTCTATAGATTTTCTTCAAGAAGATGTGCTTCTTATTATTGTAGAGACAGTCTTTTTAATGTTATTAAGAAGATTTTCTTTTTAATATTTTAAATGAAAAATAAAATGATATCGCCCTCACCGAGAATCGAACTTACAATTTTCGGAATGATAAACCCAGCTGTTAACCATCAGGCCATCGCTCACTTTTGATTGCTAGCGTCTAATTACCGATATGTGTATACATAGTTGTTAATGTTTCAAAGGAAAATCTCATAAATATAATTGAGAAGATTTCTTTTTAACATTTCTAATTAGGAAAAAAGAGAGAGAATCGAACTTACAATTTTTCGATTGCTAAACCCAGCTGCTAACCATCCGGCCATCGTATACTAATAATTTCCAGCGTCTAACTACACCTTTGTACTAAATGTATAGTTTTTTTAATAAGAATTTCTTCTTAAAACCAAAAAGATTTCCTTATAGTTTTTTCTTCGTTTCCACCGTTGCGACTACCCCTTTGCCCAAAAACTGATCATGAAGACAATCTTATTAATTTTATTAGGAATTTTTGGCTCTGTGTTGTTGGCTCTGTGTACGAGTACATTTCTTCAAATGTCGACAAAAGGCGTTTTAAATATCGAAAACATATAGTTTTGTTACAAGTATGACATAAACTGCCTTGAATGCAAGTAAATTATTAAGTTTCATATTTAGAGTGCCATCTTAATCCCTATATGCTGAAAATTTAAGCAATTAGGGTACTCACAGTCCCATACTACCAGCCATGCTAATATTGCCAGCTGGCAATATCTTGACAATTTACCAGTTGTCAATTATAATTGATATAATTATTTTGTTTTTGTTTTGCCTACAAATGGAAGATGCCACTTTGTGGCAATATTGCCGGGCTGAAAATTGTAAATTTGAATTGTTTTCAAAAAAAAAAAAAAAAAATTGTATAAATAATTAAACAGAAAGAGAAAAAGTAGGTTTTTTCATATTTGGAATTTATTCAAATAATTTGAATATGTTTATAAGTATTTTAAGATTGAATTGAGACGTGAACTAACAAAGGCAAAGCAGGATATTAAACGGGGTGCTCACAGTCGCCATGAGGTAATGTGGCAAAGTTAAAATGTTTTAAGTTTAGCAGATGACTGTGAGTTCCCTAAATAATTTTTTTTTTTAGTTATTTGTGTTAGATTAAATATTTAACCAAACATTTATTTATTAATGTTATCAAAAACAAATTTTTGACCGCAGTCTCGATGCCGGACATTAATGGGATGAATAGTTTTGACGTTTAAGCGAAATTTCGCAAAATTTTGGTAAAATTTAAATTCAGACTTTATATTTTGCGATATATTATATGAACAATATGCTCAAAGTCGGATTATTTTTGTATTTACTCTAAATAACAGCTAATACACAAATATTTAATATTATAAGATAAGTGAATCGTTAAAAAATTAATTTTTTTCGTCGCTCTTTGATTTACCGCTTCGTGAGTTTACAGGCGGGCTGACCATTATTTTCTGGTAACAGATCACAATTTTCACTAACAAGAATAAATGATGACAGATATTTCATGGAGTTTCATTTTATATATACTTGTAAAAACAACTGTATCAAAACGCCCACAAGCGTTTCTTCCATTTAAAAGGAAGTAACGCCCATTTTTGTGGGCTTTTAGTTTTGTGTGGATTATAGATACGATTTATCTAACAAGAAGTGATAGTTTCCATTGCATTTAAATTTTCTTTAAAATAGCACTGTTATAAAATCAATTATATTATATGCATTTAAAATTTCTTTAAAAAAGCACCGCTATTATATATCCGAAACTCCTTATTGCTGCATTTAAGTACTGAATCCTAAATAAAAGAATGCATTTTTTACTATTATTGCTGTGAGGTGGTCGTCATTTTCCTTTCGAAAAGCCATAGAAACATAAACAAATTTTAAAATAATATGATATTATTCATTTCATAACATAATATTTGGAATAAAGAAGCGCGCGATTTTTGATTCCAAATTTTCAATTTATGTTATAAAGTTAATTATATCATATGCAAGTTATGCCCTGCGAGCAGAGGGCAATCAAAAAAAATTAAAGATGCGGTGAACTAACTGTTCACCGATACAATTAAAAACACAAGATTTAAAATTGAGCGCTATTTAATTCCGCCTCGATTGCGGTTCCAATTCAAACTAACTTTTACAATTCAATCTTCTTACTAACTAACTTCTTAAGCTAAGCTAATTTGCAGATGTTGCAGTTCCCACCACTTGCCGGTATTTCATAATCGTTGAGTTGCGCGTGTTGATCAATATGCTTGCATTGCACTTCCCCGATATTGGATATTGGTATTGATCGCTTGCGCGTGTGCCGCATCAGCGAAAGTTCGTCTGTGAACTTTAATTGGAGCAATGAAGTCACGTTTACTGCAATGTGATCACAGGGTGCGACATTAGGAAGTATAGCGGTATGAGGCAACATAAGTCCTCCCCCTTTAAAGGTCTGCGTCCCGCAGATCAAAAGTTGAAAATTGAGAGGGGGTAAAATTTTGTAGAGAGTAATTACATTTTCCAGGTGACATATTAGTGCTGACTGGTGTGACTGGTAGGCTATTGTCCAGGCGATAAATTTCAGGAGCTGATTTTCCTCTAATGATTTTGCTGTTGTGAGTGTTGTCTGACCAGTGAGTCGGAATTTCAACTGGCGGAAGGTTTAGCTTTCTATGGTAGCATCTCCACAGCATGGCGGCAATGAGAACAATTGCGCATATCGAGAGGATTTCTGAAGCGAGAGAGAAATTTACTTTTTCGTTAACGTACCCAATATACCTTATGTTTTCCATAGTCAGGTCGTGGACGTATTCCAGGTTGACCTTCATTGTATGACTCTTGACCTTTGATAGTACTGCTGGAAGGGCTTGAGCGGTAATGGTTTCATAGCTAGAAAATACTTGGTCTCCGATGGTGACTGTTTCGTTAATTAATTGGATTACATAGGTGCCATTTACTGTACTCGAGGCATTGCTACTTTTGATTATTCCTTGGAAGTTTGATATAAACACAGTGTTCTCGTTTATTAGTTCTATATGTGACCCATTCTGTCTGATGAATTCGCAATTGGCTTCTCCACCTTTCAGGAGTCGCGGCAGGCAACTGCTTTCCTCTAGTTTAGTTAAGGATTCTGACTTACATACCGTGGATGAGCTGATTACCAAGCAATCTTTTGTTAGGCCGTACGTCTCTTCTTGGTTGACGAGCATCCTGTCAAAAGGAAGGTTTAGTTGCTTACCTCCATAGATTCCAGCGCGAGTGACCAGGAGATTATATTTCTTAGCTGTTACTTTTGGCATTGAAAGGACGTAGAGGAGAAGTGTCCCGTTAGTCAGTACCGCCGGTTGGCCATATTCGATTGCTTCTATTATATTCTGATATGGGAGCGTTTCTATTTCGGATAGAATTTGGTTAACCTCGTCCATATCCAGTAGGTTGGTGTTGACAATTCCCTTCTTTGCCAACTGACATCCCCGCACCATTTCGTTTACATCCTCGCGAAGAAGAAAAATGTTGTGAAGTGCGTTTTGTCTGAATTGCATGATTTCTGTTTCCTTTACCACGTTATTCGTGTGGTCCACGACCTCGTCGACTTTTTTCAATACCTCCTGTGTAGCTGTAAATAGTTTTCTATTGACCCTGTATTGATGGTTGCTGTTCTGAATAATCTGATTTTGACTATGAAGGATATTGCTCCAATCCGTGGCGTCAGGCGATCCTGCCAGCCACTTCCACGCTGAGCCTAGCCAGTCGATGGATCGAGTACTTCTTCTACCCGTGTTGCCCATTAGTTCGTGAAGTCGATCTAGCGTTTGATTAATGTAGTGCTGTGCTAATATTTGGTCCTCAATTCGGTTGGTTAAGTTTTCCATTTGCCTCATGGTTGTAGCATATTGTTGTAGGTCGATGGCGTGTACCAGTTTGAAAGACCCGCCAATTATCCACCCGTTGCCATTTTGGATTGTTACGAGCGGAGCCTTGTAATTGAAAATATTCAGACCGCTGATGGCATTTGCCAGCAGTGGGAATCTGCAACGCAAGATGTTAATTCTAATTTAATGTTGTTAGTAAGTTAGTAGTTGTTAGGTTCTTAGGAGGTGAGTTATGGTTATTCATTTAGTAAAAGGGGAACATGTTGTTGATAGTAGGAAGGTATTATTAGTAAGCGGCATGCTTGGAATTAGAGTGATTATCTTTAAACGAGTATTTCTATCTTGTTAGTATGTCAGTGGTTTACACGTTATTTTTTTATAAAACGATTTTTTATTATGATTAGTAGGGAAGATAAAGGAAAAAGGAAAAAAATTTTTTCTTTTTTTTTTGTTTGTTTTTTTTTTTTGTTTCAAAAATTTTCGAAAGAATAGAAAAAATAAAAAGGAACAAAAAATTATGAAAAAATAAAAAGGTAAAAATTTTGGTTTTCTTCATTTTTCCTTTTCATTTTTAACGATTGTTTCGTTTTTCTTCTTTTATTTTTTGTTTCTTCTCTAACTGAGGCATTTTCGATTATGTTTTTTTTTTGTTTCTTTCTTCTCCAACGGGAGGCATCTCCAACTGAGGCATTTTCAATTATGTTTTTTTGTTTCTGTTTTTTTGTTTCTTTCTTCTCCAACGGGAGGCATCTCCAACTGAGGCATTTTCAATTATGTTTTTTTGTTTCTGTTTTTTTTTGTTTCTTTCTTCTCCAACGGGAGGCATCTCCAACTGAGGCATTTTCAATTATGTTTTTGTGTTTTTTTTTTTTTTTTGTTTCTTTCTTCTCCAACTGGAGGCATCTCCAACGGATTAGGCGAGGGAGGCATTTTCGATTCTTGTATAGGGCAGAGGGTCATACTGTTCTCGAACCGGCTACGGAGAGATCGCCAGAATCCCGTTTGGAAGTAGCGTAGCCATTTGTCAAATTCGATGGCGCTACGAGCCTACTAGAGCACGATTCATCCCACTAACAAGCCCGCTCTTGTAGTGATGACCATTTCCTTTTGTTCTGGACTAGGGGTGTTAACATTTCTCGAACCAGCTATGGAGAATCGTGTTACCCGGTTAAGGCACGATTTGTCCCACTTACAAGCCCGCTCTTGTTAGATAAACTCCCCCTTAGTACCAGGTTATCTTTCTTATTTTAGTTTATTTCGGTAGTCTTTTCATTTCTTATTCAGTATTATCCGTTATCTATTATTTTCATTCTTTATTTTATTTAAGTTTTTTAAAAAATTTTTATTTTTATTATATTTTTTTTTTTTTTTTTTTATTTTTTTTTTTTTATTATTATTATTTTTGTGTTTTATGTGCTAGGATATGTATTCCTGTGTTTCACATTTTTTATGTGAGTTTTGTGTATTTTCTTGCCACTTAGCGTGGTGACTGATACTTTGTTGTCTTTTACAACAATTTCTTTCTTATACACGGGTTTTTGTTTTCCCTTAATCTGTTTGTCCTTCACGTATATGACATCGTTTTCGTCATAACGCTCCGGTAGGGATCTTTTTTTATTGTGACGTTTGATTTGATCTAGCTGCTTTTTTGTCAGCAAGGCTTTCAAATATTTATTAGTTTTTCTACTTTTCTCTAACAGCTCTTGATAATTAGAGGATTTTGCTCGATTAAAAAATATTTCACTTGGTTTTTGGTTTGTAACCGAGTGAAATGAGTTATTGTATCGATCTACTGCTATGTTAATTAATTCTTTTGTCCTTAAACTTGGGTTGTCTATCTTCAGGCATCTAATTATTTCAATTAAGGTGGAGTGGAGTCTCTCTACCTGACCATTCACTTCGCTTCTTTGGGATGGTGTGCGATACAATTTTATTCCTAAAGAGTCTAGTAGGTTTTGGATTATTGGACTGATTAAACCGCGCTCATTATCGGTCACTAGAATATCAGGTGTTGTGAAATAGTGTAAAAGTTTTATTATTTTGTCTTTAAGGTGCAAGGTGGACTTGTTTCGTAAATGGAAAAGTTTCGCGAATTTTGAGAATTTGTCGATGACACTGAGGAATTTCTCCCCTTGAATTTCGAAAATGTCTAAATGGATTATTTCGCAAGGACGTGATGGAATTGGAGTTTTTTGCAGCTCTGGTGCATTTGGATGTCTATCGTACTTACTGACCTTACATGTTTCGCAGGACGAGACATACCCTTTGATTATACTGTTCATTCTGGGAAAGTAGTATTTCCCTAGGATTTGTTTCTTGTTTTCTGTAGCGTTGCGGTGAGCCCTTTTATGTTCTCCCCATATTACCCCACAAATCCTATCCGGATCCCTCAAATCTTCTACCATAGTCTGAGCTACCCGGATCTTATATTGTGTGAAATTTTCTAAATATACCTTCTGGAGTAGCCCTAATTGAGCTTCTGGCATCTTAATACCATTGATTACGTTTGGTCTTAGTTTTTTCTTAAGGACGTCGATAAGCTCTGCTTCGCTAATTTCCTCTGACCCTAGGTAGTGTCGTGAGTAACCGGGATGGGGTTCCTCGAATATTTCTAGTCTACCTCCAAACACGAGCTGATTTCTAAATACGTTTATTGGCGCTTCCACGAACGGTATCAGATCCGAATTATCTTGATCTGCGCTGTGGACGGTGTTGCCTGATGAGCCGTTCTCGCTTGCCGAGTCCGATTCTGATCCTGAGGTTGCATTTTGGCTTGCATTCTCGGATATGTGCGTTGCAAGGGGGTTCGCCTGAGTTTTTAGGCGAGAGAGAGCGTCTGCCACGACGTTCGATTTACCCGGTTTGTATATTATTTCGTAATTATATTCTTCGATCCTAGACTTCCACCTCTTTAGTTTTGCGTTGTAGTTCCGGTTGCTGAGTGAAAATGTTAATGGTTGATGGTCGGTGAATATTCGTATCTTTTTAGCGCCATATAGGTAGTTCCGGAGATTGTCCAATGCCCAAACGATGGCGAGCATTTCCTTTTCGTTGGTCGCGTATGCTTCTTCCGTAGTGCTTAGGCTTCTTGATATAAATGCTATTGGTTTATCTTTACCATCGTAATCTTGTGACAACACGGCACCAATGGCGAAGTCGGAGGCGTCAGTCGTCAGATTGAAGGGTTTGTCGAAGTTGGGAAAGGTTAGGACTTCCGATGTCGTTAGTATCTCCTTGAGATCAACGAATGCCTTTAGCGCTTCTGCATCCAAGCTTATCGGTACCTTTTTGGATTGCGTTGCTTTTACCTGTGCGTGCTCTCCTCGTGTGAGGTTGGTTAGTGGTTTTGCGACTTTAGCGTAATCTCGGATGAATTTTCTATAATATGATGTTAAGCCTAGGAAACTTTTGAGCTCTTTTAAGCTGGAGGGAGGTAGCATTTTTCTTATAGAATCTACCTTTTTTGGGTCTGGAAGTATTCCCTCGGAGGTCACAATATAGCCCAGAAACTCTACGCTCGTTTTAAGGAATTGCGTTTTTTCTAGATTAACTCTGAGACCCGCGTTCATTAGCCTGTGGAGAATGGTCTCGATGTCCCTTAAATGAGTATCTTGGTCTTTGCTGAAAATTATGATGTCGTCGATGTATACGAAACATATACGACCTATGAATTCCTTCAGCACGTCGTCTATCATTCGTTGGAAGATAGAGGGTGCATTTTTGAGACCAAAAGGAAGCCGCAAAAATTCGTATTTTCCATTCATTGTGGAAAATGCCGTTTTTGCGATGTCGCTGTCCTTCATTGGGATTTGGTGAAATCCCGAAGTGAGGTCAAGTGTCGTGAAATATTTAGCGTTACCAAGACTCGCAATAGTGCCATTAATGTCGGGTATAGGGTACGTGTCAGGGATAGTTACGGCGTTTAGCCGCTTGAAATCTATGACCATTCGATACTTCTTTTCCTCATCAGACTGGGATTTCTTTGGCACAATCCATATGGGCGAATTGTACGGGCTTTTTGAAGGACGAATTATTCCTTCTGAAAGTAGATTCTGGATTTGCTTCTCAACTTCTTCACGCATGTTTACAGGGTAGGGGTAACTTTTGGTGTAGATAGGGTTTTCGGTATTAGTTCTTATTTCGGCCTGGACATTGGTTTGAATTTCTATACTGCGATCAACCGGGCCAAACAAAGTTTCGTATTTATCTAACATTTGGTAGAGCCTATTTTTAGTAAGGTTAGTAATGTGGGGATCCAGCGGGATGTTTGTTTCTATTTTATTAACTTGTTGTGCTATTTTTCGCTTTAGGGGCAATGCTACATTCGGTTTTAGCATAAGGACGTTGAGTTCCCTATCTATTACCGCTTTAACTTCAGTCAACGTGTCGTCGCCTATGATCCCGTCGAACGATTTGAGTCCTGGGAGGACGAAAAATGTGGTGGGAGTATCCCTGCCTACAAACTTAAAAAAATAGCCACATACTTTCCTGTCTACTTTTATGTCGCCACCCGCAGAAGTTACTTTGAAAGGCTTTTCCACTGGCATGGTGTTGCGTGCCACGCGTTCGCTTATGTAATTCTTGTTTGCCCCCGTGTCTACTAGAAACTCCAACATACCCTGATCATGCGTAACATACTCTAAATATGGTACGCCAGACATGAGGCTCCCATGGTAAAATTTACCTGATCGCTGGTGGGTTGATCTTTGTTTGCTGTATCCTGGATTTCCTCTTTATCTACCGGTACCAGGTGGAATAACTTTTGTTGTTTGCTAGGGGTTTGGTTCATGTGTCCCGTGGAGCCTGCACCCCTCTTTGCGGCGTCATATGCCGAAAATCTGGTGTTTCGCGACTGGGAAGATGGCTCGTAATTTGTTCTTGCCACCGCTGACGGAGTGCCCCGCCAATTTTGCGTTCTCGTTTGTCCCGAACCTGAGTAAGACGGTCTTGGTACTTCTCGGTTGTCGTTTTGCCAAGTTCGTTTGTTGTTTGGCTGGCGTGAATTATGTTGGACTGAATAGCCTTGGCCTGGCCTAGTGTAATCCCTTCCGTTACGGGAGAAGGATGGGGTGTCAATGATATTCCTGTCATCTCTATTTGCTAAGGATGGACGGTGGAACGCATTTCTGCGGTCCGCATTCAGCATCTTCAGGCAGGCAGAGTATGCCTCTGGCAAGGATTTGATATTTTGAACGAGGAGCAGGGCCGGTAGATCCCCATTAAGGCCCCTAATGAACACGTCTAGTGCTCTTCGCCGGTGCGCTTCTGTCAGCGCTTCAACCGTTTCTTTGTGTGCGTACTTTTCCGGCTTGATGGTGTTAATCATCAAGGATAACTGCTTTTGGATTTGCGAATAAAAGTCAGATAATCTCTGTCGCCCCTGCGACATCAACGTCAGTTGCTGTTCTAACGTTTGTATATCCCTGATGTCTGCGTAGTGCAGTGAAAGGGTTTCTTTTATCTTCACCCAGTCTGAGTCGTGGATGTTGTGCGCAAGTAGCGCAGAATCCGCCGCCCCCCTAATTTTTCCCCTGATATGCCTTAGGATGGCAGTGTATATCGGCTTGTGCCGCACTATTTCATAATCTTTTATGACTAACTCTACACTGTGTATCCAGGAGCCGTAGTGTTCCCGTGAGCCATCGAACACTTGCAGCTCTTTGACACAGTCCGGAAGCTTGGCCACTTGAGCTAGTTCGTTTTCCGTTCGGGGCGTAACTAGCGGCTCGACTGGTTCTTGCCTGGTGTCCGTGGACTGCCTTCGTACCTCCTGTACTTCCCTCTCTATTCTTTCTAGGTCCTGTGTAAGGCCTTGCAACGAATCATCCCTGTTTGTGGCCTCCACTCTATTAAGGCGCTCCTCGAACTTCTTCACTTTAGCTAGAATGGCATTCACAGCGCCATTCATTTCCGTGAGCGACCTCGCAATCTCGTCGGAGTTCATCCTGAAAATATAAGTAGAAGATCTGGGTTAGGAAGTAGGCAGACTTACACGATCCAAAGTTTCATTGGCTTTTCGGAAATATTTCCAAAATTTTTGTCACGCACACAAGGTTGGGTAAAAGATTTTTTATTTAAGTATTGTTTTCTTTTTTTTTTTTTTCTCAACTATTTATATGCAAATGTCCGTTTACTTGAAAAATTTTGTAAAAAAAAATTTTTTGCAGTAGATTAAAAATATTCTTTCACAGTTTATTTGTTTAATTTTATTTATGTTTTTTTTTCTTCACAAGACACTTTTGGTTAAAATCCTTGAAAAGGTTTTGTAAAAAATTTTTTTGGCAGTAGATTAAAGATATTCTTCCACAGTTTATTTGTTTAATTTTATTTATGTTTTTTCCTTCACAAGTCTTTTTTTGGCAGTAGATTAAAGATATTCTTCCACAGTTTATTTGTTTAATTTTATTTATGTTTTTTCCTTCACAAGTCACTTTGCACCTCCTACTCGGGCGCCAGTTATGCCCTGCGAGCAGAGGGCAATCAAAAAAAATTAAAGATGCGGTGAACTAACTGTTCACCGATACAATTAAAAACACAAGATTTAAAATTGAGCGCTATTTAATTCCGCCTCGATTGCGGTTCCAATTCAAACTAACTTTTACAATTCAATCTTCTTACTAACTAACTTCTTAAGCTAAGCTAATTTGCAGATGTTGCAGTTCCCACCACTTGCCGGTATTTCATAATCGTTGAGTTGCGCGTGTTGATCAATATGCTTGCATTGCACTTCCCCGATATTGGATATTGGTATTGATCGCTTGCGCGTGTGCCGCATCAGCGAAAGTTCGTCTGTGAACTTTAATTGGAGCAATGAAGTCACGTTTACTGCAATGTGATCACAGGGTGCGACATTAGGAAGTATAGCGGTATGAGGCAACATAAGTTGCATTAAAAATTCCTTTAAAAAAGCGCCGCAGGCGAAAATTTGGAATCAAAAATCTCGCGATTTGTTATTAACTTTATAACATAAATTGGAAATTTGGAATCAAAAATCGCGCGCTTTTTTATTCCAAATATTCGCCTGCGGCGCTTTTTTAAAGGAATTTTAAATGCATATGATATAATTAACTTTATAACATAAATTGAAAATTTGGAATCAAAAATCACGCGATTTTTTATTCCAAATATTCGCCTGCGGCGCTTTTTTAAAGGAATTTTAAATACATGATATAATTAAATTTAAAACATAAAATGAAAACTTGGAATCATATTTTAAATGCATATGATAAAGTTTAAAACGACTAAGGGCCGCTTGCATAAAACCCGATAACGACTAATAAGTTTGACAGCTAACCGAACAAAATACGTCACTTAAACTCCGGTAACCGGGCGATTAGCGTTATCGGCTTTTATGCAAGCGGTAAGCTATTAAGATTTTCGTAATATGTACAACTCATAACGTGTACAACTCAGAAATGATAACTTGGGCTTTTTGTACCTATCATGACCATTAAAAGTATTATATCTTTAGTCACAATGCACTTTTAGCCGAAAAAAAACAAAAAATAAATAAATTTTTATGGAAGTTCTATATGGCTGCTTCCTTGGAAACTGATATATTTGTGTTCACCGACTTTAATGTCAAAAATTTATAACAAACCGACATTGTTTTAAATAAACTAATATGCAGTCTTATATGTATATCTCATCGACTACTTTTAAACGCACAAAAAAGAAAGAAAAATTGTCACAATTTAAAGTGTCCCTTTGCTGAGGTCATGTACTTTTATTGGCCTTATATGCTATAAATTGTGATCAAAACAAAATTTGCATAAGCAAGCTATGAAGGAGGATAAAGAGCGTAACAATATACCACAATCGTTTTTAAAACAATTTGCTTGACTAAACTTTTTTGAAAAAATTATGAATGAATGTTAATTTTTTCAAAAAAGTTTAGTCAAGCAAATTGTTTTAAAAACGATTGTGGTATATTGTTACGCCTTTATCCTCCTTCATAGCTTGCTTATGCAAATTTTGTTAATTAAATTTGCTGTTCGATTCCATTTCAGCTTCTTAGCATAGGGATAGCGTCAAAGTTAAACAACCTCGAAAAAAGGCGAAACAAAGTATGTTTGCGGGGAAAATAATTATCGTTAGAAAGGTATATATCTCTTCTAATTAAATCGGGAAAGAAAATAAAAATCGGTTTATAATAAATAAGATACAGCCTCGTAAGTGTTCAAAGGTTCGAAAAACCGGGTTTTGACCCCTAACTCAAGGTTTTGGAGGTGTCCGGCGAATATGGCATACCAAATCGCTACCACGACAGTCGGGCAGGACCGCATCATATCGGGTTCATATCCGGCCAACGACTGTCAATTTCCGCATCACTTCCCAAAACCTTAGGGGAGGGTTTTTGCTGTTAACAACAACAAACAACAAGATTTCAACTTTGGTCAATTTTGTAGCAGCTGTCGACGGGTATAACCTGTTTTACAGCTGTCGACGGGTATAAACTGTTGATTTCTTAAAGTAGCAAGCAATTTAACCTTTGCTAAGCAGGTGTCACACAACACTGAGGCCATACGTATCCATACGTTTTATGTTTAAATAACACGGTGTTACAGTCAAAAAGTACTTTTTGCGAGACATACCTCATTTTGTAGGTCTAGTCAGACTGACTAAAACTGCATACTCAGAATTTCCAATACACCCCCAAAATCTGAAGTTAGGGGCCAAAAACCCCTTTTCCATAGGTGAAGGCATATATTGGCCTATAACTTTACTTTTGGTCGCCCTATGTAAAAGGTTTTGGTATCATTGGAAAGAAGACATTTTGACGCTTCTATCGATTTATAAACGGCTTATTTTTTTGACAGAAAATTCAGAGAAAAAATAAAAAAACACAAAAAATTTCAATTTTTGGAAAAAAATTCCATCTTGAGTCACAGTTTTTTTCCACTATTTTGTTCACCAGTGTATATTGTTTGATTTACGTGTAGAGTCTCCTGTGAATTTAGTTTCCAACGAGGTATAGTTTTTTATGATCCGTTGAGGATTTCTAATGTAATTCGTTTCTTTATTGAAAAACTAAAAAAAAATTTTAATGGCGTACAAATACGTTTTTGTCAATTAAAAATGTTTACAAACTCTTTTTCTTTTATACAAACTATCATCTGTATCCCGTTTAAGAGACCAGCAATACTCCGAGAGCATATTAACAATATTTTTTCCAGAAAATCTTCTCTCTATAGCTTCCATCTCCTGATGCATGCGCTCCCCTTGTTCATCACTGAGCTGACCCAAATTCTCTGGAAAAACGTCCAAATGAGAGTGGAGTAAGTGAATTTTGATGGACATTCTACATCCCATTGCTGAATACGCATTCAGAAACTCATGAACGACGTCTTTGTAGTCCTCACGCCTTTTATTGCCTAGAAAGTTCGTACATAAAGATTGGAAGCTATTCCAGGCTCTTTGTTCAACCGGACTTAGTTTGAATGAAAATTCAGTATCTCTCATAAGCTTGCGAATCTGAGGCCCAATAAAAACGCCTTAAAATTATAAAAACCAATCAATGAAGCATGAGTTATAACATACAGAAATAATATCAGAACTACCTTCTTTTATTTTAGCCTCACTTAATTTTGGAAATGAAGATTTTATATGGAGAAATGCTTCACTGTCTACATTAAGCCTTTTAACAAATTGCTTCATGTAGCCCAGTTTTAAGTGCAGTGGTGGCAAAATTATATTTTCAGGATCCACAAGTGGAGCTCTCAACATATTTTTCTCTCCAATTTGAAAGGTACTTCGCTCTGGCCACTTATCTCTTTCGTACTTAAGCGAAGAACGGCTATCCCACTCGCAAAAATAGCAGGGATACTTTGTGTAACCTCCCTGCATGCCCATCAGTATTGTTAAAACTTTAAGGTCACTAACAATTTGCCATTTGTGCATTGCATAGTTTATTAAGTGAAGAATTTTTTCAATGGAATCGTATGTTTCTTTCATACCAGTGGCGTACGCTAATGGGATCGAAGGCATCTCGTTTTGGTTATGTAGCAATACTGCTTTAAGGCCTAAAGAGAATTCACATAATATTATTAAACAATTTTTTAGTTAGTTACTTTTATACTTCTACAAGATCCATCGATGAAAAGGCGCCAATCTTTTGGTTCGTAGTTGTATCCAAATCGGACGAAGAGTTCAGACACATCCGTACAATAAGCCAAGTTTTTTTCGTCTTTATCAATTTTAAAAACTTGGTTAAACATCAAGCGCTCATTACTTCGCAACAGCGTAATTTTAAAATCTTCTTCCACTATATTCCACTGCTTTAATCTAGAAGCAAGTACTTCCCTTTGCCGAATTGTTATACCTAGATCTCTTACCAGATCTTCAAAATCCTCGTTAGAAACCAAATGGCGCTCGGATGAACGCGACCCGTGTGGTATAAACTCTTTGTCGCCGTCCTCTGTCGAAAAGTCTTCAGCTTTGTTGAATTTTTTCTCGACAGTATTTGTGCACTTCACTTGACCTTGATAAGGTATTGCCTTCGAAACACTAGAAACATTGGCATATTTGATATATTTACGAGTTTTATAACTATGCCCATATAAATTTGTTTTACAGAAGTAGCAATCACTTATATTGTGGTATAACTGAGGATGCCATATCATAGGCGCTGAATAAGGGAAATCCCAAGTTTGATCGACTCTTTTTCGTGGACACTTTAGCAGCTTTATCACACAAGAAAAACAAGCATACTCTGGCTCATACCATCGGCTTTTTACAAATGATTTGCCAAACAAGATGTTGTAACTTTTAACCAAACCATTCGAATTTTCTAGTTTTTCGCGTGTTTTTTCGCCTACAAACAAGCCACAAATATAGCAAAATTTATTCCGATTTTCACACATTTTTTACAATTACATACACTTTGAAGAAGTTTGGGTCGTAGCTAACATAATCAAAAAAATGTAGCGCGCATATTTCGCTGTAAAAATTGATCAAAGTGGAATAGCTGAGGAACGCCTCCTCGAATAAAAACAAATGTATATATCGTTGAAGACAGAATTAATAAGAGATTAATTTTAAATAAAATTACATATGCACTAGTTAACAAATTATTCGAAAAATCTGCTATTAAAGATGAAAAAATTAAAAAAAAAATTGATTTTTCGATATTGTTTCGCCCGTTTTTCTGACATTTATCACGGTATATGAACAATTTTTACATTGTTGGAAGCGGAAAAGAGTCTCCTTTAAAGTAACACTAAATTCGTGTTAATCGGATAAATAATAAAAAAGTTATTGAGCAATATGTATCTTAAACTATGAAAAAGGGGTTTTTGGCCCCTAACTTCAGATTTTGGGGGTGTATTGGAAATTCTGAGGATGCAGTTTTTATATGTCTGACCAGACCTACAAAATGAGGTATGTCTCGAAAAAAGTACCATTAATTTTTTTTTTTTTGTCACACCGTGTAATTTAATGTAAAATTTTTCATTTTAACATATTTACATATCTTTAAAATATTGCAATGTGATTTTTTTTATTAAAATTTTTCAGTTTTTATTTTAATTTTTGTAATAATATTCCTTACGTGTTGATCTAGGCTCGAAGAGTCGTAATAAATAAAATAAATAAAATAACCACTATACCACCCACAAGTGGCGTCTTGAAAGTAACAAACTGCACTTGAAAAAAGCTTGAGGTGACACAGTGCTCTGCTCATTTTTTTATTGAGTTTATTTATATTGCAGTACATGTTGGTGGTTTAAGAAAAATACTGTAACGACTGCTACAGTGTACCTAATGATGAATAATGTTTGTACCACAAATGAAAGATGATAGAAATCTTGTAATTCTAAACGTTCTGCCTTGAAATTTGTTTCTACAAATTGGCGACACCTACAGTTTTTTGTCCACTTTGGCATCTGAAGAGCAGATTTATTTTCTGCTTATAAGCTTTCCATTGCAGGGACCCCGTTTAGATAACTTCTTTTAAAGAATTTGAGATCAGAGCCCTTTCCTTTTCTTTTCTTACCTTTCGTTTCCTTTCTTTTTTCCAATTTTGTTTCCTTTTTTCTTTCTCGTCTTTCCTTCCCCTTTCTCCTCCCTTCTCTTCCTCTCCCTTCCTTTCCTTACCCTTCCCTTAGACTATTTTCATTTCCTTGCTTTTTTACAAATCATTTTTAAACAAATCGATTTTTTTTATATAAACTCCTATCTCATGAACTGATTGGCCGTTTTCGGTCAATTTTGGAATATAGATAGAATGTTTCATTGTGAGATTTTCTTATAATTTCTTCCGCAAACTTCAGATGCAGTTAGTTATGTATTGGTGAGTAACTAAATTAAAAGAAATTTGAAATGAATCCTCTGTACCTAAGCCATTGGCAGCTCAGCTGCTGGCGCTTATTAATTCCCTGAGGATTAACGCCAAACATCTCAGATTTATACAAAAACAATTGTATATATGAATACGAGAACTATAATTTCTTAGAAGGTATCTACTAAGTATGGGAAACGAAACTCCTTTGTAACAAAAGTCATAACAAAATTTCGAAACGGTTTCAGCAGAAAAAAAACTAACAGAAACAAAATGATCAGAAATGAATAAATTTTATTCCTCGTTAACAAAACTGTCTTATTCGTTCAACTCTGAACTGACGCTCAGCTGTCGTCGATCTCTTCAAGAGATGGCCCAACAAAACCGCGTGAACCTCACATAGGTCCCGGGACACAGGGGCATTGAGGGAAACTGTAAGGCAGACGAACTTGCCAGGCAGGGTACGTCACGCCCTAAGAAGTAGAGAAATCTCCAAATTAATAGATGTTCTAACTGCCTTATTGGCAGGCACACAGAAAGGCTAGGTGTGCCCTACCGACGATGCTGTAGGAGCTGTAAAGATGATGAGGAGGAGGAAACGGTGAAGCACCTCATCTGCAACCGCCCGGCTTTGAGCGGCGCGAGAACGCGCTTTTTGGGACTTCCCTTCCTGGATAGCCTAAGCCAGATCGCGGAACTGGACATAAAGAACTTTATGGCCTTCATAAAGTCATCTAAGTGGTTCGAAGACACTAAGGCCCGGTTTTTCAGTGCAGGTTTAAACCACAGACAAAGTTGACTGGAGTTTATCCCATACAAGTTGACCGCTTAAACTAAGTTTAAACTCGCACTGCAGTTTAAACTTGCTCTGAAAAACCGGGCCTCAAAGAAGTAAGACACTAGAACATACCAAAACCGTTTGGACCCGGTTCCGGCTTTTGGAACGGTTTCGGTTTCGTTCTTTTTCAGATCAAAATAACGGTTACGGTTTCGGTTTCGGTTTTGAAAAACTAATCGGTTACGGTTACGGTTTCGGTTCCAGTTTCAGCCCTTGCGAGAAACAAAATAATTTATGGCCTCATTATGTATGGCGAACGTTAGCTCATTATACATTTCATGAACATGAAATGGTATTATAACTTTGGTCCGATGTTTGTAAATATGAGAAGAAGAAGAGATAGACCCATCAATAAGTATACGGAAATGATCAGGATGACGAGATGAGTTGATTTAGCCATGTCCGTCTGTCCGTCTGTCTGTTTGAACGCAAACTAGTCCCTCAATTTTTGAGATATCTGGCTGAAATTTAGTATGTGGGCACCATTTTGTAATATAGGAATCATTTGTCGGAACTGAAAAGATCGGACCAGTATAACATATAGCCCCCATACAACCGATTGTTCAGATATAAGGTTTTTTGGCCAAAACTTCTGCAATTAAAAAGTTAGGAACGTAAAATTTTGCAACTCGAGTACTTTCTATTTATGTAGTGTATATAGTGAAAATCAACCAGATCGGGCAAATGTAACATATAGCCCCCATACAACCGATTGTTCAGATATAAGGTTTTTTGGCCAAAACTTCTGCAATTAAAAAGTTAGGAACGTAAAATTTTGCAACTCGAGTACTTTCTATTTATGTAGTGTATATAGTGAAAATCAACCAGATCGGGCAAATGTAACATATAGCCCCCATACAACCGATTGTTCAGATATAAGGTTTTTTGGCCAAAACTTCTGCAATTAAAAAGTTAGGAACGTAAAATTTTGGAACTCGAGTACTTTCTAGTTATGTAGTGTATATAGTGAAAATCAACAAGATCGGGCAAATGTAACATATAGCCCCCATACAACCGATTGTTCAGATATAATTTTTTTGGCCAAAACTTCTGCAATTAAAAAGTTAGGAACGTAAAATTTTGCATCTCGAGTACTTTCTATTTATGTAGTGTATATAGTGAAAATCAACAAGATCGGCCAAATTTAACATATTGCCCCCATACAACCGATTGTTCAGATATAAGGTTTTTTTCCCAAAACTTCTGCAATTAAAAGTTAGGAACGTAAAATTTTGCAACTCGAGTACTTTCTATTTATGTAGTGTATATAGTGAAAATCAACAAGATCGGGCAAATGTAACATATAGCCCCCATACAACCGATTGTTCAGATACAAGGTTTTTTTGGCCAAAACTTCTGCAATTAAAAAGTTAGGAACATAAAATTTTGCAACTTGAGTACTTTCAATTTATGTAGTGTGTAGAGGAAAATCAAGAAGATCGGGTAAATATAACATATATTTAGCCCCATACAACCGGTTGTTCCGATATAAGGTTTTTTGGCCAATACTTCCGCATTTAAAAAGTTAGGAACGTAAAATATTTCACCTTTAGTACTTTCTACATATGTAATGTGTATAGTATAAGTCAGTACAATTGAACACGTATAATATATAGCCTCCATACAATCGATTGTTCCGATAACTCGGATCCTATTATTTTGTAAGTTTTTTTTAAATTATAACAAAGATGTGTAATGTGTATAGTAAATATAGTTAAATTGAAACAGGCTGTACTGGGGATCGAACAGTGAAAATCGTGACGCTTATTCATGAAAGGTATATAGCCTTCGGCACAGCCGAAGACAGCTTTCCTTACTTGTTTTTCATTTCATTTTTGCTTTTTTTCTCGAAGAAAATCAAAAATACTTAAAAAAAATCTATGGAGCGAACGAAAATGATAGATAATGCGATGGCTAAGCGATATTGTGAGCAGACCAATCGTTCGTCTGAGCTATCGTTCGCCATACATAATGAGGCCATTAGTTTCGTTACACTTCTGGTACTCATTGAAAACGTTACAATCATTTGGTTTCTATACTTCAATGTTTTTTGGAACAATAACGCCAGAAACAGAGTTTAGTTTCTATACAAGTTTTTTTACAAGTCTCTGCTTTCAAATCCAAAATAAGCCAGAACACTAACATATGATTAACCAAAAAAATTTAGGTTACACCAAAACAACTGCAAAAGTTAAAAAAGTTGTTGCCATTGTCAGAGTCAGCGGATGCACACCGCAAAGTGGTGTTTTCCTGTCATTTTATAAGAGTCATCTTTGAGTACTTGAGTATTTCAAAATTATTATTACCCCGGAATTCTGTAATTTTGTCTCATCTCAAGTCACAAAATTGAGATCTGTCATTTGAGGTTTGTAATTGGACCACATGGAATTGGAACACGAATTGTCTCTATTAGTGACTAGAGACAGCTTACAGAATTCGGGGGTTAATTTTAGTTATGATTTGATGACGTTTGATAATAACTTTTGATATTTGATGTAACGAATGCAATTGGAAAAAAAAAATTCAAGTGATTCGAAATAGATTAGATAATTTCCAAAAAAATAAATTCAAAGTTTTGCGAACTTGTGAGTATTTTATAGCTAGATTGTTCTATTGATTTTCATAGGGGAAAAAGAGTTCATGAGTATATCACTTAAGTTTGGTACGCCAGTTTACCAAATTTGTCTTGTTTGAAGGCGGCTTCTATATTAGAAGAAGCATGTGCATTGGGTCGATTTCGTTTCGCATGTGGGTCGATTTCGTTTTTTAATCGATTTCCTAGTCAAAAATGGAATCCAAAGACCAAATATGAGCATTCTATATTAATTGGAAATGGTAAATAAATATCTCTTCTCAACCAAAAATCGATCAGCTTAGGTTAGGTTAGGTTCAAGTGGCTGCCGCAGAGGCACACTTAGGCCAGTTTTGAAAGGCCCGTTGTGATACAACCAACACAAGGAAAGTCAGTCCCGGGACCCATCCACACGGAAAATCCCTGAGTTGTTGGGATTTTCCACATAGCAGAATCCCGGGACTGACACTCCTAAACCGACACTGTTACTCCTCCTCGAACCACTTAGATGACTTTATGAAGCCCATCAAGTCCTTTATGTCCAGTTCCGCGATCTGGCTTAGGCTATCCAGGAACGGAACTCCCAAAAAGCGCGTTCTCGCGCCGCTTAAAGCCGGACAGTTGCAGATGAGGTTCTCCACTGTTTCCTCCTCCTCATCATCTTTGAAACTCCTGCAGCATCGTCGGTAGGGCACACCTAGCCTTTCTGCATGCCTACCAATGAGGCAGTGACCTGTTAATACCCCTATCAATATGCAGATTTCCCTCCTAGTTAGGGCACAAATGCGTCTAGACCTTTTAAAATCCCATTTTGGCCAGGTTTGTTTCGATATGCGACACCCTGGGGATTGCAGCCATCTTTCGTTGGACGGAGTGTGTGCTCCTTCAGCATTAGTTTGCATGTGGAAACGGCATACCTAAGCGCTCTTTATCCTGAAGAACCTGCTTGGTCGTGCCCTGCCTGGCAAGCTCGTCTGCCTTACAGTTTCCCTCAATGTCCCTATGTCCCGGGACCCATATGAGGTTTACGCGGTTCTGTTGGGTCATCTCCTGAAGAGATCGACGACAGCTGAGCGTCAGTTCAGAGTTGAACGTGTATGAGCCAAGGGATTTGATGGCCGCTTGGCTATCGCTGAAAATAGCGATATCTTCTCCGATAACACGTTTGCTTAACCAGGCCGCGGCGTCCAGGATTGCCGAGACTTCCGCCTGGAAGACGCTACAATGATCAGGTAGTCTGAAGGAGAGCTCAAGGTCCAAATCCCTTGAATAAACTCCTCCTCCAACTCTGCCGTCCAACTTCGAGCCGTCGGTGTATATGGAAGTGCCACCATTTGTTTCGGGACACCAATCCGTCCTCTCCCAGTCTTCTCTGCTGGGAATGTTTATTTTGAAACAGCTATCCCCGACTGTAGTAGTCGCACAACGATCTGTGCTTAGAGGGAGAAAGCTGTAAGATTCCAGAATACTGGAGTGTCCAATAGTACCCGCAGCCCAACTGGAGGTTTCTCTTAGGCGCAGAGCTGATGCCGCCGCTGACCGAAACCCTTCCAGATCAAGTGGCAAAATGCCCAGAATGACCTGGAGGGCTTCGTTGGGCGTTGTCCTTAGCGCACCGCTTATACAGATTATATTGGATCTATGGACTTTCCGCAACAGATTCAGGTATGTTGCCTTGCTCAGCGCAGGCCACCATACGACGACTCCATAAAGCATGATTGGGCGAATGATGGCCGTGTAGATCCAACTGCATACTCTAGGGCTGAGCCCCCATTTTTTGCCAATGGCTCTTTTGCATGTGTAAAGAGCGATGCAAGCTTTCTTCTGGCGCTGAAGAACATTCTCCTTCCAATTCAATTTCCTGTCCAGAACTATGCCTAGAAACTTGGTCTTATCCGACAAGCCCAGGCGCGTGCCATCTAGTTCTGGTAGGCTTAGTGGCGGTATTTTGTACCGGTTGGTGAAGAGGACAAGTTCCACCTACCCTGGGTTGATACTAAGTCCGCAGCGAGAGGACCACGTCGAAACTTCTCGCAGTGCTACTTGCATCAGGTCACACAGAATTCGTGGGAACTTGCCTCTGAATGCAATAGCTAAATCGTCTGCGGATGCCACTATCTTCCCGCCCCCCAGCTTGTGTCACGTAGCAACGAGTTGACTGTGAGGTTCCATAAAAGCGGGGAAAGAACACCACCCTGGGGTGTTCCCCTTGTGACATAACGTGATAACTCAACCGTACCAAGTGAAAAAGCTATTTTCCTTCCCCTTAAAAGTTGGTCAATTAAATCAGTTAGAGGTCTATCTACGCCCAGATTAGTTAGAGCGGAGTTGATAGCCTCCGGGCTTATATTGTTGAAAGCCCCCTCAATGTCTAGGAGGGCCACGAGACAGTAGTCCTTTTCACACAGCGATTTCTCAATGACAGACACTAGGCTGTGCAGAGCGGTTTCTGTTGATTTACCCTTGGTGTATGCATGCTGATAGCTAGAGATAAGGTTGCTATCAATAGTCGTTAAGAGGTAGTCGCTTAGTATCCTCTCAAAGGTTTTTAGTACAAAGGACGAGAGACTGATCGGTCTGTAGTCTTTTGGCTCGTAGTGGGATGCCTTCCCAGCCTTAGGGATAAACACTACCGTGGCGCTTCTCCAGGAGCCCGGAATGTGGTTGAGAGCCAGGCAGGCTGTGAAGAGAAATACCAGCCATTTAGCTGATGTCTCCAACGTGTTTATAAGTTGCGCGGGGATAATCCCGTCCGGCCCGGCAGCCTTATACGGTTCAAAGCTCTTAACTGCCCACCTTACTCTTTCCTCAGTGATGGGTATATTTACTGCCAGGTTTGTTGCAGGTGCTAGTGGTGCATCATGCAGATTCCCCGGAAAATGTGTATTCAAGAGCAGCTCAAGGGTTTCCTCTTCCGTGCTGGTCCAGGATCCGTCAGGTTTTCGCAAATAGTTGATGGTTGTTTGACTTTTCGAGAGGACTCGTCTAAGTCTCGCTGTGTCGTCGACCTTTTCGACGCCAGTGCAGAAATTTCTCCACGAGGTTCTCTTCGCCTGTCTCAGAGCTTTTTTGTAGGCCCTTAGTTTAGCTTTATATTCGTGCCAATGAGGCTCAGAGCCGAAGCTCTTGGCCTTGTTAAATTGTTTCCGGCATGATATTCGGAGCGAGTCCAAATCGTAGGACCACCAATATGGCCTGTGTTTACCGCGTGGTTTTGGCATTGGACAAGCCTGTCCTAGAGCATTTGAGATCGCCGATGTTGGTTGTTAAGAGGTAATCAAACAGAGACTCGCCCCTGGCATTGATGTCGGAGCTCCCCCATTGGACATGGTGAGCATTAGCGTCCGCTCCAATAATAAGATTACCCGTGCAGAAATTTGACACCCGGTCTTTCACCTCCGTTTGTGGTGGGGGTTCTTCGGCGTCGTAGGGCATATAGACCGACGCCACCGTCAGGCGGGTGCTGTCGACCGTTAGACTGATAGCGGTAATATCACCATTGGTGTAGTTAGGTAGGAGAAAGGAGTTCAACTCAGACTTGACCAAAATACACGTTCTGACTTTGCTCTCCTCGCTGGCTCGAATGAGCTTGAAGCCCTTAGTCCCCAATCCGCAGATTCTCGAGCTATTGACCCAGGGTTCTTGGATGAGGACCACATCCACGTCGCCTTTAGAAAGACGACTACCTAAAGCAGCCGAAGCTACTTTAGATTTGTGCAGATTAATCTGAAGCACCACCAACATGAGAGCGCACAGACTTCCCTGCCGTCCCCATATCGTCGAGGTTTGCCCCATCCCGGAGGTTGCCTATCAACGACGAGTTGTTCCGATTAACTGCCCGATATGGCGTTGCAGGAGTCTTGCTGTCTGTAGCGTTAGATGTTAATCGCTCAGCGTTGGCTGCTACCACCGTGACGTCGAGGGCTTCCTCGTCCTGTAGGCTGTCCTCCATCTCCGAGTTGTTCACAGCACTATCGCCAAGGGACGTGGCGGATAACATGCTTTCCGCATCGGAATCCTCCGCTTCCTCTTCTGGTAATTCGTTTTCCGGTTCCCCCGGAGCAGCCGAGAAGGCAGCGCGCTGAGCATCACCACGATATACGTGGATAACGATCTGGCCTACCCTGTAGTGTACTAGGCCATTGCACCTTTTGAGGGGCTCGATTGACTCTTTATTCATGGTGAACACCACCTGTCTGTCGGGCCCCACCGCATACCCGACCAGATTGACACTCCAGTCATGCGTTGGCAGGTACGGATTCATTAGCCGTAGCATCCCGAGAATTCTCTCGGGTTCGTCAGGGATGGCCGGAATCTACGCCCTTGCCCTTGGACGAGCTGGAATGTCCTTCCAGTGGACGACCTCTATCTTTGCGCCCTTGTAGACTTCACCCAGCTTAGCAGCTGCTGCCTTGTACAGTGCTACGGTTTTTGCATCCTCGCATGCGAGTAATTTAATCTGACCCTGGTGCCAACCCGCATCCGTTACTCGCGCCGAACTACCCGGAAACTCTGGAGCAACATTGAGAAGAATGTTGCCGAGTTCATTTCGCACGTAACGCCACCGGTCCTTAGGGATGGCCAGACGGTCATTGCCTCGGTCAAGGACGCCTATAAGGATCCTGTCCTTGGTTACCTCAGCAAAGCTTAGTTTGCCCGCTCCAGGGGTATTCTGATGCCGCTTGGGAGGGGGATTTAACTCCAGGTCCGATCTCTGGCGCTTGAAAGGGTTAACTTTTAACCTCTTTGGCATGTAAGAATTTTGGAAATCCGGTATCACAGCTTTCGCTAGCTCTACCGATTTACTGGAATTCGGCGACAGCGATTCCTGCGGTACCCCTTCATACCTCTTCAGGATCTTTGCAGCCAATCTTTCCTCGTGGTATGTGAAGCGGCGGGGAGATGTCTCCTGGGAGTGCGGACCCGTAGTTGCCATCGCGGTCGCTCTCCTTGCCGAAATCTCAGTTGCAGCTTCCTTCTCCTTCGAAACTCCGAGGCCAGGTCGTGAGACCGCTGCCACAGACGTAAAGATACTGGTTTTCATATCACCGGTTGATGGGAGTTTAGCATCCGCCGTTGTCCGTTGAGTTCAACTTGTTCGTACGACCCATCGCCGGACAAGGCCAGCTTAGGGTCAAGGGAAGAGTAGGGGAAAATGTGTCGTCCGCCGCGGCAGAGCCTCGTACCGCGGTAAGGCCATGCTTACTCTCTGAGGCGACCCGGTATCAGAGAGGCTCCGTTCAAATACAGCCACGATTTGCCTCCCGGCTGCAAACGTCCAATGGGCACGGTTTCGCATAACACCCTGGATTGGGAGGGGGAAGATCTTTGTCGTCGCGCCAGAGAGGCTAGGCTGCTCTCGTGATGAAGTGCCGTACGGAGCTATGATCACAAGGGCAGCGTAGCCCTGTGGCTATCGACTTAAGCCCTCGTACCGCGGCAAGGTATCCACCCTTCACGAGAGATCGATCAGCTTACTTTAACCCCAGGTATTTGTAGGGATTGAACGCTCTACACTAAAGTTCATATACACTTTTTTCACCGTAAGGTTTTATCAAAAGTTGTGTAGCTAAAAAAACTGTAAAATCGTCGTTGCGCCAAAAAAAGAGCTATACGTTTTTCAGCAACTTTTCAGGAGAGCAAAAAAACCGTTTCCTGGTGATCCTAGCGAATATTTTTTCTAGTTTGCATTGCTAGCTAATGATAGTACACATATGTAATAGACTTGTGCAATTTTTTTTTTTACTTTTTTTGACCAACCACTTCGCATGATGCATTTTCGCCGTTTTACAGCACATAGCTCTTTTTACAAATTATTTCAATTTGCTAGTGGGGGTACCAAATCGTGAAAGATGTGTATACAATTCTTGGCTAGGGTCCGATGCGATTAGCGATAGCTTGGAACTGCATTATTTAATTGACCAGTGCCCCTCCTATTTTGAAAAGTGGTCAGATACGCTGATTTTACTTCAAGAAAAACATGTCAGCTGGGCAGATTTTGTACGAACCAAGAATAACCTAAAACTGTTTGGGATGCAATAACACTTTGGTCAGCACAATAGCTTGACCACATTTTTTTTTGTAAATGTAATTAAAAATAATAATAATAATTAATATAAAAATATCTCCGGATCACTTCGTACCGCAGCCGAAGAAGTAATTGGATTCCGGCAAATGCGAAAAAACAGCTGGTACCATGATAGAGAGTGCAAAGACGCAATGAAAAGAAAAGACGACGCCTATAAGGCAACGTTAAAAGCGAATGCAACGAGGAGCGTGTGTGAACACTGCCGCGAGGTGAAGAGGGAAGCGTGACGGCTTTTCCGGGCGAAGAAAAGGGAAGCGGAAAAGCGTGAAATCGAAGAGCTTGAAATGCTAGCCAGCAGAAGCAACGCCAGAAAATTTTATCAAAGAATTCGACGAATGACTCCTGTAAAAATGACAACGGCGACCTGGTGACAGATGTTCAGAGAGTACTAGGGCGACCCCCTATCGTGCGATTTGTTTAATTTGATGCTGGAGAAAATAATACAAGCTGCAGAACTTAACCGCGCTGGAACAATATATTACAAGAGCGTACAACTGTTGGCGTATGCCGACGACATCGACATCATTGGCCTCAATAACCGCGCCGTAACTTCTGCGTACTCCAAATTGGAAAAGGAAGCGAAAAAATGGGTTTGCTGGTAAACGAAGGTAAAAGGAAGTACCTGCTGGCATCAAGCAAAGAGTCAGCGCATTCGCGCCTTGGCAACCACGCCACTGTTGGCAGCCATAATTTTGAGATAGTAAGGGACTTTGTATACCTGGGAAGCAGCATTACTACCAACAACAATGTAAGCCTGGAAATCCATAGAAGGATAACTCTTGCAAACAAATGCTACTTTGGGCTGAGTACGCAATTTAGAAGTAAAGTCCTCTCTCGACGAACAAAAACAACACTCTATAAGTCACTTATCGTAACCGTCCTGCTATATGGTGCAGAAGCATCGACACTGACAGCATCTGATGAGGCGGCTTTGGGAGTATTCGAGAGAAAAATTCTTTGAAAGATTTATGGGCCCCTAAAAGTTGGCGACGGCGAGTACCGAAGAAGATATAATGATGAGCTGTATGAGCTTTACGCAGACGTGGACATAGTTCAGCGAATTAAAACCCAGCGGCTCCGCTGGCTAGGACACGTGGTGCGAATGAACGAAGGCGTTCCGGCCCAGAAGGTATTTTTATCGGCAGCCGTCGGTGGAAGTAGAGGAAGAGGGAGACCACCACTTCGATGGCAGGACCAAGTAGAGGCAGACCTGCGAGCACGCGGTGTCTCTAATTGGCGCCAGTTGGCTCAACAAAGAACCGACTGGCGTAACATGTTGGACGGCCAATATCGCCTAGGCGGTTAAAAGCTTTTTTAAGTGAGTAAGTAATTTTTATTAGATAATTTATAGTTTAATAACAGATGCGTAACATAGTCAATTGCATAAAATATTAAAACAAAGTTTTTATCGGAGTAAGCTATCATAAAATGAATGGAAGTCTTTGTGTATGTATTGTTTTATTTATTTATTTATTTTAACGATTGTAGGCTACTGTATTTAGATTGGTAAATTTTTATTGGACCATCATACAACGGCTTAGGTTTATCTTGAGTCTGCAAGGCAGGTGGTTTTTGGGGAAACGATGTCCAGCAGTCGGTATAACGCAACTTACCTGGTCTTATAGTTGAAAGCTTACTTGGAACTTTTTTATAATTTAAAAAAAGTGTACTCTAAATAATTAACAATATAATGTTGTGAAGGCCTTGCCTGCCTAATATGACTTGCATAGTCCATTGGTGAATAAATGGGTGGCTGTCTAATGTAGAGTGGACGCTGTCAACTTCCATCATAGTATGCCCTTTTTCTAAAATTATTTGCTCTTTTTCCAAGCCACCTCCTGATGATAGGTTTGCTAAGGCACTGTTAAGTATTCTATTTTTTTCTAGTACATGCATCCATGGGATATCATGATCACTTTTTTATATGTATGAAGTGCAATATCTATTATATATAAATGCGCAAACATAACTGGTTCCTCCCTTTTTTGCAATAACCACAATTCTAACCCAGCAGTATCGCTCAGCAGGAAAAGGGTACATCTTTTCTGCTGAAAATTCAGAGAAATGTAGTTACCAAACCTGAATATTCCACTTCGTTTTTACATAGAGGTGATCGCGAAAAAGAACTATCTAAAATCTGCTGATTGAGAAGTGAACGCTTCAGTAGAGAAAATAGGACTGAATAAGCAGGGATCATTTCCGTAGGAAAAACCTAACCAAAAGGAAAGGAAAAGGTGTATAGGAAAAAGCTCCTTCCAATTCAGTAAGAATTTCAACAGGAAAAAATATCCAAAATGCAGTGGTTATTCCCAATATTTCCGATTTTACTTTTATAGAAAAGTAAATATATATTTGAAATTAAATAAACTTAAAATATATACATATTTGTAAACTAACATTAATAAAGTAATTCATTCTGTCTTTAAAATTGCTTTTCATATAAAAATGTTTTAATATTATTTATTTATTTATTTAGTAATTAATTAAAAAAAAAAAATCAATTACAAAAGCAGTCTAGAGTACAATGACTTACAGACTACATAGAAAACTACATATACAAAGGTACACAGTTAATTATATTATTATATTAGCAAGAACATATTTAAACACCGGCTTATTTAAAGAAAAGTCAACGGCTATACATTTATATATAGTCTATTAATTTATATATAGTCCATTCATTTATTTTTGTTTTTTTAGCGATACAGCTTTATAATTTTTGTTTTTAATTTTTTGGAAAGCGTTGCGCACATCTCTCATATAGTCACACATGGAATAGCCATCTCTTTGTACGGATTCTAAAAAATAAAAAAACAAATGTCTTCGTCAGATATTTCATGTTTGTTTCCGAAAAGATTAGGGGTGGAACTTTTGGAGTAAAACGTCACCAATTGAATAAAACTATTCGAATACTACTCTTCTAATACTACTGTTCGAATACCAACATTCGCATGCTACTATTCGAATACTACTATTCGAAAAACACTACTGTTCAAATAACACCATTCGAATACTACCGTTCGCATACTACTATTCGAATACCACTATTCGCATACTACTATTCGAATAACACAATTCGAATACTACTCTTCAAATACTACTATTTAAATACTACTATTCGAATACCAATATTAGCATACTACTATTCGAATAACACTATTCGAACAATACTATTCAAATAACTCTATTCGAATACTACTATAATTATTCGAAAATAATTCAACTTCTAAAAAATATTCACCTTATAAGGCTCTGTTTAGGAATTGATAGTCCTGTAAGCCTTTTTTGTTGGCTCTTCCAGAATAGTTCATCTCCATGCAGAGTTCTTCAGAAAGTATCCTATTAAGATACTTGTGAATGCCATCCGGCATAAGTATTGATTTAAAAATAATGACCTTTAACGTACAAAATAATAATGTAAAATAAAGATTTTTTGCCAAATTATGGCTTGCTTACATATTTTTCAAAGTCCAGTTTCACATTATTTTCCAGCTCTTCGATCTCCGACAGATTTTTTACAGGAAATTTAGCTTTGGGGGTTCTAATGCTTTCGCAAACCTTTTCTAATGTTGACAAAATTGTTATGTTTTGGTTCATGACATCGGTTGTTAATTCTGAAAAGAAACATATTTCATTAAAAATTTAATAAAAAGTTACTCTTATCTTAGACTTACTTTTTAAAGATTGATTTCTGCACTTGAATCTACAGCAAAATGTTCGCTGGGAGACTCGGACGGACGCACAACATCATTCTGATGGACATTTTTTCTGGCTTTCGCGGCCAAACGCCTCAAATTGCTTTTGCTTAAGCCACTCATTTCACACACTTTATAACTTTAAGTGTTTTATTATATTTATAAGCACTTTTTTATATTATTTTCACTATAATTTTAGTTAAATTAACAAATTTTTAGGAAATTGCGATTAAATGACGCTGCAGCACGGAATTTCCAGAAAGAACTGACTGCAGAATTGCCAACAACCAATTTTCAAAGTCGGTAGGCCTGAAAATTTCAATAGTCCTGAAATTTTCACTGCGAGTTCAGCTGAAAATTCAGTACACCTGAAAAACTCCCTTCACATTCCCTAAAATTTTCAGCACCTTCGGTTTTAGTGGAGTTTCAGGACATTTTTATTGCTGAAAATTGTTTTGAACTTGGAAGGCCTTACCTCAAATACTGCTGGGAAGGTATATAAAATTTGGTATGTATCGATATGTCTCGCCGAGCAGGGTGGCCGACAACAAACCAAAAATTAAAAAAAATTAATTATAATATAATTTGAAAATCACACCACTACATGTGATATACACGCATTCGCTTTATAGAGCCGCTGTTATGGGTGTATGTATGTAGGTATGCATTTGTTGTGTTTGCATTCTTTGCAGTAGGGTGAGTTGTTTTGTTGGCAGCAATAAGATGACATGAGCCAGCGCGTCAACTTTATTGAGCTTAGGTTCAAACAGTGTTTACAATAACACAAGGCCCTTCGTGGCTAGACTTAGTGAAATAAAATAAAATGGAAAATTGATAAAATTAAAAAAAGTAAAATCAGAAATAGAAAAGTGATTGAAAGTAAAAAAATAAAATTTGTTGGAAATGAAAGGAAAGGGAATAATATAAAATAAATAAAAATGAAATAAATAAAATATTAAATTAAGAAAATAATAGGAAAGGAAAGGGATGGATAAAAGGAAAATTAAGGTAAGTTAAGGTAAGAAACGGAAAATATGACAGAAAAATCAAAGGGAAAGGAAAGGAATGGAAAAGAAAAAAGGAAGGGAAGAAAGGAAATGTAATGTAGGTAAAGCAGTGGAAAAGAAAGACAAAAGGAGAAAGACAAAGAAAGGAAAGAAGAAAAAAAGAAGGGAAAGAAAAGGTAGCGAGGAAGAAGGTATGGAAAATAAATGAAAATAAAAAGAAAGAAAAATAAAGGAAAGAAAGGTAATGAAAAGCTAAAAAAATAAGATAAATGAATGAAAGAAGAAGAAAAGCAAAGGAGTTGCGGAAAGGAACAAAAGAAAATAAGGAAACGGTAGGAAAGGAAAGGTAAAAAAGGAAAGGTAAGGAAACGGAATGACAGGAAAGGAAATTTAATAAAAAAGTGAAAGAAAATAAAGGTAAGAAAAAAATAAAAGAAAAGAAATGAAATGAAAAAAAAAAAATGAATAAAATGAAAGGAAACTAAAGCAACGGAAACGAAAGGAAAGGAAAGAAAAAGAAAATAAAAGGAAAAAGGAATGTAATGGAAATGGAAGGAAGGATCAGGTAAGAACATAAAAGAAACGAAAAGAAAGAAAAATAAAAGAAAAAAACAGAAAAGAAAGAAAGAAAGAAGGGAAATAAAATAAAATGAAAGAAGAGAAAAGGAAAGAAAAGGAAAGGAAAAGGGAGGAAAGGAAAGGAAATAAAAGCAAATGAATGCTAAGGAAAGGAAAGGAAAGAAATACGTATGAAGACGACCTAAGAAGAATAAATAATTATCAACATTGAAACTATATTACTGAATGGTGTAAAGAGGGAGGAAAAGGCAAAATGAATAGGAATGTATAGAAACCAAAAATATACACAATATGGAAAAGAAAGGAAAATTTAAGAAATAGCAAAAAGGTAGGAAGATAAAATAAGGTTTTGTGGTTGAATTTCAACCACTGGGCGAACTCTAGTTCCTTAAAAAGTGTACAATACAACTCGTTATATTGTTAGCTGTTACACGGCCGTCACATTCATGCCATACGTACAAATATACCTCTTTGGTATTTTTTAAATAAATCGAAAAGTTATGTACTGCTAGCAACATTTTATGGTATTGTTCTGAAACAAGGAGTTTCGGAAAGAGCAACAAACTCTGCATGTCCATTGCCAATACTAAAGTTTCAGCTGACATCTTTTCTTTTGCCAAATTTTTGCTGCCCTAGCTTAATTTTTTTTTTTTTATGGTTAATATCTATGTATATATAGTCTTCGGGTGACCTGAACTATGTGTACGTAGCTTTTTTAAATATTTTTTTACACAAAAATAAAAGCAGGTTTGCCTGCAATCAACAACAATTATACGCAAGTAGGTGTATAACTGATTTTACAGAGCAGTTTTACTACTGAGAGCATATAGCTGTTTTTTATAACGGAATATAACGAATTCATTATTTTCGCTAAATTTAATTAGCTTATTGCTCAGCGTCATGAGAGGCGGTATAAGGAAGCCATATTTAACTTCTTTGTGCTCCTGCATAAAGTCAAGCGCTGCAGCTACCGGCTCCATTAACGCAATCCTGAGTGGATTTGCGGCACATTTACTTCACAGCACAGGTGTCCCAGTTCTTCCTTATGCTGCAGTAACCTTTTAACCGCATCGTATAATGAGTTCCAGCGGGTTACTACGGGGACAACAAGTGAACAGCCTAAAACGCGAACTACCACTTCTGAGGACTTTGGATAGGAACACTTCTAACACAAAGCGTTACACTTTTGAAAAACCTGAATGATTTAAAAAACCATGAACCAAAAAAAAAATCAACCAATGAATAGAAATTTACCATATTGTTCTGGTAATCAAGTTCTCCGTTGGATTTCAAAATTGACAAGTACTTGAAAGGAATTGAAAATAATTGAAAGTAATTGGCAAAAGTACTTCAACTACTTTGTCAACTACTTTCAACTCCTTTCAATTACTTTTGGTAATTGATGGTAATTCCAAATACTATTCAATTACAAGTAGTTGTACTCGAGTACTAATTGAATCTCAGCTGAAAAGCAATTACTATTTAATTACAAATACTTTATGAAGTAATTGTATTGAGTAGTAATTGTACTCGAAATTTAACAGGTCTGCTTCTAACCAAAGAAAGATATCAACGGCAAATACATAAAGGTGGCTAGCAGTGCAGCGACGAAATATTATTAAATAAATTTTGAATATCTAAATAGGAAATTTCACGTTCTACAAAAAATTTAAGGGCCGAATCAGCGAGGACTTTGACTTAATTAAACTTAACTTGGTTTACTTAAAATATAACAAGAGAGCGTATTGGACCGTTTCAAAAATATATTAATTTTCCCCTCTCGAATAGACTTTTAAAAGTAATTGTTTGATTTTTTACACATAACTCGTGCAAAAATTAAGGTATTAGATTTCGATATTATGAGCTCAATCAATAATCAGTATATACTCAATAATCAAACGAAACTATAAAACAGAGATTTATTGGTTTAGGAGATCCCTCAGAAGATACCTTTAGTATGAAAATAACAAAACGAAATGTTGATTTATTAGAAGCTAAAGCTCGGGATTGGAGTCCATGAGAAATTCGTGTCTTTATCTCTTGAGAAACATGTCCGTTTTAGAGCCTGAAAAACACGATTTTTGAAAACTTAAATTTCGCGATAATCATTTATCTATAAGGAATGAGTTTTTTGGCCGATGGATAGATTAGTTTCTTCTAGGATATGTACCCTTAATATCTGAAAAAAAATTGACAAAAAAGGATAAAAATTACGTATTTTCAGTACCAGGTTTTTAATACCAGGTACTCGCTATATGATTTATTATTTACTTTTGTAGAAACTACTCTCTTTTCCTTTAAAACGCCATATCGCATGTAAGGGTATCTCTAATAGAAACATTTTTACAGCTATAATAGGGTAAGCCTAAAAATTACGATTTTCAAACTTTTAAATTTGACCAGTCCGAAACCAGTGGTTCTAAAAATTAAATGTTTATAAATTTCATCCTTTAGGACCATAAAGAAGTGTCCCTAAAAGTTTGAGCGAAATCCGAGACTAGTCAGCGATGATTTTTGCTAATATTAATCGTTTTCATATGGATTGACTCAAACACGTTCTGCTCATATGCTAGAAGTAAATTTTCAATTCATTTTAAGTTAAGCCCATGCTAACTCAGCCATAAAAGGCTTTCTTTAAACCATTTAAGTGGTATTGATGGTAAATATCAAAACATTTTAAAGCAGGATTAAAATTGAATTATTTGAATATAAAAATTTTGTAGTTGCCTGCATTACTTTTACTTTTCATATCTGGTTTGCAATAGAAACAAGAACCCGAAACAATAACATTTGCAAGTGTCCTAGAGAAATTTTAAATGGAAACAAAAATCGTTTTTTTTTGCTAACCCTAATGTGCATAAGTTTTGATCTCATTGGAATTATTTTTTGATGTGGTGGGTCCCAAACCCTACGCACAACCCGTTTCTCGGGGAGTTGGATTTAAGTTACACATTTATATAGCGAGCCGCTCGATCCAAGACAGACGCCCGCTTGCAGCCGCACCTCATGATGACAGACGCAGCTGATGAAATACCCTGGCAAGCCCTCAAACTAAAAACGCCTAAGCGGTTAAAGGCTATTTCAAGTAAATAAGTAAAAAGTTTTTACTAATCCGAAAGTTTTCTACACCTTTTCCACCCAAAAATGAGAAAACGTTAATTAAAATGAGAAAACAAGAACTATAATGAGAACATATAAATTATAATGAGAAAAAGTAAAATGTATTGAGAAAATAGAACTTGTATTGAGAAAACATAAGTTGTAATGAGAATACGTAAACTAGTAATGAGAAAGCGTAAAATAGTAATGGGAAAATTTTCATTCAAATAAATGAATATTTTCCCATTTCTAATTTACGATTTCTTGTTACAAGTTTTAGAATTCTCATTACAAATAATGTTTTCTCATTACAATTTACCTTTTCTCATTATAATTTTTATTTTCTTATTATCATTCTTGTTTTCTCATTTTAATTTACTTTTTCTCATTTTAGTTTATGTTTTCTCATTTTTGGGTGGAAAAGGTGTAGTTTACACAAAAAATATTGAGTATGTCCCAGCAAACATTTAGGTTATACGGCTGATACATTAGCGCAAATTCCGAATTAACTGCGCTTTTGGGAGTTAACTTGAGCATAATCTTCATTATAAACTCCCTAAAATTAAGAAGACTTGAGCAGTTTTAAAAAATTTGCACTGGCAACACTCTGTACATAAATAGACAACAACACAAGAAACACTAGGAAATTAAGAGTAACTGACAGACAGCTAGATGTCGCCGAGGTAGGTAAGAATATGGTGCAATAACAACCAAAGTAGTAATTCTCAATGCTGTTAATCTTCAATTTTGGGTGTATCAGGGTAAAATTTAGTTCTGATTAAAGAAGATTTATTGGAGATAATCTCCGTGTGTGTATCCATAGCATTAGAGAACGATTCGATTTCTATTGTATGTCTTTAAGGTACTAAGTTAAAGAGCATAGTTCTCGATATCGAGAAAAAGTTGAATTTTTTATCACATCGTTAGTTCTCTAATCGCTTTCGAGTCGACAACTAGCGTTGTTTTCTAACAATTTTTTCGATTCGAGAACTATACTAAGTAGTTTCGAATGTGCAGAGTTCGGAATTTTATGTTTTTTCAATATGCTGAAGGTATGTAAAAAATATGTAAATATATGTTAAAAATATTCAAAATACATATATATTGTACGTAATGAATAGTATAAAGTGTTTTTGTTTAGTGTTTATATCAGCTTGTGAGCCAGGATATAGCTTAGCCCCCGGAATGCAAATAACCATTTTTAAGCCAAAATAATGTTACCGGTACCAGGATATTATGCTACAATGAACCAACTGGCGTCATTTGTCGCTTTCATACGCAACGGCTAAAATCTCCTAGGCGGTTAAAAGCCAATAAATGACGATCGTGAAGTGAAACCGGTATTTACCTAATATTCACACCAAAATTAACAAATATGTCAAAAAATATGCTAAAATATTTCAAATTTATGAAAATATGTATAAAATATGAAAATATGCAAATATGTAAAGCCTATAAGCTAAAAAATAAATCTACTTTTAACATAAAAAAATGAAAATGTGTTTTTTTGAGAAAAATTTACCCACGCGCTGCAGGAACCAGACAAGCCGACATATGTTTTCATATGTTATTAGACTCTCACAACGCCGGGAAGAAAAGTCCTTGAATAGATTTAACTCCAGTATCATCGAAACATATGTCGGCTTGTCTGGTTCCTGCAGTGCGTGGGTAAATTTTTCTTAAAAAACACATTTTCATAAAATTTATTTATTTATTTGTTCAACCATGGGTGCAAAACTTCCTTCCATAATATCATTTGTTTATAGAATTGTTATTTTGCGTGACATGAATAGGGCGCGCTCACATTCATAAATAAACACATAAATACCCATACGTATAACTAGGTGGACCCGTGCGCACCTGCACCTTGAAATCGTTTACTTAGGTCATACAAATTTATGTAAAATTTTCGGAAATTTGATAAAAAGCAATTGATTTTTTCTATAAATATGACCCAGTGGCCACATGTATTTTTTTACAAAACTTCCTTAAATTTGGGCTTTGTTGATAGTCATAGCGAAAGCTACTTTTAAGGGAAACTGTTTCCTAGTCATCTGGAATGGAGTTATTTTAACTCGCGGTATTATAGCAATTTTTCCCGAACCAATTAATTTGACACTGATTGCGTTCTCGCCTAAATGACTGACGACCATCCTGGTACAATTTATAAGTCCTTCTTTGGGATTAAGATTACGAATCAACATTACGATTGCATTTTTCTTCAAAATTAGTTTATGTGGAGGTAAGCCGGAAGGATTTAGAGAGTTAAGAAACTCAGTTGGATGATACTCGGCATTATTAGATTCTTTTTTTTCGACTGTATCACAACTTAGATAAACTTTACTATCCCCGGGTAATAATTTTGATACTATACACTCATTAAAAGTTGAGCATTGGTCATTTTTTGGGCATAAAATAGCTGTTGAGTAAAAATTTGATATGTTACTGTCATTTATTTTATTTGTGCCGTAAACCTTAGCAATTAGGCTATCATAATCAGCGTAGTATTGTCGTGGTATTTTAATAGTATCCTCGGATTTTTCATGTTGGATTTCTAAGTAGCCAGTTTTTAAACTCCGGGTCTTTATTGGCTCGCATATTTTGAACTAATCTACGAATTTTCACCTTTGACCACAGCGGTGGACGTTAATGCAATTTTCAATAATTGAAGTTCTGGTGGCATGTCTAAACTCATGTAAAAATACACATTTTAATACTTACCTATTATATATTTTACCACGGTGTATAATAAAAGATCCAGTAAGAAACATCCATAACAACATCAATTAACAAATAAAATCAACTGCAATGGTTGTGAGAAAGAATAAGAAAAATATTCACAACAGGTGTTTAGCGAAGACCCGCCCGCGCGGAATCTACATTTGAACATTGGAAGAGAATGTCCATTCACCATTGTCTTTTTTTAATCAAAATCAAAGACTTGCACCACTACCAGTCCAGCGCAGTGTTGCCACTCACATTTATTTTTTGTACCAAAACAGTTTCAAGAGTGCCAAATTTTTTTTCTAGCATGGAAAAACACACCTAAAACGAACTGGCGCGATACATGTACAGGTTATCATTGAACCTTCAAAAACATTTATCTTCAAATTTTTGTAGTGCTGCTCTGAGTTTGTTCCTCGGCGGGGAAAAATAAACGATGTTGCTTAAATCATGAATTGGGGATTTTATAGCCAAAAAGTATTGGTATTTGTTTCCTTTAGGGGTCAACTGCAAAATAATTAAAAAAATTATGGGAGAGGGCTCAAAAACCGTCTATTGGCCGTATTTGTGTGCAGAACACCTTTCCGAGTTGCTTAGAAAAAATAACACTCGTCCGGTCCAACACAGGCTACCCCATCCTCAGCATTTCTGCGCAGAACACTTTTTTGGACATTTTAGGGACGGCCTAATGTGATTACAACAACTACATGAAAACTTGCAACTTTGATTGCAAATAACCCCTAAAGGAAACAAATACCAAACCATTTCGAAATTACATTGGCAGACGGAAAATCCCCGAAAAGGGCGATATCCCCGATTCTGGCAACACCGTTCTGAAGTCTGATGAATGTCAGTCACAATAGCGTTGCAGTTCAAATTTATTTTTTTGTGAATTCACAATGGTTTATTTAAACAAATGAATTTTTTAAATACGCTTAAACAAAAGCAATCCGCTAACTAATATATGGTTTCGCATGTAGAGCTAACCCCCACCTTTAAAACGATACCTTATTTATTAATATTGGTTTCAAATGAGAGCAGAAAATTTGGAGCAAACACAAAAAGACCTTACAGAAATAATATACATATATGATGATAAGAATTGCTTCAGTTATGTATGATACTTATTTCACCCCTCTCCCTTTAGGCGCATGGAGCCACAGTTTAGTAATTATTGTAGAAAGGAATGAATGAATCTAATAACTTTAAACGAGCTAAATTCGTATATGTATTTGTATATTTGTATTTTTGTATATTTGTAGGTCCGGTACTATCTCGAGAACCGCTTGACCGATTGGGATGAAATTTGGCATATAGACCTATGATTGATTCTAAGACTATACACTTTGGGGTTGCCACTTGGGGTTGTTTACAGGGTTGCCACATATTTAATTTTTTTTATTTATGGAGCTAGATATGCCAATATGGGTATCAAATGAAAGGTATTTCCGCTGACATACTAACTAAAATATTTTCAAGTAGGGTTGTCAGCTAGGGTTGCCACCTCACCGGAGTATATTTGTATATTTGTAGGTCCGGTACTATCTCGAGAACCGCTTGACCGATTGGGATTAAAATTGGCATATAGATAGTATGATTGATTCTAAGACTATACACTTTGGGGTTGTCACTTGGGGCGGTTTACCGGGTTGCCACCTATTTAATTTTTTTTATTTTTGGAGCTAGACATCATATGATATGACATCATATGATATGACATTCATATGATATAACATCATATGATATGCCATCATATGATATGACACCGTGTGATAATCATATGATATTTAAATTTTTTTATTTATGCAGCTAGACATCATGTGATATGACATCATATGATATGACACATATGATTAGACATCATTTGATTTGACATCATATGATATGACATTCATATGATATGATATCATATGATATAACATCATATGATATGACATCATGTTATATGACATCATATGATATGACATCATATGATATGACATCATATGATATGACATCATATGATTAGACATCATACGAAATGGCATCATATGATATGACATCATATGATATTACATCGTATGATATGACACCGAAATGACCCCGAAACGATCCCGAAACAGTCTGTACTATTTCGATTTTATTTTTTGCTTTAAGTGTGCCAATTTACATATCTTTTACATAAGCCCGCGTCATATTTTCCTTATGCTACACGGAATATGGGCATAGATTTAGGCGTACTTATAAATGTGGAGGTACTGTAGGTTTTACATTATTTGTATATTTGTTGGTCCGGTACTATCTCGAGAACCGCATGACCGATTGGGATGAAATTTGGCATATAGATAGTATGATTGATTCTAAGACTATACACTTTGGGTTGTCACTTGGGGCGGTTTACAGGTTTGCCTCCTATTTACATTTTTTTTTATTTATGGAGCTAGATATGCCATCATCAGTATCAAATAAAAGGTATTTTTGCTGGCATATCAACTAAAATATTTTAAAGTAGGGTTGTCCGCAAAAAGTCCATTACGGCTACGAAAATTACAAAATTTTAATAATTTGCCCACATATAAAGGACAGTGTAACACATCCTCACAAGGTTGGTAAGTAAAGTTAGCACTAAATTGATAGCACCTGGTCACTCAGGTACTGAGAATTAACTTCGGTTCGTCTTTAAGTTGTCAACAACTTTCAAGAATGTCTCGAAATCCACAATAACATTGCGAAATTTATTTACAAAACTACGCAGAGAGACGTAAGGTAGTTTCGATGCCAGTTTTGGACAAGGCGTAAGAAGATGTGGGACGAGAAGTGAAGATTAGAAGGGCGAGTATCTACTTATAAAATGTCTCCGCTTAAAAGTCAAGTGAACTAATCAAATTAATTAAATTATTTGTACATGTTACAGTCTGTAGGGGTTTCGTTAATATACTTTATGAAAAAAACACTTGTTATAATATTTCAGAATTATGTTTATTTTGATTTAAAAATGTTTATATTTCAAAAAGAAAATTTTTGATTAATAAATTTTGAGATTTAAAATAATTAACATTCTATAAAAATATATCTAATTTATTTATTAATTTTGTGGCCTAAATTGGCGATCCTGCGCGAATCTAATACGTTGGTACATATAACGTGTAAAATAATGTATCGGTCACAATATAAAAACATCATATGATATGACATTGTGCGATATGACATCATATGATATGACATCATATGATATTTAAATTTTTTTATTTATGGAGCTAGACATCATATGATATGACATCATATGATATAACATCATATGATATGACATCATATGATATGACATCATATGATATAACATCATATGATATGACATCATATGATATAACATCATATGATATGACATCATATGATATAACATCATATGATATGACATCATATGATTTGACATCATACGATATGACATTCATATGATATGACATCATATGATATGACATCATGAGTTACGTTTAACATTAATTAATTTATTTTAAATTTATTCTCGTTTAACTGGAGGGGGAGTATATGTAGGGGTTTCGTTAATATACTTTCTGATAAAACACTTGTTATAATATTTCAGAATTATGTTTATTTTGATTTAAAATATTTATATTTCAAAAAGAAAATTGTTGATTAATAAATTTTGAGATTTAAAATAATTAATATTCTATAAAAATATATCTAATTTAATTATTAATTTTGTGGCCTAAATAGTCGCCCTCGGGACGACTATTCCCAACACATTCGTAATCTAGAATATAATAAATTGAATTAAAGTACTGAAATTTAAAAGAATTTAACAATTACAATGTGCCTACAAGTAAAGAAATCTATGTATGTATGTTTGGGTGAGACCACTCATAATCTATGTATATACCCGGGTAGAAAATCTGTTAAATTTAGCCTAGGGCATGACTAGATTTTCCCTTTTAAACCATGGGCCTGCCAATGAAAGATTAGCCCTTATATGTTTGTTAATGCTTTTTAATAAAGGGCATGTGGGGTAATGGAAATCTAGGCCCTGCCTAGTTTTTCCAAGGCAATGCCAGCTAAGAAATAAAATATTTCATTGCCTTTCACGCAACATTGAACCCGGGCACCTTTACATCACATTCGTCCTTTCTGCCCATTGGGATATTCCAATCATTGAAATATTTTCGGCAAATTAACAACTTGAATTAAATTTCTTCACATACATTAAATAATCAATTAAAAAAATGCATTGCCCTTGAGCCAGCATTGAACCCAGGCACCGTCATATTACAGTCATCAGCTCTACCCATTCAGCTGTTACAACTCATGAAATTTGTTCGGCAAATGAACAACTTTAATTAAATTGTATAATCGTGGAAAAACTACCCTGGCGCTGGATTGGCAAAACTAGGCCGCCCTGTATTTGAAAAACTGAGCAGGTGCAAGGTATGCACAACTTGGCAGCCCCCTTACAGAATATACCATAAATTGCCCGTAAATTTAAAAACATACGCTTTCCATTTCAGAGCCGTGGAAGGCCCAAGGCAGAATTGTCTATTTTAGGAAAATCTAGCCAGCGCCTAGATTAAGAATAGATTTGCCTAGATTATTTTCTACCCGGGTTATTTTCTACCCGGGAAAGGGCAAAGTAGCACCCCTGCAAATAGTCAGCCTCCCACGGCTCGAACTATGCGGAGCCGTGTTACTCGCGAAGCTGATCAACCAAATTCGCTTTGAACTACACCTACAGTCAAGCAAACTATTTCTCTGGTCAGATTCCTCCATTGTGTTAGCATGGCTCGAGAAACCACCACATAGCTGGAAAACTTACGTCGCCAACAGAATCTCTCTTATTTTAGATAAGGTGAACAATGCCACCTGGAGACATGTCTCGAGTGCTGATAACCCCGCCGACCTCGGTACCCGTGGTTGTACCCCACAGGAACTCGCGATTTGCAACTTATGGTGGAAAGGTCCAGAATTGCTACAACAAAGTTCTTCGCTGTGGCCAAAATCACAATTAACTCATCCCTCTCCACCAGAAAAGCGCCGCGTTGAATCTTTTCACACTGTCGAATATGTTGATATCCTCGAACGTTTCTCTCCCCTCCCTCAAGCCTTTCGTGTGATGGCATATGTATATCGATTTATCAATAAGTCGCGAAAATATAACATTCCCATGTCCATCACCTTAACTCAGAAGGAAGTATCTCTAGTAAAAATGCGTATTATCACTCAGGCGCGGCTCATGCATTACCCACGGGAGATGCATTCACTACAATCATCCACGCCCATCAGTAACAAGAGCTCCTTACTAACTTTAAACCCCATTCTGGATGAATTGGGTGTTATGCGAGTTAATGGCCGTTTAACCCAAGCCAACCTCAGTTATAATGAACGGTACCCGATTATCTTCCCAGAGGACACCAAACTCTGCTCATTGCTTTTAACTTTTCTTCACCAAGACATGCTGCATGCCGAAAAGCAGTTAATGATTCGTATGGTGCAACAGGAATATTATATACCCCGGTTGAATTAAATGCTGAAGAAATGCAAATTCCAATGAAAGACGTGCACCATTTACAAACAAAAAATGCGCACACAGATAATGGCTGCACTCCCCCCTGAGCGACGTTCATACTCACTCCCCTTTAGTACAACAGGTGTTGACTTTGCTGGACCCTTCTCAGTTAAAACATCCACCCTACGCCGCGCCCCCTACTCTAAGGCGTATGTGTGTGTGTTCGTCTGTTTTTCCACCAAAGCAGTACATTTAGAATTGTGCTCCGATTTGACCACAGAAGCCTTCAAAGCTGCCTTCACAAGATTCATTGGACGCCGTGGTCTCCCCTTTAAGGTTATATCTTACAATGGAAATACGTTCGTAGGCGCGAGTATAAGCTTCAAAAAGAAATTCTCACAATTCCTTAAGGAAGTCGCGACCGATATCTCTATCAGATACGTGACCCACGGTTTCTCTTGGCAGTTTATCCCTCCTATGCCTCCCACATGGGTGGTCTCTGGGAAGCCGCCTTCAAGAGTTTCAAAATCCATCTCAAGAAGGTCGTAGGAACTCATAAGTTCACCTTCGAAGAATTCACTACGCATCTTGTTCGGATTGAATCGGTACTCAACTCAAGGCTAATATCCCCCATCTCTCAGGATCCCACTGACCTGCTCGCCTTGACGCCCGGTTACTTTCTGCGTGGCGCCCCCATCATATCTGCACCCGAGCCCAGTTCTGAGAATCTGTATTTGTTACATATGTGGCAGAAATTGAAAGTCATTCATCAGCAATTTAACACTCGCTGGAAAAATGAATATCTTAAAGAACTTCACAAAAGGCATAAGTGGAAACGACAAGAACCCAATATTAAAGAAGCCGACCTGGCAGTCATCAAGGAAGACTTACTCCCCTCAAATGAATGGAGACTAGAGCGCATTATCAAACTCTATGCTGGTCGTGATAAAAATATCCGCGTAGCTGATAGTCACACTCTAGCAGGAACCATCACACGCAATATTGCAAAATTATGCCCCCTTCCCCCTTCGTAAACCGTTAGCGATGTTTGCCACCGCTACATTTATTGTGCTCATGCGCCCCATTTCCCTATCATCCCGTACTAACTACTATGATTATTTTCTTTTGCTTTATCTTTTTTTCACACAGGTGAGCCAGCGTAATGGAGGTCAACCAATGTCGCCTGTGTTGCCGCTACCACTCATTTTGGTTCTGTCATGCTTTCTTGGCCATGACGCCTGACGAACGGTATGACTCCGCCCGCGTACACCGATATTGTGTAAATTGTCTTGCGACGCCCCACCGAACAGGGGCCTGCAATTCTGCCGATAGCTGTCACCGCTGTGGACGGGCACACCACACCCTACTCCATCGTGCCACATCACCGCCCCCGGCACATGCTCGACGTGAAGATGCCCGTTCGTCATCTCGGCGTGTAAACCACCCCGTGTCAGCACACCGCGAACGACCAACAACAGCAAATAATCCCATTCAACCACCCAGGCAGAGAGCGCCTGGTACCAATGCCCGTGGTCAGCGTCAAATCCGAAACCTCTCCAAGTAGGCCGTGATGACATTGGACAAATTGCAAGAGCTGCTTCACCTCGCACCGGCGCAGGCGGGCCGCCATGTTGAGGACATGAGTCCAAATCTAATTGAATTCGATTAGATATCTATACTATCATAAATCTGGATTATATGCGTGCGGTCAGCAACCCTATTATAAATATATCACCTTGCATTGTATAAGAGAGTAACGTAACAGTTCTTTAAAATTGTAAGCGGTCCATGACCGCTCTAGTTTGCCTTTTTGTAACAAATTTGAATTGCTGTCTCGAGTTTTATTGTTACTAAATAAAGAAAAGTGTGAAATTAAATAATTGAAAAATTAATATTGAGTTTTTGCTGTCGGGCTGTCGGTTTTGTAGCGATTCGTTTTCCTCCCACCCAAGTGAATAATCCTCATAACGAGGTAAAATAAACAGTCTGTAAACTTTAAACTAGCGAAGATTTTAATTTAAAAATCTGAAAAAATTAACGTAATTTTTGTTTACCTTTCTTAAAAAGAAAATCAACATAATTTTTGAAAAAGACGAAAATTTTTATTTTTGGCCCAGTCTAATATATATATATATATATATATATATATTTTATTATTCTGTAATAATGAATGAATGTTATATATAGAAATAATTAAACCAAAAATACTAAATTCCTTAAATTATTTTAACTCCATCTGGAAGCGTACCAGGCAGCAGCGGTAGCGGCTCTGCGACTAAGGGAAACGTTTGGCTGGGGCTCAAGCACAACTGGACACTCCAGTATTCTAGGATCTTACAGTTTTCTTCCTTTGAGCACAGATCGATGTGCGGCCACAACAGTCGGAGACAGCTGTTTCAAACAAACATTCCCAGCAGGGAAGAATGTGAGAGAATGGATCGCTGCCCCGCTACTAATGGCGGCATTTCTGTTTACACTGCCGGCTCGAAGCTAGACGGCAGAGTTGGAGGAGGGGTTTATTCAAGGGATCTGGAACTTGAGCACTCCTTCAGACTACCTGATCACTGCAGCGTCTTCCAGGCTGAAGTCTCAGCAATCTTGGATGCCGCAATTTGGATAAATAAACGCGCTATCGGCGAGGACATCGTTATTTTCAGCGACAACCAGGCGGCCATCAAAATGGAAAATCCCAATAACTCAGGGATTTTCCATATGGCCGGGTCCCGGGACTGACTTTCCTTGTTTGCTTGTTTGCTTGTATGTATGTGACTCTCGTTCGGTCTAAGCCCCAGTGGCCCAAAAACCGTAAAATGTCCCTACAATATGGGTATCAAACGGAAGGGGAAGGCCCCAGGTTTCATTTGGACTTCGATATATTTCGATAAATTTATCGATAATCGGCAATCTCCAGGATGCCGGATATCCAAAGAAACCTGGCCGAAATGGGATCATATAAGATCAAGACAAAGTTATGCCCTAAGGAGAAGAGTAATCTCCATATTAATAGGCGTATTAACTGGGCACTGCCTCATTGGTAGGCACGCAGAAAGACTAGGTGTGCCCTACCGACGATGCTATAGGAGCTGCAAAGTTAATGAGGAAGAGGAAACGGTGAAGCACCTCATCTGCAACCGCCCGGCTTTGAGCGGCGCGAGAACGCGCTTTTTGGGACTTCCCGTCCTGGATAGCCAAAGTCAGATCGCGGAACTGGACATAAAGGACTTTAGTAGTGTCAGTACCGGGATTCTGCTATGTGGATAAGCCCAACAACTCAGGGATTTTTCATATGGCCGGGTCTCGAGACTGACTTTCCTTGTGTTGGTGTTATCACAACGGGCCTTTCCAAACTGGACTAAGGGTGCCTCTGCGGCACCACTTGAACCTAACCTAACTTATCTACCCCATAAAATGGTTTTTTCGGCACTTTTTCATTCGAAAATTTCGTTTAAATAGTTACATGTTAGGTCGTGAGAGTGTTAAAATACTCTTGGGAATTCATCAGCGGAAAATTTCATTAAAGTCTTGACGTTCCCAGGAAAGAAAATATAAAAAGAAGGTGCTAGAAATGTGCAACGATTTTTTAAATTTTATTATGGATTCTGGGTTCCAACCCCTTTTGCCTTACCTTCGTACCCAATTTGAGTTGCGTGAATAATTCCAGAGATATGCACTATGAAAAATCCCACTTGTATGTGAGGTACCACGCCCCTTTCCTAATCCTTCTTAAGAAAGCAAAATTTTGTTTATCCTATGACCATCCCAGGAAGGTTTCCTGTCTGTGCATACATATCTACTTATATACAAAATTTGAATTTTAACTATACAAAATTATGCCATATTTTAACTCTCTCACGACTTCCTATGGCTACATGATCGAATTGGATCCTTAGTGTTTGTCTACAATCCAAAGATAGGGGATATATCAAATAGGGTTATTTACGGATTTATGGATGCCAATGGCGTGAGCCGAAGAACAATTTTTTATGAGCTCTTGCAATACCCGATTTTTGCAGCATTTGAATAGGAAGGCAAACACTGAGTTTAAAAAAAGGACCAGGGCCAGGATTCTGTTAAGTTATCAACATTTGGTGCGCGGTAGTTACGCAGCGTTCTCTTTTTAATTTCAACTTAAAGCCTCACTGATACCGGGCCGCCTCAGGGAGTAACTATGGTCTTAGCGCGGTATGGGGCTCTGCCGCGGCGGACGACACACTTCCCCTTACACTACCCTTGACCCTAAGCTGGCCTTGTCCGGCGAGGGGTCGTACGAACAAGATGAAGAACACACAAAATACAAAGCAATTAACGACTTCGTTTACTCCGCAGCAGAGAAGAACTACGCTGGAGCAAGCGAAAACACAACGCCGGAGGACAAACTCCGCCTCAAAGTTAACTGGGAGGCCGACAGCGATGGAAACTACGGGTCAGTCATCCCCCAAACTGCTATCAAGTAAGAGTGACTTGATGGGAGCAAGCAGCAGTGCGGCTGCTTACGCAGTCAAGCAGAAAACGGCGGAAGCTAAACTTCCATCAAGCGCTGGTACGAAACCCAATCTCTTCACATCTGGGGCAATGGTCTCACGACCTGGTTTCAGAGTTTCGAAAGAGAAGGACGACGCCACAAAGGGAGAGACCGCGATGGCAACTACGAGTCTGAATCCCCCCCAAGAGGCATCTCCCCGACGCTTTGCGTACTGGGATAAAAGAAAGGCCGCAAGGATCCTTAAAAAATATGAGGGAGCATCGCAGGAGAAGCTGTCGCCGGAAGAAAGGAAGATGGTGGAGGAAGCGAAAGCTCTGATACCAAATTTCCAGAGGCCCTATGTGCCTAAGAGGGTGAACGGTAATCCCTTCAAACGCCAGAGATCGGACGGAGAGGTAAACCCCCATCCGAAGCAGCATCAGTTCAACCCCGTAGTGGGAAAACTCAGCTTTGCTGAAGTAACCAAGGACAGAATCCTTATAGGTTTCATTGACCGAGGTAACGACCGTTGGTCCATCCCCAAAGACCGGTGGCTGTATGTCCGTGAGTCTCCGGGTAGTCCGCCGCGAGGTACTGACGCGGGCTGGCACCAAGGTCAGATCAAAATATTCGCGTGCGAGGATGCAAGAACTGTCGCACTGTATAAGGCAGCAGTTGCAAGACTGGGTGAAGTCTACCCAGGGGCAAGACTAGATGTCGTCGACTGGAAGGACATTCCTGCTCGGCCAAGGGCAAGGGCATGGATTCCTGCCGTCCCTGCAGAACCCGAGAATATTCTTGAGATGCTGCAGGTCTGGAATCCGTCTCTCCCGACGCAGGATTGGGGCGTCAATCTGGTCGATGATGTGGTTGGACCCAATAGACAGGTGGTTATCACTCTGAATAAGGAGGCGCTCGAGCCCCTTAAACGGTGCAACGGACGAGTGCATTACGGCTTGGGTCAGATCCACGTATACCGTGGCGATGCACAGCGCGCTGCTATTCCGGACGCTCCGGAGGACTCGGAGATCGAGGCATCGGAAGGGGAAGCAGAGGAGTCCGACGCGGAAAGTATGTTATCCGCCACGTCAAATTGCGATGGTGCTGCGAACAACTCGGCGATAGAAGAAAGCCTGCTTGACGAAGAAGGCCTCGACGTCACGATCGTGGCTAAACCTGAGCACACTAACGTTGATGCTGCTTCAGACAGCAGGGTTCCCGCCACGCCAAATCGTGCAGGTGCTCTGAACAACTCCTCGTTGAGAGACAGCCCCCGGAACAGGCCAGACCTCGACGACACGCTGGCGGCAGGGAAGTCTGAGCGCTCTCATGTTGGTGGTGCTTCAGATAAATCTGCACAAATCTAAAGCAGCCTCGGCTGTTTTAAGCAGTCGTCTTTCTAAAGGCGACGTAGGCGTGGTGCTTATCCAAGAGCCCTGGGTCAATAGCTCTAGGATCTGTGGATTGGGGACTAAGGGGTACAAGCTCATCCAAGCCAATGATGAGGGCAAGGTCAGAAACTGTATTTTGGTAAAGTCTGAGCTAAACACCTTTCTATTACCCAACTACTCAAATGGTGACGTTACAGCTGCCAGCTTAACAGTCGGCAGCACCAGCCTAACGATGGCGTCGGCATATGCAGACGATTTAGCTATTGCATATAGGGGCAAATTCCCACAAACCCTGTGTGACTTGATGCAAGTACCACTGCGAGAAGTTTCTTCATGGTCCTCTCGCTGCGGACTTAGCATCAACCCGGGAAAGGTGGAGCTTGTCCTTTATACCAGGCGGTACAATATACCACCGTTGAACCTACCAGAACTAGATGGCGTGCGCCTGAACTTAGCTGACAAAGCCAAATTCCTAGGCACAGTTCTAGATAGAAAGCTTAACTGGAAGGAGAATGTCATCCAGCGCCAGAGGAAAGCCTGCATTGCACTTTACACGTGTAAAAGAGCCATTGGCAAAAAATGGGGGCTCAGCCCCAAAATTTGCAGATGGATCTACACTGCGATAATCCAGCCAATTATGCTGTATGGAGTCGTGGTATGGTGGCCTGCGCTAAGAAAGGCAACAAACCTAAATCTGTTAGGGAAAGTCCACTGATCGAGCATGATCTGTATAAGCGGGGCGTTAAGAACAACGCCCAATGAAGCTCTCCAGGCCATTCTTGGCTTTTTGCCACTCGATCTGGAAGGGTACCGGGCAGCAGCAGCATCGGCTGTGCGTCTAAGGGAAACGTCCGTCTGGGGCGCAAGCACTATTGGACACTCCTGTATTCTAAGATCTTACAGCTTTCTCCCTCTGAGCACAGATCGGTGTGCGACCACAACAGTCGGAGATTGTTGTTTTAGAATAAACATTCCCAGCAGGGAAGACTGGGAGAACATAGATCGGTGTCCCGCTACCAATGGCGGCACTTTTATATACACCGACGGCTCGAAGTTAGACGGCAGAGTCGGAGGAGGGGTTTACTCAAGGGATTTGGACCTAGAACTCTCCTTTAGACTACCTGATCACTGCAGCGTCTTCCAGGCTGAAGTTTCAGCAATCATGGACGCCGTGACTTGGATAGGTGAACGCACCATCGGACAGGATATCTGTATTTTCAGCGACAGCCAAGCGGCCATCAAATCCCTTGGCTCTTACTCGTTCAACTCTGAACTGACGCTCAGCTGTCGTCGATCTCTTCAAGAGATGGCCCAACAGAACCGCGTGAACCTCACATGGGTCCCGGGACACAGGGACATTGAGGGAAACTGTAGGGCAGACGAACTTGCCAGGCAGGGCACGACCAAGCAGATTCTTCAAGATAAAGAGCGCATAGGTATGCCGTTTGCCACGTGCAAGCTAATGCTGAAGGAGCATACACTCCGCGAACCCAACGAAAGATGGCTACAAGCCCCAGGGTGCCGGATATCCAAGCAAACCTGGCCAAAATGCGATCTTAAAAGATCTAGACACATATACGCCCTAAAAAGGAAGGAAGTCTCCATATTAATAGGTGTTTTAACCGGGCACTGCCTTATTGGTAGGCACGCAGCAAGGCTAGGCGTTCCCTACCGACGATGCTGCAGGAGTTGCAAAGATGATGAGGAAGAGTAAACGGTGGAGCACCTCATCTGCAACTGCCCGGCCTTAAGCGGAGCGAGAAGGCGCTCTCTGGGAGTTCCCTTCCTGGTTAGCTTAAGCCAGGTCGCGGAGCTAGACATAAAGGACTTGATGGCCTTCATCAAGTTATCAAAATGGTTCGAGGAGGGGTAGCGGTGTCGGTTAGGAGTGTCAGTCCCGGGTTTCGGCTATATGGAGAGTCCCGACAGCACTGGGATTTTCCATATGGCCGGGCCCCGGGACTGACTTTCCTAGTGTTTGGTGGTATCACAACGGGCCTTTTATTACTGGCCTAGGTGTGCCTTTGCGGCAGCCACTTCTACCTACCTACCTAGTTAAGGTTGAGCTCAGTTTTACCTTGCCACTTTGGCCGTTTAGGTACAGATTTTTTCTTACCTTAGTTCAACTGGTAAGTGTTTTTTTCGTGTCACAATACCGTCATTTATGCTAACAATCCCTTACAGGATTTTAAATATGTTACTGAAAACTAAATATGTGCAATTTATAAACGAAAACTTTTTTTATTTTTTGGTTGATGGCAAATCTATGCATAACAGCATAGCAGTTTAAGCGGAATACCTACTAAGAATGATTTGGAAAGCCGAAATGCTTAACGAATTTTAGAAAACTAGTTTGAGTTGCATTGAAAATTTGAAAATTCCATAAAGTTGCAAGAGGGCAGATTCTCCTCATGAAACAGTTCATTACAACTTTAATTGTTAATGGCAATGTGGTAAATTCTTTTTAGGCAAACTAAGAAAACAACATAAAAATAAAAAATATAAAAACAGAAAAGGAGAATGTGTAAATAATTGTAAAACCTTTGGAATTTTCACTGCGACGTTTGAACTTTTTGCGCTACGAATGGTAAATATCTAATTATGAAAATGAGAAAGTCTGTAGATCAATTAATTAAACTCTAATTGGTATTGTTAACTAAAAATATTTCTTTCTTTTGGTAAAAATAAAAAAATAGCGCTCTAACTTAACCCTTAGTGGTGGCTATTTTTTTCGCCCTTTCCCATACATTTTGTATGGGGAAAATGGCATTTTTCACGGTGAATTTTCATCTAATTTTTGAATTTTTTTTAAAATATTTTTACATAATCGCACATGGTTTACCATTTTGGAAGCTTAAAAGCTTCAACTTTAAGAGTATGCAAAAATATTTTGAAAAAAGTTTCAAAAATTAAAAGAAAATTTACTTTGAAAAAAATGCCATTTTTCCCCACCTCTAATGTAGTTTTCATTCTGAGTTTTAAATGCGAAGATGTGTTCATGCTGCCGCATTTACTAATGCATTTAGCTCACGGTTGCAATTATGTAGTTTAGGTTATGAGCATGTGTACAAAAAGTCGAACTTTTTTTTTATAGATTTGGTCGATTTATATTGTTTAACAAGCATCATTTTAATTGTAGTTTCCAATTTTTTAATTTTATTTGAAAACGCGCGCGAATTTGCTAGTGGTTCAACACAATAAATTTTTCAATTATGGGTTAAGATAGAGAGCTAATTTTTTGCAAGGCTTATTTTCTTATCAATAACTAAAGTTTCAAAAAATATTTTTTTTCAATTTGGATCACCCTAATATATATATCAGAGCTGTTAATTGAATGAATCAAAACAGTTACAATTCAGGATTTATTCATTTTTTCAAATGTTTTTCGTTGAATTTAATTTGAAATTCCATGTAGATACGATTTGGCATGTTGAATTCATATTTTCCATTCAAAGAATTAAAGAATGCTAGAAAGTAATTCAATTTGAACTGAATTACATCAAAATAACTCTCATTCAATAACTCTCTCAATTGAATGCAAACTTTGGGGAATCAATTCAATTTTTCAATTCAGTACTCTCGAAATTTAACTTTCAGAGGTGATATTTGCGTACTTTCAGTCTTTAACATGCCTGGAATTGATTTGAAGCTGTCAAAATAGTAATAAAACATGAGACTGCCATGTATCATTGTAAAATTTGGACCTAACTCTAAAATTTTATATGTGATGGATTATGTTTCAAGTCTGTTGATTTTAATGTAAATAGGCCAAAATTTTATTGGAACCATTCAGAAACTGAAAGTTATATTTATATATTTGTTCAAAACTGATTTCGGGTATGATATTGTCTTCGGAAATTTATTTTGAAACTATAAGACCGAAAATTTGGTTCCGTTTTCTTTAGCTACGGCAACTCTTACTCAATGTTTTCACATATTTACATACATACATAAAATCTTGATGTTTTTTGCTTATTTCTCGAAGATTACGGCAAATTTTTCAAAAAGGTAAGTAGAAAATAATCGTCACATAAAAAAGGAACAATATGAAGTGCAGTTTCATGGTTTTATTACAGTGAAAGTGGAGAAAAACGCGTATGAAAATTCGAAGCGGTAGACGTCAAAATGCAGCGCACAGTGTTCAATAATAGATAAAAATGCAGCAAAACTCCGTGTTTTATCAACAGAAGTGGACCGCGCCAAGAATATAACTTAAAGCTTCGAAGTTGTTGTTCAATGTATTTATTTTGTTTGGTCATAATATAAACAGAGAATTTCTGACTAAATTGATAGAAACATTTGATTTGATTTAATTGTTACGTTTTATATTGGCCGTGTTTTTTTTACGCGCATATGCGTTTGCGCTTAAATTTTGTATGGAAAATAAGGGTTGTGCGCTTATCTCTCCGTAGAAAAACCTAAGCGCAAACGCATATGCGTGTAAATAAAAACACGGTCATTGTTTCTCTGTGAAATATTTCAAGACGAACATCTATATATATATAAATGAATGCCCATTTCCCTTGGTTATCACATCACGCCTGAACGGATGGACCGATTTTTTTTATTGTATTTGTTTTTGCCCGGAGAAGGTCCTTAAAAAAGTAAAGGTTAAAAAAATTTGTGGAATCCTGAGATATTGACCAAAATGTGGACCAGGGGTGACCCAAGGCTGATCCATGTTCAAGTAATATAGCTATCAAGTCGATGGGCGTTTTCACAAGGAGCGGTTTTTAGATTCATCTGTCAACCCCGTAGGGATAGGTATAGAAATGGGGATGTGGGGATAAGAATGCAGGCAGACAAATTTTTGGCAGGACAACGTCCGCCGAGTATGCTAGTAAAAAAGAAAATTACTACCCACCGCCAGAACAAAACCTGGGCGAAAATTACATGGTTCTATTTCGACAAAGCGTATATTCGTTGCGTTTTTACGCGACGATTTTCATTGTAGGCCGGCCTATACATTTCCTTTCAATAATTCCATAAAACCGATTCTTGAGAAAAGTTAGAAGAAAAGAAAAACATTTACATTTTTTAAAATTGCTACACTGTAAAGAGCGGCCATGTTTTTTTTTCTGTTTATAAACAAAATAAAAATTTGAAATATAGAAAGTTGGAGTTTTGTAAAAATTACAAGAGCTCAATAGAAAACTATTCCCAGCGGGAAATATATTTTAATTTACATACCGTTGCATCTTTGCCATTGATATTTAAAGAAATATTGTTCAATATTTTTGGCCAAGTTGCTAAAAAATCAGATGACAAAACAGAATAGAAAAAGGATTTTTACGGACAATAGACAAGCACTCTGGTAAGCAAAGGGTGCTAAAGGATGCCGATGAAGGAGTTAGCAATTTAAGAAAATAATGTTAGCAAAAAGGTATTCTCCAAATTTTTCATTTCTTATATAAAGATTTTATAACTATGCGAGTACCGAAGAAGATATAATGATGAGCTGTATGAGCTTTACGCAGATGTCGACATAGTTCAGCGAATTTAAACCCAGAGGCTTCGCTGGCTAGGTCACTTGCTGCGAATGTTTTAAGGGGTGGATACAGGGGCCGCTAAGATGAACTCATCTGCGTTTAAAAAGTGCTCAAATATCAAGTTTGATGAGATCATAGATAAACTACGCGTCTTAAGCTGTAGATGCGAAACCGAAACATATATTTATTATGAGAAGTCCTAAAACTTAAATTAGCTAACAGAAACGTGGCCATCAGTCTTTCAATTTCCTACTGGTATGCTTTTTGTACCATGAATATAATGGCAACATATTTTTATTTTCATTTGACATGTTCCTAATAAGTCGCGAAATCCCGAAAAGAAGTAAAAAATACCGAATTTTTTAAAAAGCTAGTTTCTTACGAATAATATAACATAAAGTTGGATTTAGGCCATTTCTTGAAGCTATTTGATTTATATAAAATCATAAAATCAGGGTATAAAAATTAACACCTAATATTGCAGCTCACTTATGAATAGGGAGAAATTCATAAAAATTTCATAAAACCCCTAACTTTTTTGCCTTAGTCGATTTGCATTAACTCCTAAAAGCAGCCATGAGAAACCGTAAGATGATACTTGAATACCTGACCTTGATAATATAAAAATATTGCTATTTTGTAAAGAAAATGGTATATGGTAATATTTAAACTCTATTTACGTATTATTTAGTTCTATTTAATCACAATGTTAGTAATGCTTATAATATTGATGTATTCACGTTAGTTTCGTTGTTAAAATGAATAAAATATCTAAGTAAATACCAATCGGGATCTCGAAAATTTTTATGTTCACAAAACTAAAAAGAGCTACCATCCCTAGTGTGCCTGAAAGGCGCTGTCATTTTTATTAACCCGTTTCGTAGCCGTGCTAAAAATACCTTTGGGTTTAGAAAATAACTATAAAGCCAAAAATTTTGAAAGTAGTAACAAGCTTTTCCATGTCCCGACACAATCACCGCCTAGATCTCAGACCACCTATTCAAGATTTTTAAAAGTCAGGGATACTACAAAAAAGCCACTACGAATGCAAAATCAAGGATTTATTGCTTTTATGGGCTTTATTCAAGCACTTCAGTAATATGTACGTCACAAGATTGAATATAGTTCTATTGCAGAAATCATATAAAGATGTCCTTCAAAATTTTGCATAAAGTTAAGGGGAGTTGATACAACAAGTTTCTCAGTTTTGTAGGTCAATTTCAGTGCAGGCCCATGACTTCCCCAGTTAGCATATGACGTCACGACTGCGCTGCTCAGTCGGCCATCTTGAACTTCTACACAATAATACTAAAATTCTTTGGCCTAGAAAACTGCGTTTTCAAAAATTCGATACAAAATCTGCCGAAGAAGTAGAAAGCTTAGATGACCGTTTTGCACTTTGAACTTTGTGCAAATTTTCAGAAATTTTTATATGGTTTTTGCTATACAATTAAATTAAAATTAACAAAAATACAATAGCCAATTTAATTCCACTACTATTGTTTATTAAAAAAATCGAAACCAAAAACTTATATTTTGAAAAAAAAAAACAGTCAGTGTTAAAAGAAAGTGTACCCCATAAAATTAAAATTTGTACAAATCATTACTTTCTTTTTTATGAAAGATTATTAAAACTACAGTATGCGCTTTTTAAGTTAAAGTTTAAAAGTTTGTGCAAAATTCAGGAAAATTCGACAAACTTTCATAGAAAATTACAACTTTTTGCACAGAAATTTTTTCGAGAACGCAGTTTTGTAGCTAGTTAAATTTTCATAAGTTCGAAAAAAACAATTAAATTTGTATGAAAAAAGGAAGAGGACAGCTAGAAAAAATGGCCAAAAATAAGCTATTTATTTATTTAAAAAAAATCTAAAAATTTGGTGCAAAAAGCTGAACATTTGTCGAAATAAATTATTAAAAAAGAAGAAATGATTAGTGAAAATTGAATTTTATGGTGTTCACTTTTTTACACTGACTGTATATCTATGTATATATTAAAATCATTTGAACAATACTAAAAGGAATTAAACTTTATTAATAAAAGCTTTTCAAAATTATCGTCGGATAACGATCCACGTCGAGGTGCATTTAAAATTTCTGCCGCAGAAAAAAGTCTCTCAACAGCTGCTGACGATGGCAAAGGTGTATTAAATTTAATATAACATTTTTTTATGAGTGGGTATTTATGAATCATTTCGATGTCAATGCTTGGATCAGCAATGTAGTTGCTATATTCTATTTCCGCCGTATTCATTTCTCCACCAGTCGCCTGCACACTTTCACCTAGAACATTGGAGTTATTTACAAACAAGTATTTTATTACATACTACATAATCGAAAGCCTATTTGCAACTATCTACCTCTTCGCCCAAAATCGAAGTATTTATCACTTCCGCATACAGTTGTAGAATTTGTATCAGCAGGACACTCATTTGAAATAATTTTCCTAACTCTATCGCTCAGCTCCGCCACTTTTGAGTCACCGTATAGAGGATTAAGGGCATAGACCCATTGAAATTTTATATCCGGACATAAAGCAGAAGCAGTTATGGCATCTGTAACCTCCTCCTTCAATTCGAAATACATTTTAAAGCGTTCTTTTAACGTATCAATTATAAAATTCGGTACTTGAGAAAAATATATTAAAGAGTTATCGTCTATGATATTGTTATATTTAGTAACAATAGTTGCAAGTGTAGGTAAAAGATAACCATAGATCATCTGCTTTTGGCCTTGCAGAAAATTAACAGCATCAGCGAGTGGTTTTAGTATGCGCAAGTACTCTTCTAAATAGTCAAAATCGGTTTCGTAAAACTTATCAATCTCGAGTCCTTGACATAGGTCATTGATTTTTTCTTTGTGTGCATACAGGCATTTGATGGAGTCATATAGAGAATTCCATCTGGTAACCACCGGGTATATCAATTGGACACCAATTATTGCCACGATTTGCTCTGAACTCTTTGGGCGGTGTATTTTTCTCCACAACTTAGAACATTTCGAAATCACCTATTAAGAAAGAACAATCTAGTATTACGCCGCACAGCAGTCGTTTGGGTATTGGACCAAACAAATTTTTTTGAAGAAACTAATGCATAAGTAAAAAAATGGCGTTCCCCGTTTTTCGAAGTTATCCCCTTACACTTAATTACGGCTTTCCAAGTTCGAAGCTCGGACCCTTCCAAAATTTGTTTTCTAATTGTTTTGTTTAAAAAATTTAGCAAGGCAAAAAAGTTAGAGGAACAAGAAGGCCACGCGCACATTTAATCTTTTCCAATTTTTTAAACAAAACAATTAGAAAACCAAATCCACGAAAGGTCCAACATCGAACTTCGAAAGCCCGTAACTAAGTTTTGGATGATTTACACGGTTCTATTTCCTAGTACAGCCTTTAATATCTTCAAACAAGTTGGTTTGGCCCCACACCCAAAAAAAAGGTGTTGTTTTTCAATCCTACATTTCTGCTAATACTTACGGCAGTATGCTTCTCGAAGCTAGAAGGAATTCGCTTTAGGTGACGCGCTATATCAGTTGATCCGATAAGGTTTAATGTGTGTGTAGCGCACTTTATGTGCTTGGGTAATCCATTGACATTTGTAAACTCGCAAACTTCTACTTCTTCATCATCTTCGTTTTGCTCATAGCTAATACCGTACTCCTTAAAGGCCTTTACAAAGTTTGACCCATTGTCGGTCACCGTGGCCCGAATATTGTAACTATTCAATTCGAAGTTTGCGTTTATACTCATTAGCATATCATTTATTTTATCAAATGAGTGTATGCCCTTAAAACGACGACAAGCCAATGCAACCGATTTTCTTTCAAATGTTGCCGTTAGCCAATGGCATGTATAGCCAAAGAAGCTGCGATGCTTGGTCGACCAAATATCCGCAGTAGTACAAAAAAACCTTTCATCCCTCATCTCTTTTTTTATTTTGGCCATGCTGTCGGTGAAGTACGGACCAATTTTTGTCACAAATGTTTGCCGACACATTAGCTTTGCTTGCGGATTCAAAAACGCCACAAATTTCTTAAAGTATTTGTTTTCTACTACGGATATCGGGATCATGGTGTTTGCTATAAATTGGACAGTTAGTTTCTCAAACGTTTTTTCGCGGCCCTCTTTTATTGTGCGGCCTGTAGATTTAATTTTTTCATACTCTTTGTATGCCTCATTATGTTTTACCCGCAAATGGCGGATAAAATTAGAAGTTACATGTGTGGATCCTTTTATCTTTGCCTTGCAAATGCGGCATTGCGCTAGCACGAAGTCGCGTCCCTTTTCATTTGTAGTAAAATCCGCCTGAATATTAAGAATTAAGTTGTTCAATTGAAGTATAATTGATAGGCTTTTCAGACTAGAAAGCAATCTATTTTAATTAATTTAATATTGTATTATTAATTTAATTTGGTCTCATTTATTTCAATATTGTTTTATCCTATAATTAAAATAACTTTAGTTTAATATAATATAAATAAATTTCATTTATTTTAGTTTAATTTGTGCTAATTTTATTTAGGCGTATTATTAATTTAATTTTCTTTCATTTGATTCGATTTGTTTTTTTATATTTCATTTTTTATTTAACTTAGTTTGGTTTAATTTAACTTATTCTAGTTTAATTTAATTTAATTAAATAATTTAACTTATATCAAATTAAATTAAATTAAACTAAAATAAGTTAAGTTAAACCAAACTAAGTTAAATAAAAAAATTAAAAAAATGTATTTTAATTTGATTTATTTCAATAGATTTTTTATTTAACTTAGTATATTATTTTAATTTAATTTAATCATTCCTTTTTATTGTAATATATATTTTTAGTTAACTTAATTTAGCTTCATTTAATTACTTGCATTATTAATTTATTTTAATTGAAAACATTCTTTGTGAGGTGCATTAAGTCGTGGAATAATTTAATACATAATTTAGATGTCATCTGCTAGAAACCACAAGTTTGTAAGTCTACCTTTAATCACTAACCTTTTTAATAATGTCGAAGAATTTTTCGTATACGCTTTGGCCTTTAAAAACTGATGGGCCTTCTTCTTCTTGGTGGCCTGGAACAGTTCCGGCTGACTCACTATTGGCGTCACTATTCGCGGATTCACTGGACACTGTTTCCGAAAATATATCACACATTTTAAATTTTTATTTTTTTTGCTTTTTAAAACTGACGTATGAATACAAATGACATATAAAAACATGAATGAGCGAATTTTTTTATATTCGTAAAAGTCATGTCTTAAAGTGCCGTTCGATTTACTTACATGAATGACTTTTTCCCTTCTAACCGAAACAAATGTGCGTGCGTTTGTATCTTTGGCCTTGTACAAACGGCAGAACAAAAATTTAAAATCAAGTTATAACCTATAGGTTTTTACGCTGTGCGTTAAATTTCAGTTGCTACCATTCAAGTTGTATGTACATGAGATATATTTGACAGACAACGCAGAGAGTGCGTTTATATTAGTTTGGGCTGTAACTTGAAGATTTTTAAAAATACTAAAAGAGATTCGAAACCTTAAATAATCGAAACTTTAAGTTGTCTGGGAACGTGGCACCGGCAAAATTAGATGTGGCATATACTATATAGTGATGTAAGTGAGCATAGCTACTATATGGTCCTGCTTTAAAATTTTCTTAAATATTGCTGGATAGATTTGACCGTGTATAAAATAAGTGCACATATTTATTTTTATTTATGACAAAAGCTAGTTTGAATAAATTTAATTCAATAATGTACTCAGAGGGTTAATAAAATATGCCCAAAAAGCTTCATAACCACACATCAGCAACACTAATAAGGCAATTTATATGCAGACCAGGTATGTTATACCTTTCAAAATCATACTTTTTTATGTTTTAACTTGAATTTTTTTAAATTCACATATTTCTTACACGCGAATAAGCTTTTTCCACTCATTTTATGTATTAGATTACAATAATATTTAATGTACATTTTTTTTCAAATTCTTCTAGCGTGAAAGGAACTTGAAAACATTTAGTACTGTTTTAGGGAGTAAATTAGCATTTTTTCAGTAACTGATTCGTACTGAATTAGCGGAATTAACTCTCCAAAAGAATCAAATCAACTGAATGGCCATTCTGAATTAAAGAGCTTTTCTTCGTAATTCTATTTTGAATTCTTGTTGAATTGACACTTGGTGGATTTATAAATCATGATTTCTGTAAAGAATTGCTGAATGCGTAAATTGAAGTTAAATTCTTCAACGATGAAAAGAATTTCAAGTACTGAATGAAGAAAAACTATGATTTCAAAGAGCAAAAGATTTAATTCTTTAACAGCTCTGATATATATGTATGATCTAACCAGTGTTGAATAAGATAATACATATGGGCAAATCCTCAAAACTTTTAACATCGAGCGAGGCGGATAATATCATCCAATAGCAAGGAACACGATATCGTTACACAGGCTCAGTATTTTTTTTTTTTAATTTATGGATACAAATCAACATTTCAAATGTCTCAGAAGCATGAAATAATACTTGATAAATCCAGGAAAAATTTCGCAAAATCAAAAAATTGTGAAAATGTGTGCGAGTTTTCAAAAATTTATGAACTGTTATGGGTCAGTTACATAAAGCTTTATTTTGGCTTTACCTCAAACTTTGACTTTGACAGAAAAGTTCAGTATACGTATTTAAACCAAGCATGGCAAATTGGAGACCTCAAAGTTGAAGTGAGGTTGAAATTTGGCAAACTCTCAAATTTTGCTTGCTTTGCGTGCTTTGACAATCAGATGTTGATGAGTTTGCTTTAATTAAAGAATAAAAAGTTGGAGAAAATAATAATTAATTCATTTTTTCTATATTAAATTAATAAATTAACCAAAACACTCTGAATGCAAGGAAATAAATAACGAAAACAAATGTATAAAGGGGAAGCGTCAAGGCGTTCATTGTAGCATACCTCTGAAGTTCGACGCAAAGTTTTGAGGTAGCAAATGTCAGGCGAGGTTAACAAAGCTTTATGTATCCGACCCTTTAATCTTTTCTTAAGGGCGCCTCTCAATATTGCGACCCACTCTTTGTTTTTTCAAGTATTTTTCTACATACTGAAACTTAACCTACAAGGTCGCATGCGTGCTTCGTTCCATTTAAAAGTTAAAAGGCTAAGAAAATGCGAGAACAAATTTTTGTACTTTTCATTTTTCGGTATAGTTAAGCCATTTACTTGCGCGCCCCCTTTAATTATCAAAAAAATGAACAAATATACTTGATGCTAACTCAAAAAGAAACCCTGCACACGTGATCCGATTACTGTGCTGTTCAAATTATGCTTACAGCAGCCACTATAAATCAACTGTTTGGTTTGTGAATAGTTTAAATAATTCAATTTTTTTGTTAGCACACAAAAACTGACAGATATTTTCATGCTATGTTAATTGTAAACTTGAGTATTCAATATGTTTGATTAACGTAATAAAATTAAAGAAAAAAAAAACTTTTTTAAAAATAAGCTTTTATTATTGGTTTATAAAATTAACTAAAAAGGTCAAAATAAATTCACTGTAAAGAAATATAACACTTTATAAGTTCATCGTAACCTTTAAAGATAATTTGGCTTCTTCGTCTGCCACAAAATAATTCCATATTGTACATAATTATATATTTCTAACATTAAAACTTTACACCTAAATTATTAAATCTTCCAGTATATATCACATTCCTAATTTTATCAATAATAAAAGCGTGTTAAATTTCGATAGCAAGAAAAGAAGGTCCTGAATGTTCTTAATTATACCATCAAATAGAAAAGAAGGTCCTAAATGTTCTTAATTATACAATCAAAATTTAACACCTGAATGTTCTTAATTATACCATCAAAATTTAACACGCTTTTATTATTAATAAAATTAGGAATGTGATATATACTGGACGATTTAATAATTTAGGTGTAAATGGAATTATTTTGTGGCAGACGAAGAAGCCAAATTATCTTTAAAGGTTACAATGATGATGAAAATTTGCAAAATCCCATCTTAACTGCAAGTTAGTACAATATCAAAAGCAAAATTTCCTGGAATGAAAACTTTCGAATATCTCTACTCGTGCGCCACCTATCGGAATTATTTTTTTTTGTTATTTTGCGTGGAGGCAGAAAACTAAACGATGATGAAAATTTCAAGATCCTACCTCAACGGGAAGTTCGTTGAAAAACGAATTAATCGACACTGAAAACAGACCTTCGTAATTCGCAAATAAAGCGACTCACGCGCCACCTAGCGGGTCCAACATAACATTTAGAAATTAATTAAGTAACACACACGTAAAATATGAGCCAAATCGGTCCATAATTACGATTTTGAGTTTTTATTACCGCTATCTCAGCCCCACCTAGCGGAATTTTTTTCACAAAAATATTTCTTTTCATGGTAGTAATACATGTTACGAATTTCAGCTAAATCGGACCATAAATGCGAATTTTGAAAATATAGCGTCCCACGCGCCACCTATCGAATTTTTTTTTTTATAATATTGCATTGTCATCGGGGTTATACATGGGTGCAGAATTTCAGATCAATCGGACACCGGGAAGTGTATCAAATTTAGCTTGCAAGATTTGATTACAGACAGCCGTCAGGTGAAACTAAATAAAAGCTTATAAAAAAGCGCGTTGAAGATCCATGCATATATCAAAAATGAAAAGCTTACTTGTACCTTCAATTTTTCAAATGTTTAGTGGTTTTTGGTTTTTGGAGGTTAGGAAAAAATTCAGACGTGCTGGACCAAAACGGACACCGGATTCGTTTTCAGCGCGTCAAAATACATAGGGAAAGGGTGGTCTGATCCCCCAACCCCGACACTTTTTTTTTGTGGCGCTGGTAATTAAGGTTTAATTTGCGTACAAATAAGTAGGTACTTATTAATTCAAAGGGATTTTGAAATAAGTCGTAAGAAATTCGTTTTGAAATAATTCGATTTTGCGTTCGTATAAACTAGGCAATAGATTGCAATAAAAGTAAAAAAAAAAATAATAATTTCATAATGATGACGTCATAATTTTCACGCCCGCACCTTTAGCATATTAACAAGAGTCAAAATATAATCTTATAAACTAAGTAAAAGTGTCTATTATCTTTTTTGTTTCTTTTTTTTTCATTTTCAAAAGTTTTGAGGATTTGCCCATATTTCATAGACATGTTGCAAATTCAGATCGTCTGCTGATCCAATCGCCGATGTAATCTATTCGCAGCACCGCACCAGTGCCACTTAGGCTAGGAAGATCAGTAACGTGACGTGAGACCTGACCTCAGACCCCCTATTTTTTGGCTTCTTTTGCAGACGGACTCTGTACGTCCCATCCGCAAACGTCAACTTTCGTAATGTCAACTTTTATTTAATGTCTCTTTCAATTGTCTGGTTTTCTTAATAAATCCTAATATGTGCTGTAATAGCCCTGCATCATTTAGCTCGAATAGCTGAAAATTCTTTAATGGCGTTTTCTTTTCTAGAAAAAGTGTTGCCCTGTAGATTTTTCTCAGCTCTCTCTAAGACTTATAGGTTCATTTCACTAAAAAATACCTTATAAGTAGGCAGAGGGACACCACTATCTACAAATTAAGCCATTTTGATAAGCGCCAAATTGCCGAGGACAAAAGTTACAGTTTAAGAGGGCAACATTAGGGCAACATTTTGTCGAGAAAAGAAAACGCCATAAATTAAATGTCTACGACAGTAATAAAAATCGCGAAGATGATCAGACGCTAGAAAACGCAAAAACTACTAAGGGATGAGGCGAAAATATCTAATAAAATTGCACAGCTAATTGAAATTAGCAGAAGTACATTTTATCTGGGCTTGAATAAGCTTACATATATAAATGTTCAATGTACAAACATACTAACGTATCTACAAGGATACTTTTTTTTCTAGCTTAGAGCGCAATTAATAAAACTTTTCAATGCCAATTGGCTTCATTAACGCAATTTCAAGCTTAAAAAATATAGTTTAAAAAAACTAAAACTCACTCTTTTAGAGAGTATTGAACTAAAAAGTTGAAAATAATTTTAAAATCCCTACACAGTAGTATTGTGGAAAAAGCGTGGTCCGCTTTGTTCCATAATCTTCGTTTTTTATTTAAATTATTTTTACTGTTTTAGTGCAATATTATTTAAAAGCGTGTGTTTTCGCTCTTTAAACTATATTTATTGTTTACTTTTTAGTCAAATGTCCTATGAAATTATCGATAAATATATCGAAATATACAGCAGCCCAAACGAAACCTCTGGACCACCACTTTCGTTTGATACCCATATTGTTAGGAAATTGTAAGGTATTTGGGCCTCATATTTTGACGATAACTCAGTTATCGATAAGATTATCGAAATATATTGAAGTCCAAATGAAACCTGCGGCGTTCCCCTTTCGTTTAATACCCAAATTGTAGGGAAATTTTAAGGTTTTGGGCAATCACATTTTGACCGATTACTCAGTTATCGATAAGATTATCGAAATATATTGAGGTCCAAATGAAACCTGTGGCCTTCCCCTTTCGTTTGGTACCCATATTGAAAGGAAATTATAAGGTTTCTGAGCATTCACATTATGACCGATAATTCAGTTATCGATAAATTTATCGAAATATATCGAATTCCAAATGAAATCTGGGGCCTCCCCTCTCGCTTGATACCCATATTTTAGGGAAATTTTAAGGTTTTTTGGCAATCATATTTTGACCGATAACTCAGTTATCGATAAATTTGTCGAAAAATATTGATGTCCAAATGAAACTTGGGGCCTACCCCTTTCGTTTGATACCCAATTGTAGGGAAATTTTAAGATTTTTGGGGATTCACATTTTTACCGATACCTCAGTTATCGATAACTTTATCGAAAAATGTCGATGTCGATGTTAGTTTGACACTCATATTGAAGGGAAATTTTAAGGTTTTTTGGCAATCATATTCTGACCGATAACTCAGTTATCGATAGATTTATCGAAAAATATCGATGTGCAAATGAAACTTGGGGACTTCCCCTTTCGTTTGATACCCAATTGTAGGGAAATTTTAAGATTTTTGGGGATTCACATTTTTACCGATACCTCAGTTATCGATAACTTTATCGAAAAATGTCGATGTCCAAATGAAACCCGGGACCTTCCCGTTTCGTTTGGTACCCATATTGTAGGGAAATGTTAAGGTTTTTGGGCAATCACATTTTGAGCTATACCTCAGTTATCGATAAATTTATCGAAATATATCGACGTCCAAATGCAAACTGGGGCCTTCCCCTTTAGTTTGACACTCATATTGTAGGAAAAAAATGCAACCTGGGGCCTTCCCCTTTAGTTTGACACTCATATTGTAGGAAAAAAAAACTAATTGCGGCGATATAAAAAAAAAAAAAAAAAAAAAAGTAATGGCGGCGATATACCAACAGGTTATCATAACCTCTAACGAGATTTTTAGCCGAGCATCTCTTTCCAACTTGTGGTGTGTTGCTTTTGAGTTTTCCTACAAGTTGGCGGGACCTACAGCTTTTTGCCGACTCCGAACGGCACTTGCAAAAAAAAAGAATTTTTTGCTGAGAAGCTTCTCATGGCAGAAATACACCCGGAGAGTTTGCCAAACTACTGCCGAGGGGCGACCCCGTTTAGAAAAATTATTTTTTCTAAATAATTTTTTGATGTTACTTTTGCCGGGCATCGAACCGCCACAAATTGGTATAGAAGGCCGAACACTTAACCGCTACACCACGGCGGCCGCCATATTGTAGGGAAATTTTAAGGTTTTTTGGCAATCATATTTTGACCGATAACTCAGTTATCGATAAATTTATCGAAATATATCGAAGTCCAAATGAAACCTGGGGCCCTCCCCTTTCGTTTCATACCCATATTGTAAGGAAATTTTAAGGTTTTCGGGCAACCACATTTTGACCGATAAATCAGTTATCGATTAAATTATCGAAATATATCGATGTCCAAATGAAACCTGGGAACGACCCCGTTTAGAAAAATTCTTTTTCTAAATAATTTTTGATGTTACTTTTGCCGGGCATCGAACTGCCACGACTTGGTGTAGAAGGCCGAACACTTAACCGCTACACCACGGCGGCCGCCATATTGTAGGGAAATTTTAAGGTTTTCGGGCAACCACATTTTGACCGATAACTCAGTTATCGATAAATTTATCGAAATATGTCGATGTCCAAATGAAACCTGAGACCTTCCCCTTTCGTTTGGTACCGATATTATAAGAAATGTTAAGGTTTCTTGGCATTCACATTTTGACCAATAACTCAGTTATCGATAAAATTATCGAAATATATCGATGTCCAAATGAAACCTGGGAACTTCCCCTTACGTTTGATACCCATATTTTAGGGAAATTTTAAGGTTTTGGGGCATTCCCATTTTAACCGATAACTCAGTTATCGAAAAATTTATCGAAATATATCGAAGTCCAAATGAAACCTGGGGCCTTCCCCTTTCGTTTGATACCCATACTGTAAGGAAATTTTAAGGTTTTCGGGCAACCACATTTTGACCGATAACTCAGTTATCGATAAATTTATCAAAATATGTCGATGGCCAAATGAAACCTGGGGCCTTCCCCTTTCTTTTGATACCCATGTTATGAGGAAATGTTAAGGTTTTTTGACAATCATATATGGACCGATAACTCAGTTATCGATAAATTTACCGAAATATATCGAGGTCCAAATTATACTTGGGGCCTTCGCCTTTCGTTTGATACCCATATTGTAGGGAATTTTTTAGGTTTTTGGGCAATTATATTTTGACCGATAACTCAGTTATCGATAAATTTATCGAAATATATCGAAGTCCAAATGAAACCTGGGGCCTTCCCCCTTCGTTTTATACCCATATTGTAGGGAAATTTTAAGGTTTTCGGGCAACCATATTTTGACCGATAACTCAGTTATCGATAAATTTATCGAAATATATCGACCGAATGAAACCTGGGGCCTGCCCCTTTCGTTTGATACCCATGTTGTAGGGACATTTTACGGTTTTCGGGCCACTGGGTCTTAGACCAAACGAGAGTCACATACATACAAGCAAGCAAACAAACAAACAAACAAGCAAACATACAAGTGAAACTAATAAAAGCGTGGTAAAAACTAATAAAAGCGTGGTAAAAAAGAATTCACGTAAATTAGAAAACCAAAAGGCTTACAAAATACTCTGCAGACTTATTTGTGCTAATTGAATGTTGAAAGCTAATTCAAGTTGGAATTTATTAAGCTGAGCATTAAAAAAAAAACACTAAACGGATCAAGGTTTTCTACATACTGCCTAGAAATTTGCAATTTTGTAAAAATCATTTGTTAGAATTAATCGTAATACAATCGGAAATTGTGTCCCCTCTGGTAAAAATACTTTTTTTCAAGCAAATTTTCCATAATTTTTAAAACCTTTATATTAAGTGGCTTTCTTGTTTGCACCACCTTTTCCATACGAAATTTTGGAATCTTGCGAAGTCTTTTTAGGTACCTTCCCGCTGAGCTAGACACTTGAAACTTGGAACATAGTTCAGAGCTTCGTGACAATGCAATGTGAACCAAAAAAGTATCCGCTAGGTGGCTCACGGATCGAGATATTTCGGAAACTAGTTTGAAGTTTGGAATTTTGCGATCGATTTTGACCAAAAATTAAAAGACCCCTGGAATTTTGCTATCGATTTTTAGTAACTTCCAGGTTAGTTAGAGACTTGAAACTTGACGCATTTGTCACAACCCGATAAAAATGCAATCCCTCATCAAAACAATTCGGTAGGTGGCGCACGAATCGAGATATTTCGAAAACTAGTATGAAGTTGGGAATTTTTTGATCGACTTTTGACGAACTTCCCGGTAACCTAGGAACTTGAAACTTGGCATTAAATTGAGGGAACGGCAATATTACAAATAGTAAAAATCTAAATTCCGATAGATGGCATGCTGGTCTAAATAATTGCAAATCATAAAAAAAAAAAAAATTAAAAGACCCCTGGAATTTTCCGATCGATTATTAGTAACGTCCAGGTTAGTTAGAGACTTGAAACTTGACACATTTGTCAGAACCTGGTTACAATGCAATCCATCATCAATGAAATTCCGGTATGTAACGAACGGGTCGCGATATTTCGAAAATTCTGTTGAAATTGGGAATTTTACGATTGTCTTTTAACTGGCGACCCATGGACGCGACAATACAGTTTCTAGTAATCAAAATTCGGTTAGGTGGCACGCTGGTCGATTTGAAAATTTATATATTCGTAAAGTCGTAATATGCTCGAGCAACACCGGTTAGCTAGATCTGAAAAAATAAGGCTATGCTTTTAAGCTTTGTAATCACCAAAATTAAAAATACAATAATAAAAAGATGATAAAAAAATTTTTAAGACAACCTTTATATGAACGCTGTCAAAAAGCCGCAGCAAATTAGTCGTTAAACAAAGACATGGTTTCAGTGTTTTTGGTTTTGAAATTTTAGTCATGCCAATTGTAATCAATTTTTGAGATTTGAAAATATAAAGGTGGAGTGCACGCTTCCAAACTAAGGCAAACAATTTCTTAGAGTCTAAATGGAAGTTCGGATATCGACAAAACATTTAAAGCCTATTAATTGCACTACACCTTTATACTTTCAAATCTCAAAAATTGATTACAATTGGTATGACTAAAATTTCAAAACCAAAAACACCGAAACCATGTCTTTGTTTAACGACCAATTTGCTGCGGATTTTTGACAGCATTCATATAAAGGTTGTCTTTAAAATTTTTTTATCCTCTTTTTGAAATTAACTTCTTAGGCGGCGATATGAAGTTTTGATTGAGGGTAAAATTTAAGAAAATGGATGACGATGAAGCGGAAGTTATGGCACGGAAATAGAAATTGTAGCCGACTTCCAGGCGTAGGCGTTTTTCTTATATCTCGGGAACCGCTCAACCGATTTGTATAAAATTTGGCATTATAGATAGTATGATTCATTCTATGATTATATGCGTGGGTGTTGCCACTTGGGGCAGTTCACAGGGTTGCCACTTATCTCTTTTTTTCTTAAATATTGAGCAAGTTATGCCAATATGGGTATCAAATGAAAGGTATTTTCGACCGTATTCCAAATACGTAAATCTCAAGCAGGGTTGGCACCTAGGGTTGCCACCTAGCCGCATTTTATTTATTTTTATTGATATCTCGGGAACCGCGTGCCCGATGAGGATAAAATTTGGCATTATAGATAGTATGATTCATTCTAAGATTATATGCATGGGTGTTGCCACTTGAGGTGGTTAACAGAGTTGCCACCTATCTCAGTTTTTTTTAAATATTGAGCAAGATATGCCAATATGGGTATCAAATGAAAGGTATTTTTACCGTATTCCAAGTGTGTAAATCTCAAGCAGGGTTGCCACCTAGGGTTTCCACCTAACCCCATTTTTTTATTTTTATTGATATCTCGGGAACGGCTTGACCGATGTTGATAAACTTTGGCATTATAGATAGTATGATTCATTCTAAGATTACATGTTGTTGCCACTTGAGGCGGTTCAAAGGGTTGCCACCTATCTATTTTTTTAATATTGAGCAGGATATGCCTATATAGGTATCAAGTGAAGGGTATTTGCGACCGTGTTCCAAATATTTAAATTTCAAGCAGGCTTGCCACCTAGTCTTCATATCTTTCTTCGTACAACTCTCTTTCCTATCTCCCTCTCTTCATTGCCATCTTTCCCTTTACCACGCCCCTCTTCCTCTATATCCCATTCGTATTGTCCCCTGTTAATTTAGGCCTAATTCTACCCATGTACAGAACTTTAAGGAAAACCATTCTCGAATACATCTTATTCATATTTCGTTATTTCTGAACTTAAGAAGTTAACTTCTTTCACGTGTACTGGCTACACGCGTTTTTATACCTTTCATGAACATGAAATGGTATTATAACTTTGGTCCGATGTTTGTAAATATGAGAAGAAGAAGAGATAGACCCATCAATAAGTATACCGAAATGATCAGGATGACGAAATGAGTTGATTTAGCCATGTCCGTCTGTCCGTCTGTCTGTTTGAACGCAAACTAGTCCCTCAATTTTTGAGATATCTGGCTGAAATTTTGTATGTGGCCACCATTTTGTAATATAGGAATCATTTGTCGGAACTGACAAGATCGGACCAGTATAACATATAGCCCCCATACAACCGATTGTTCAGATATAAGGTTTTTTGGCCAAAACTTCTGCAATTAAAAAGTTAGGACCGTAAAATTTTGCAACTCGAGTACTTTCTGTTTATGTAGTGTATATAGTGAAAATCAACAAGATCGGGCAAATGTAACATATAGCCCCCATACAACCGATTGTTCAGATATAAGGTTTTTTGACCAAAACTTCTGCAATTAAAAAGTTAGGACGGTAAAATTTTGCAACTCGAGTACTTTCTGTTTATGTAGTGTATATAGTGAAAATCAACAAGATCGGGCAAATGTAACATATAGCCCCCATACAACCGATTGTTCAGATATAAGGTTTTTTGGCCAAAACTTCTGCAATTAAAAAGTTAGGACCGTAAATTTTTGCAACTCGAGTACTTTCTGTTTATGTAGTGTATATAGTGAAAATCAACAAGATCGGGCAAATGTAACATATAGCCCCCATACAACCGATTGTTCAGATATAAGGTTTTTTGACCAAAACTTCTGCAATTAAAAAGTTAGGACGGTAAAATTTTGCAACTCGAGTACTTTCTATTTATGTAGTGTATATAGTGAAAATCAACAAGATCGGGCAAATGTAACATATAGCCCCCATACAACCGATTGTTCAGATATAAGGTTTTTTGGCCAAAACATCTGCAATTAAAAAGTTAGGACCGTAAAATTTTGCAACTCGAGTACTTTCTGTTTATGTAGTGTATATAGTGAAAATCAACAAGATCGGGCAAATGTAACATATAGCCTCCATACAACCGATTGTTCAGATATAAGGTTTTTTGACCAAAACTTCTGCAATTAAAAAGTTAGGACGGTAAAATTTTGCAACTCGAGTACTTTCTATTTATGTAGTGTATATAGTGAAAATCAACAAGATCGGGCAAATGTAACATATAGCCCCCATACAACCGATTGTTCAGATATAAGGTTTTTTGGCCAAAACTTCTGCAATTAAAAAGTTAGGACCGTAAAATTTTGCAACTCGAGTACTTTCTGTTTATGTAGTGTATATAGTGAAAATCAACAAGATCGGGCAAATGTAACATATAGCCCCCATACAACCGATTGTTCAGATATAAAGTTTTTTGGCCAAAACTTCTGCAATTAAAAAGTTAGGACCGTAAAATTTTGCAAATCGAGTACTTTCTGTTTATGTAGTGTATATAGTGAAAATCAACAAGATCGGGCAAATGTAACATATAGCCCCCATACAACCGATTGTTCAGATATAAGGTTTTTTGACCAAAACTTCTGCAATTAAAAAGTTAGGACGGTAAAATTTTGCAACTCGAGTACTTTCTATTTATGTTATGTATATAGTGAAAATCAACAAGATCGGGCAAATGTAACATATAGCCCCATACAGCCGGTTGTTCCGATATAAGGTTTTTTGGTCAATACTTCCGCATTTAAAAAGTTAGGAACGTAAAATATTGCATCTTTAGTACTTTCTACATATGTAATGTGTATAGTGTAAGTCAGTACAATTGAACACGTATAATATATAGCCTCCATACAATCGATTGTTCCGATAACTCGGATCCTATTATTTTGTAAGTTTTTTTAAATTATAACAAAGATGTGTAATGTGTATAGTAAATATAGTTAAATTGACACAGGCTGTACTGGGGATCGAACAGTGAAAATCGTGACGCTTATTCATGAAAGGTATATAGCCTTCGGCACAGCCGAAGACAGCTTTCCTTACTTGTTTTTTTATCAATTTTTTTTTAAACCTTTACGCATTCATAAAGAGAAAGCCTTGCAATTTTAACAGGTAAGGAAGTCTAAGTTCGGGTGAACCGAATATTATATACCCAGCGGTAATTTCCAGAACGGGATAACAATGATATAGGCCCTAGGAGGATTTACCTTAAGTTTTTACTATATTAGCTATTTACCTTACCGAATTATGTCAATTTATGTGATTGTCGAAATGTTCCATATCGAAAGTGGGCGTGGTCGGAAAGCGATTTTGTCCAATTACATCAGGTATGCTCCCTATTATGCTAGTATAGCTTGTACTAATTTCATCGTTCTACCGTAATTAGTTTAAAAGTTATGACCCGTGAAATTTTCAAATATGCCTCCCTGAAAACTGGGCGATGCCACGCCTACTTTTAAAAATTTATCAAAAAATCATAATAGAATGAACTTGTTTTGTAGATTTTAAGAACTATTTCTTATATTTTAGGAAAGTGTCATAGATTGAAGCAACATTTTCATAACTAGAGCAGACAGCTGCCACTGTTGGAATTTTTATACCCAGCGTACTAGTACTAGTACAAGGGTATATAAATTTTGTTCACATAACGGTAGTACGGAACGGCACAAAATAATCGAGATAGATATAGATTTCCATCTGTCCGTCTGTGTACACGATAACTTGAGTAAAAATTGAGATATTTGCATAAAATTTTGTATACAGGATACTTTCTAGCCAAGGTAGACTGCTGTTGAAAATGGGCGAAATCAGAAATCGATATCGAAAATTTCGAAAATGACACAAATTGACATATCTCGGCAGGTGAAATGGCTTAAATGATATAATTTTTTAGGTGAGTCTCCCTTGTCATTCTCTTATGATTTTTCCATAAATTTTTTATAGTGGGCGTGGAATCCCCCTGGTCATTATATAATGATTTTTTGACAAATTTTCGAAAGGGAGGCATTTTTGAAAATTCGGCTGGTCGTAACTTTTAAACTGATTAGGGTGATTTTGGAACAAAGCATACTAGTATCGTTGGGAGTATACCTTATGAAACTGGAAAAAATCGCTCTCCAACCACGCCCAGTTTCGATATCGAAAATCACATAAATTGACATAATTCGGAACGGAAATGGCTAAAATGACATATGTAGTTTGGTAGGATGAGCCCCTAGTCTTTCTATTTAGATTTTTTGATAAATTTTTAAAATTAGGAGTGGCATCGCCCACTTTTCAGGGAGGCATATTTGTGTGCTAAAAACTTTTTAAGTGCTGTAAAATTAATGTTTCACCTAAAAACAACCAATGAGCTAAAACAGTTCGATGAATACCGCTTTACCAATTGTGGCCCGTTCTTTGCGCGCGGCGCACAGTGTAACTTTTGTCATTTTTAGGATGCCAAAATTAATAACAGCCAAACCAAAGGAGCAATTCATTTGAAATTTTGTAGTGTGGCTTCAGATACCTAAGTCTGATTCTAGATAAAAAATGGGCGTGATCCGCCCACTTTTTCTCCTTGCCCCCATATAAGGTGAAATTTCACATAATCACATTTTCTAATTTAAAAGTATTTTCCAGTGCCAATATAAATAAAAGTTGTTTAGATTTCTTAACGTTACCTTAGAGGCTTTTAATTTATATTTATATTTATATTTGTACTTATAAATAAAAAGTAATACTATAACTGGTATAAATTTAGTCGGAGTCAATATCATCGACATGCTCTGGCTCAGATAATAAACCAATAACTTCACTCGTCAATACTCGCCGCTTTGACCTAGGGGTTTTCCGCAAACTGTTTATAACCGGGTCTGACGATATCAGCAATCTGTGCAGCAAATCCTTGACTTTTTTCTGGTGAAAAGTTCACGATAGTTTCGTGCATCTTTGTTTCTGGACTCTTGAGCTTCTTCCGAAAGTTGACCAATAGGAAGAATAGCAGACACGATTATACTGGTTCCATGAAACAGAATTTTATGTACGCTCACTGGCATATTGAACCAAGCATATTCCGATAAATATAGTTCCCTTGTCTCGGTCACATAGTGGTCAAAAGCTTCAGAATTTATTTGAAACCCACATCCTATGCATGAAAGTATTGTATGAAACCTTCTCAAAAGATTGATGTTTATGCCGGTTATGTCTGATGTTATTTCAGGATCTCCAAAGAATCTTCTCGCAGTGTTGCCATCATTTGTGTTGCCGGTTTTTTGCTTTGGCATATCAATCAAAAGGCCAACTTCTTTCCTGAATCTGTTTTGGATATGTTCTTTCTTCTTGTTCATCTTTTCCTTATTTTCTTCGCCCCGCACACACCAGGTCTTCATTTCCATTCGATAAGCGATGTGTAGCATACATTCCATGCATCGTATCCAAGAATGTAAAGGGGAAATTCCGAAAGCGAGCATGCTTTCGTCAACATTTCGCTCTGACTGGGCTCGCATATTGTTCATATCTTTTGGAGAAGCCCCACATATGTAGCACTTTTGCGATGATGTATATGCCGACAGAGCGTTGCAAACTTTGCCATCAATCATGCACAACACAAACGTTGATTTCACTAGTAAGTTCAGGTTATCTGTTTGAATTGTTGTAGGACGAAGACTGGAAATTTGGTCTTTGACAGACTGCACCTCCTTTGAAATGACATCTCGTGTTTCTTTTGTAAAAACAAATTTTATCGGTCGGCAGTATCTCGTGGAAGATGGAGCAGGATTACTGCAAACTATAACCTTTCGTTCGTCAACCATTGTATACAATTGAAGGAGTACTAGTGAAATGAAAAACATACTAGTGTTCGATTGGTTTTCCTCCGAAAATTGTTGTTTATAACAGCTTTGCTCAGCTCCCTCACATCCCCATTTTATAATTGCATTTAGTTCTTTAACTTCAGGAATAGAAAGCAATACCTCTTTTTGTGCAAGACACAATCTTCTTATGCTGTGATCAGTTAGGGATTGCAATTCAATTTCTGCATAGGTTTCCGTTACGGTTATTTTTTCAGGATAGCATAAATCCTTTGATTCTTTTAAACAGTTATATGAAGGATATATTTTTCTGTTAACTTCTGAAGTGTGCTGTCGGATCAGGGAGTATTCATGTATTGAAAGATTTGAGTCAACTATCATCGCGATTGCTTGATTTGGTGACAAACTTTTCTTATTTTGTTCCGATATTCGGGACTTCTTGATTGCAGTGCCTCTTGATGGTGATGCTGTGGACAACTCCTCAATTATTTTTGCTGAATTTCTTTTCCCTGATGATCGCAATTTAATTCCCGCTGCCAGCAACAGTTGATCATTATCGACATTGTTCATTAGTTCCTTAGCTTTTCGTTTTCTTGTGCCCATAGATGACTCGGAGAAGTTTTTAGTTGGCCTTCCTCGATTAGGAATATCACGAGAAGTACATGGCTGAACATCAAGCAAATAATAAGTGAAATCCATATTTTCTGATAACCATTCAGAGTTTTGCTTAATAAATCTACTTGTAGATCGAAGACAACGTTCCCATCTCTTACGAATATTATAAGTTAGCTGGATGATGTATTTTTCTAATTTTGAATGATCCACATCTCTTCCAATTATACTCAAAATATGGTTTAGTATGGCTTTGTTCTTTTCTCCATTTTCGCTTTTTAGCCAAACTTCAAAGAGTGCATTTCGTGAAATAGCCATAACTAGTTGATGATATAGGAAGTCTTAGCCCAAGCATAGAATATGAAACTGGGTTTTTACTGGAAAATAATACCTGCTAATGCTTAACAAAAGTATATTTACCCATTTCTTTGTTTCAACGATCTACCTAAGATCTCAAACTCCGAGCAAGCTTTAGGTACGCGTTTATATAATGTATACATACATATGTATATTCCCGAAGCACTAAATTGCTTAGAAGTATCACCCATAATAGACGACCTGCAGGTAGGCGTGCATACATAACATAAGTTGATGGGATAAGTACACAACTCGTTAACTATGGGAAAACTGTTGGAAAACCCATATGACAAACAATGAAGGGTATTCAGTGCACAAGGTTCCTTTTTCTGTGTTTTACCATTTCAGGTATAACTGTTTTTTTTTGGGATGTAGTGTTGTAGACTCGAATTGAGGACATTCCATTGCTAGGTCACTGTGCATTCATTCGTGAGCGCGGGCATAGAGACCTTAAGTAGGCGATTACAAAGGAAAACCGCAAAATTTCGCAATGGTTTTTTTTTTTATCTGAAACTGTATGAAATTCCCTTTAATGTGTATGTATTCGTTCAATCAAATTGGGCCAAATCATGTAAGTTTTATTCTATTGAAAACGAAAATTTTTTTAAGCTTACCCAATTTTTAGTGGCTGTCTAAACAAAAAAAAAAAATATTTAAAAAAATGCCTACGTGCCTAAAACTTACCAATGCTGTTATAAATCACCCTAGTATAACAAATCAATTAGTATCAAGTCAAAACAGCTATCCAAAAATCCGCCACGTGGCCACAAATTTAGTCAAAAATTTTGTTCCGTGAAATGATTTTTACACTGGTTTCAGTTATCCAAGTTTCATAATGCTTATCATGGTGATCGTGGGGGTTTTACTTTACTTTGTGTACATTTTTTTAACAGTTGGTTATTTATCTGTTGCATGCCAAAAAGTTTTTGAGATTGGAGAACATTGTTTTTTGGACTTTTGGCATCCTAAAAGTGAAAAAAGTTACACTGTGCGGCGTAGTCATACAAACGACACATAAAAAGACATCTGGAAATAAAAAAAACACCGCGTGTAGCCAGTACAGGTGAAAGAAGTTAACTTCTAAAGTTCAGAAATCCCTCGTGAAGGGTGGACACCTTGCCGCGGTACGAGGGCTTAAGTCGATAGCCACAGGGCTACGCTGCCCTTGTCATCACAGCGCCGCCGGTACTATATCACGGGATCTCCCCCCTCCCAATCCAGGGTGTTATGCGACCACGTGCCCATTGGACGTTTGCAGCCGCGAGGCAAATCGTGGCTGTAATCGAACGGAGCCTCTCTGATACCGGGCCGCATCGGAGAGTAACTATGGCCTTACCGCGGTATGGGGCTCTGCCGCGGCGGACGACACATTAGAGAAAGAGATGAAGTGCGAAGTCTCAATCCCGCAGACCCCCGTATAAGGGATCTCAAGGAGGAAATTCGTAGGTTGGTCGATAAACATAAACTGGCCAAATGGAAAAAACACCTAGAGCAATGCAACCTCTCTGATGGTGTCGGCAAACTATGGACTATGGTCAAAGCTCTATCTAATCCAACGCAACACAAGGATAAAGTAGATATTACTTTCGGTGACAGGGTGAAGAAGGACCCTAGGGGATGTGCGAACTCCTTCTGTAGACAAATTGTACTACGTTCCCCGCCCGATAGAGCTAAACGTAGAACCATGCGACAGGCGCGTAAATATAAAAACCAAAATACGCCCATTGTCATCACTGCCTCAGAGGTCAAGGAAGCCATCAGACAGGCTAAGCCCTCAAAATTCATCGGCCCCGACGGCATTGCCATGAAGATGTTGAAACATCTAGGCCAGGAGGGACACAAATACTTAGCGGCTCTATTCAGTCTTTCACTGAACACTTTCGCCATTCCTGAAATATGGAAAAAGGCGAGAGTGGTTCCATTACTAAAACCTAGAAAACCGACAAACATAGGCGATTCATATCGCCCTATATCACTTTTGTCACCGGTAGTGAAGACGCTAGAGTCCATTTTGCTCCCGTATTATACTGCAAATCTGCACCTGGCTAGTCATCAACATGGCTTCCGTAAGCTGCACAGCACCACCACCGCACTCAATGCCATTACAACGCAAATAAATAGCGACCTAAATCAAAACCAACCAAATCACAGGACTGTGTTAGTAGCACTTGACCTGCCGAAAGCTTTTGACACAATCAACCATGCCACTCTCATACAAGATCTGTTTGAAACACAGATACCTGATGGGTTAAAGAGATGGACCGCTAATTACTTGAATGGACGGCAGGTGTCGGTTAACTTTAGAAACGCAATATCAAAACCTAGACGTATTAGACAGGGGGTGCCACAGGGTGTTGTCCTATCCCCGACACTGTTTAATTTATATCTATCGAAGATGCTCCCACCACCAGAGGGCGTCTCCGTCGTTTCATATGCCGACGACTGTACAATAATGGCGACGGGGAAGGGCCCCTATACTCATGAACCCTGTGCGAAAATCAACGGTTACCTCTGCGACCTTTCCAGGTTTTTCACTGAGCGGGATCTGACGATATCTCCGACTAAATCAACGGCGACGCTTTTTACGACATGGACGCACCAAGTGAGAAATGAATTAGATATTTTCGTTCATGGCACTAAGCTACCAACTGTCAGCCACCCAAAGTTATTAGGGATGTCACTGGATAATACTTTCTCATTTGCTGGTCATGTGTCTGCAATGGTCTCAAAGTACGTGGTCGCAACAAGATCCTCAAGTCACTTGCCGGCAGTACGTAGGGAAAAGACAAAGAAACGTTGCTGACTACATATAAGGCCATTGGCCGACCAGTCTTTGACTATGCTGCACCCATATGGTCGCCTAATGTACATAACACCAACTGGACGAAGTTACAAGTCTGCCAAAATACTGCCATCAAAACTGCTACGGGATGTCTCCTCATGTCTTCCGAGTCTCACCTCCATCAGGAGGCAAAACTGCTCAATGTAAAAGAGCATGCGGAAATGCTGAGCAGGCAATTCCTTCTGAACTGTCACAAGCCAGCACATCCAAACCGTCATCTTTTGGACATAGATCCGCTCCGGAGAGACATAAGGAAACATCTCCGTAAGCATTATGATGAGATCCGGCATCATATTACCTTGCCGTTTGACCTGCAGAATCATAAGCGGGCTCTAACCGACATCCACACCGAGTCGGTAGACACTTTTGTCGGATCTCTACCTGTGAATCCCTGTTCTGAACAGTCCTCCACCGGATATTGCTGAAGAAGAACGCACCTTACCAAGGGAGACAAGAGTCACCTTGGCACAGCTTAGGTCTGGATATTGTGTAAGGTTAAACTCCTACTTATCCAGACTTAATGATACAATCTTAAACACATGCCCTGCATGTGGTAGGACCCCCCATGATACTCTACAGCAGCTAGTCCTGAGCGCACCAATGTTGATACTGCCACAGTTAGTAGGGCTTTCGCCACGCCAAATCTTGATCTGAAGAAATCGTCGTTGAAAGATAAGCCTCCAGACGAGGTGGAACTCGACGATATGGCGGTGGCAGGGAAGTCTGAGCGCTCTCATGTTGGTGGTGCTTCAGATAAACCTGCACAAATCTAAAGCAGCCTCGGCTGCTTTAATCAGTCGTCTCTCTAAAGGCGACGTAGATGTGGTCCTCATCCAAGAACCCTGGGTCAACAGCTCAAGGATTTGCGGCTTGGGGACTAAGGGTTTTAAGCTTATCCGAGCCAGCGAGGGGGGCAGGGTTAGAGCCTGTATTTTGGTTAAGTCTGAGCTGAACGCCTTTTTCTTGCCCAACTATACCAATGGTGACGTTACAGCTGCCAGTTTAACAGTCGACACTACCAGTCTGACCACCTGGTGGCAAATTTTTCCATGGGACATCTTATTATCGGAACTGACACCAATGCTCATCACGTCCAGTGGGGAAGCTCCGATATCAATGCTAGAGGAGAGTCGTTGTTTGAATATTTGTTAACAACTAACCTGGTAGTTTGCAACGTAGGTAACGAACCTACGTTTATTACTAAAACCCTTAGGGAGGACAAAGATCTCACTATTTACAGCGAAGGCGTTTATGAGTGGATCAGAAAATGGCGCGTTCTCGATGAACACTCATTCTCCGACCACCGGTACGTAGAATTAGTTCTAGACTTTTCTGTTGAGCAGCCGGTCATGAAACGCAACCCACGTAACACTAACTGGCAGCTACACAATGAAATACTAAATAGGGACTAACCTGCACTGCCCCCACAAGTCCCCTCATCAGTAGGGGAGTTGGAGGATTTGGTAAAGATCTTTACAACGGCGCTCTCGAATGCCCTAGAACAGGCTTGCCCAGCGCCAAAACCACGCGGTAAACATAGGCCGCATTGGTGGTCCTACGACCTGGAATCGCTCCGAAAATAATGTGGGACACAATTTAATAAGGCCAAGAGCCTTGGCACGGAGACTCAATGGCTCGAATATAAAGTTAAACTTAGGGCCTACAAAAAAGCTCTGAGGCAGGCGAAGAGAATATCGTGGAGAAATTTCTGCACTTGGGTCGAAAATGCCGACGATACAGCGAGACATAGACGAGTGCTCTCAAAAACTCAAACACCACAAGCTACTTGCGCAAACCTGACGGATCCTGGACCAGCACGGAGGGGGAAACCCTCGACCTGATCTTGAATACGCATTTCCCAGGGAACTTGCATGAGGCTCTGCCGCGGCGGACGACACATTCCCCTTACTCTTACCTTGACCCTAAACTGGCCTTGCCCGGCAAGGGGTCGTATGAACAAGATGAAAAATAGTAATAAAAGTCCTAAAACTAAAGATACAACAATGTATACTGCACAGCAGAGGAGGAAAATACTGGAGCAAGCGAGAACGCAACGTCGGAGGACAAACTCCATTTCTTTATCAGCCGAGAGATCGACAGCGATGGCAACTACGGGTCGATTAGCTCTGGATAATAAGGGGGCAATCCCCAAAGTAAGAACCGGTACAAACACAGTGAAGCCAACAACGGCTGATGCTAAAGCCCCAGTAAGTGCCGGTACCGAAACCAAGTCTGTGGCAGTGGTCTCACGACCTGGCCCCAGCGATCCAAATAAGGGAACGACCGCGATGGTAACTACGGGTCGAAATTTGCCCCAAAAGACATCTCCCAGTCCCTCTGAGTACTTGGACAAAAGAGCGGCCGCAAGGATCCTGAAGAAATACGAGGGTATTTCACAAGAGACGCTATCGCCGAATGCTAGAAAGACGGCGATGCTGAAGCTAACTTACCGAACTTCCAAAGCGATTACGCGCCAAAGAAGGTTACTGGAAATCCCTTCAAACGGCAGAGATCGGACGTGGATTTAAAACCTCACCCGAAGCGGCAGCACGCCCCCGTAGTGGGTAAACTCAGCTTTGCTGAAGTAAATAAGGACAGGATCCTCATAGGCGTCATTGACCCAGGTAACGAAAGCTGGGCCATCCCTAGGGACCAGTGGCGGTACGTCTGGAACGCTATCGGTAATGCCCTTCTCGACATTATGGATGAGTCTCCGGGTGCCACGCCGATGGGTTCTGATGCGGGATGGCACCAGGGCCGAATCAAGGTATTCGCTTGCGAGGATGCAAAAACTGTTGCACTGTACAAGGCAGCAGCTGCAAGACTGGGTGAGATCTACCAAGGGGCAAGAATCGAGGTTGTCGACTGGAAGAGCATGGATTCCTGCCATCACTGCTGAACCTGAGAGAAGTTTCAGGATGGTCCGGGTCATGAACCCGTCACTCCCGACGTAGGACTGGAGTGTCAATCTGGTTGAGGATGCGGTAGGGCCTGATAGGCAAGTGGTCTTAACCCTGAATAAGGAGGCACTCGAGCCCCTTAAACGGTGCAATGGACGAGTGCACTACGGCATGGGTCAGATCGTGATCCACGTATACCGCGGCGATGCACAGTGCGCTGCTATTTCGGCTGCACCGGAGGACCCGGACATCGCAGTGCCGGAAGAGGAGTCGGAGATGTCCGAGTCGGAAAGTATGGTATGTGCCACGTCAAATGGCGAAGGAGCAGTGGACAGCTTGGAGATGGGAGACAGCCTGCTGGACGGGGAAGATCTCAACTTCACAGTGATAGCAGCTAGTCCTGAGCGCACCAATGTTGATACTGCCACAGTTAGTAGGGCTTTCGCCACACCAAATCTTGATCTGAACAAATCGTCGTTGAAAGATAAGCCTCCAGACGAGGTGGAACTCGACGATACGGGGGTGGCAGGGAAGTCTGAGCGCTCTCATGTTGGTGGTGCTTCAGATAAACCTTCACAAATCTAAAGCAGCCTCGGCTGCTTTAATCAGTCGTCTCTCTAAACGCGACGTAGATGTGGTCCTCATCCAAGAATCCTGGGTCAACAGCTCAAGGATTTGCGGCTTGGGGACTAAGGGTTTTAAGCTTATCCGAACCAGCGAGGGGGGCAGGGTTAGAGCCTGTATTTTGGTGAAGTCTGAGCTGAACGCCTTTCTCTTGCCCAACTATACCAATGGTGACGTTACAGCTGCCAGTTTAACAGTCGACAGTACCAGTCTGACGATGGCGTCGGTCTATATGCCCTACGACGCCGAAGAACCTCCGCCACAGAGGGAGATAAAAGACATGGTGGCAAATTTTTCCATGGGTCATCTTATTATCGGAACTGACACCAATGCTCATCACGTCCAGTGGGGAAGCTCCGATATGCTAGAGGAGAGTCGTTGTTTGAATATTTGTTAACAACTAACCTGGAAGTTTGCAACGTAGGTAACGAACCTACGTTTATTACTAAAACCCTTAGGGAGGACATAGATCTCACTATTAACAGCGAAGGCGTTTATGAGTGGGTCAGAAAATGGCGCGTTCTCGATGAAAACTCATTCTCCGACCACCGCCATCTCTTACACGAGAAGCATTGCACAGAATGCAACCGTTTAATATATATCTTTTTGCAACAGACACTGCATATCCATTCTTTTGGTGCGGGGTTCAGCTCAACGCCCGCCCGTAACAATAGAATATCTTGTAGCCCTGCTGCAAGGCGGGAGGATGATAGTTTCGGAATGGGACAAAACATACTAAACAGGGTTACATTGAAAGTGACAGTTCTTGGCCGACGTAAAACCCCGGGTGGTTCCACTGCGCAGAGATACATGGCGATGTCCTGGGTTCTCTGCTCTGAGAAGTGACTGTACATAGGGAACCTTCGGTGACAGGGTGAAGAAGGACCCTAGGGGATGTGCGAACTCCTTCTGTAGACAATTTGTACTACATTCCCCGCCCGATAGAGCTAAACGTAGAACCATGCGACAGGCGCGTAGATATAAAAACCAAAATACGCCCATTGTCATCACTGCCTCAGAGGTCAAGGAAGCCATCAGACAGGCTAAGCCCTCAAAATCCATCGGCCCCGACGGCATTGCCATGAAGATGCTGAAACATCTAGGCCAGGAGGGACACAAATACTTAGCGGCTCTATTCAGTCTTTCACTGAACACTTTCGCCATTCCTGAAATATGGAAAAAGGCGAGAGTGGTTCCATTACTAAAACCTAGAAAACCGACAAACATAGGCGATTCATATCGCCCTATATCACTTTTGTCACCTGTAGTGAAGACGCTAGAGTCCATTTTGCTCCCGTATTGTACTGCAAATCTGCACCTGGCTAGTCATCAACATGGCTTCCGTAAGCTGCACAGCACCACCACCGCACTCAATGCCATTACAACGCAAATAAATAGCGGCCTAAATCAAAACCAACCAAATCACAGGACTGTGTTAGTAGCACTTGTCCTGTCGAAAGTCAACCATGCCACTCTCATACAAGATCTGTTTGAAACACAGATACCTGATGGGTTAAAGAGATGGACCGCTAATTACTTGAATGGACGGCAGGTGTCGGTTAACTTTAGAAACGCAATATCAAAACCTAGACGTATTAGACAGGGGGTGCCACAGGGTGTTGTCGTATCCCCGACACTGCTCCCACCACCAGAGGGCGTCTCCGTCATTTCATATGCCGACGACTGTACAATAATGGCGACGGGGAAGGGCCCCTATACTCATGAACCCTGTGCGAAAATCAACGGTTACCTCTGCGACCTTTCCAGGTTTTTCAATGAGCGAGATCTGACGATATCTCCGACTAAATCAACGGCGACGCTTTTTACGACATGGACGCACCAAGTGAGAAATGAATTAGATATTTTCGTTCATGGCACTAAGCTACCAACTGTCAGCCACCCAAAGTTATTAGGGATGACACTGGATAATACTTTCTCATTTGCTGGTCATGTGTCTGCAATGGTCTCAAAGGTACGTGGTCGCAACAAGATCCTCAAGTCACTTGCCGGCAGCACGTGGGGAAAAGACAAAGAAACGTTGCTGACTACATATAAGGCCATTGGCCGACCAGTCTTTGACTATGCACCAACACCAACTGGACGAAGTTACAAGTCTGCCAAAATACTGCCATCAGAACTGCTACGGGATGTCTCCTCATGTCTTCCGAGTCTCACCTCCATCAGGAGGCAAAACTGCTCAATGTAAAAGAGCATGCGGAAATGCTGAGCAGGCAATTCCTTCTGAACTGCCACAAGCCAGCACATCCAAACCGTCATCTTTTGGACATAGATCCGCACCCGAGAGACATAAGGAAACATCTCCGTAAGCATTATGATGAGATCCGGCATCATATTACCTTGCCGTTTGATCTGCAGAATCATAAGCGGGCTCTAACCGACATCCACACCGAGTCGGTAGACACTTTTGTCGGATCTCTACCTGTGAATCCCTGTTCTGAACAGTCCTCCACCGGATATTGCTGAAGAAGAACGCACCTTACCAAGGGAGACAAGAGTCACCTTGGCGCAGCATAGGTCGGGATATAGTGTAAGGTTAAACTCCTACTTATCCAGACTTAATGATACAATCTTAAACACATGCCCTGCATGTGGTAGGACCCCCCATGATACTCTACATCTCTTCAATTGTTCATCTGAACCTACTCTTCTAACCCCTCTGTCCCTATGGACAAACCCTGTTGAAACTGCACGTTTCCTTGGACTCCCCTTAGAAGAGCTTGATGAAGATCTTCGGAATGATCATACACTCTAGACAGGGCAATGCATTGTTAAAAACAACAACAACAACAACATGTCCGACTCGGAAAGTATGCCCTTCTCGACATTATGGATGAGTCTCCGGGTGCCACGCCGATGGGTTCTGATGCGGGATGGCACCAGGGCCGAATCAAGGTATTCGCTTGCGAGGATGCAAAAACTGTTGCACTGTACAAGGCAGCAGCTGCAAGACTGGGTGAGATCTACCAAGGGGCAAGAATCGAGGTTGTCGACTGGAAGGACATCCCGGCTCGGCCAAGGGCAAGAGCATGGATTCCTGCCATCACTGCTGAACCTGAGAGAATTTTCAGGATGGTCCGGGTCATGAACCCGTCACTCCCGACGCAGGACTGGAGTGTCAATCTGGTTGAGGATGCGGTAGGGCCTGATAGGCAAGTGGTCTTAACCCTGAATAAGGAGGCACTCGAGCCCCTTAAACGGTGCAATGGACGAGTGCACTACGGCATGGGTCAGATCGTGATCCACGTATACCGCGGCGATGCACAGTGCGCTGCTATTTCGGCTGCACCGGAGGACCCGGACATCGCAGTGCCGGAAGAGGAGTCGGAGATGTCCGACTCGGAAAGTATGGTATCTGCCACGTCAAATGGAGAAGGAGCAGTTAACAGCTTGGAGATGGGAGACAGCCTGCTGAACGGGGAAGATCTCAACGTCACAGTGATAGCAGCTAGTCCTGAGCGCACGAATGTTGATACTGCCACAGTTAGTAGGGCTTTCGACACGCCAAATCTTGATCTGAACAAATCGTCGTTGAAAGATAAGCCTCCAGACGAGGTGGAACTCGACGATACGGGGGTGGCAGGGAAGTCTGTGCGCTCTCATTTGGTGGTGCTTCAGATAAACCTGCACAAATCTAAAGCAGCCTCGGCTGCTTTAATCAGTCGTCTCTCTAAACGCGACGTAGATGTGGTCCTCATCCAAGAACCCTGGGTCAACAGCTCAAGGATTTGCGGCTTGGGGACTAAGGGTTTAAAGCTTATCCGAACCAGCGAGGGGGGCAGGGTTAGAGCCTGTATTTTGGTGAAGTCTGAGCTGAACGCCTTTTTCTTGCCCAACTATACCAATGGTGACGTTACAGCTGCCAGTTTAACAGTCGACAGTACCAGTCTGACGATGGCGTCGGTCTATATGCCCTACGACGCCGAAGAACCTCCGCCACAGAGGGAGATAAAAGACATGGTGGCAAATTTTTCCATGGGTCATCTTATTATCGGAACTGACACCAATGCTCATCACGTCCAGTGGGGAAGCTCCGATATGCTAGAGGAGAGTCGTTGTTTGAATATTTGTTAACAACTAACCTGGTAGTTTGCAACGTAGGAAACGAACCTACGTTTATTACTAAAACCCTTAGGGAGGACATAGATCTCACTATTAACAGCGAAGGCGTTTATGAGTGGGTCAGAAAATGGCGCGTTCTCGATGAACACTCATTCTCCGACCACCGGTACGTAGAATTAGTTCTAGACTTTTCTGTTGAGCAGCCGGTCATGAAACGCAACCCACTTTATCCTTGTGTTGCGTTGGATTAGATAGAGCTTTGACCGTAGTCCATAATTTGCCAACACCATCAGAGAGGTTGCATTGCTCTAGGTGTTGTTTCCATTTGGCCAGTTTATGTTTATCGACCAACCTACGAATTTCCGCGTTGAGATCCCTTATACGGGGGTCTGCGGGATTGAGACTTCGCACTTCATCTCTTTCTCTAGCCATGGCCGCTGCCTCCGCGGGGAAATTTGGTCTTATTTGAGATATTCGACCCGCAGGAATGAAGCGTTTAGAGGCCAAGTCAATGATGTTGCGGAAGTCTCGTTCGCCTTTGCGTACGTCCGTAGGAATGGATAGAGCAGCCAAGGATTCGTCCGTATATGTCTGAAAACTGTCCCAGTCCGCCTTGGTAAAGTTAATATATGTACCATGCTCAGGTGTAATAAAGTCCGTCGGTCGTTCGATGGTAATGACTATTGGGAGATGGTCAGACGCCAACGTGAGTATGGGTCGCCAGTTGGTGTTGTTCAATAGTCCTGCACTTACGATGGAAATATCTGGCGAACTATAGCAGTTACCCGATATTCTCGTTGGGGCGTCTCCGTTCAATGTACAGAAAGCCGTATCATCTATTTGTTCTGCAAGTATATGCCCCCTACTGTCTGCTGGCAAGTTTGAGTGCCACATGTCGTGGTGCGCATTGAAGTCGCCCAGGATCACGTGGTTATCTCCTCGTAATAGCAAGCTAATGTCGTGGTGATAACCGGTGGGGCAACTTGAGAGAGGGGGTATGTAGATGTTAATGATTTGCAGATCGACATCTCCTCTACGGATGGTAATACCTTGGCTTTCTAAGATATAATCCGTTCCTTCGATGTCGGTATCAAATAGATGATACTGTACATAGTTGTGCGTTATGAATGCTAGACCACCTCCCAGACCTTTTGTTACTCTATGACGGTATTTCCGGTGGGTGTGATGTAGAAACAGAGAGAGACTGGTGCTCGGAGTTGTCATGTCCAAACTGCTCCGGTGGGAGCGAGAAAGTTGAGCTGCTGCGCGTGATGTTGACGCCATAAGGCACGAGCAACAGTTTGGAGTTTGTGTGGCGGATATAGCAGAAATGTTGCTAGTCGTTAAGACATTATTATTATTACTATTAGTATTGCTACTAGAAAGTGGCGGTAGGGGTGCGCTTGAACGGCGCTTACCGCGGGACGCCCGAGGGCGCAAACAACAAGGGGCCACGAAAGTACTAAAGAAAGTACGGGGTCTGTGGATGTTAAGGTTAAGCCCTGAACATCCAGATTTATGGAGCCATCTCTTACACGAGAAGCATTGCACAGAATGCGACCGTTTAATATATATCTTTTTGCAACAGACACTGCATATCCATTCTTTTGGTGCGGGGTTCGGCTCAACGCCCGCCCGTAACAATAGAATATCTTGTAGCCCTGCTGCAAGGGGGGAGGATGATAGTTTCGGAATGGGACAAAACATACTAAACAGGGTTACATTGAAAGTGACAGTCCTTGGCCGACGTAAAACCCCGGGTGGTTCCACTGCGCAGAGATACATGGCGATGTCCTGGGTTTTCTGCTCTGAGAAGTGACTGTACATAGGGAACCTTCGGTGACAGGGTGAAGAAGGACCCTAGGGGATGTGCGAACTCCTTCTGTAGACAATTTGTACTACATTCCCCGCCCGATAGAGCTAAACGTAGAACCATGCGACAGGCGCGTAAATATAAAAACCAAAATACGCCCATTGTCATCACTGCCTCAGAGGTCAAGGAAGCCATCAGACAGGCTAAGCCCTCAAAATCCATCGGCCCCGACGGCATTGCCATGAAGATGCTGAAACATCTAGGCCAGGAGGGACACAAATACTTAGCGGCTCTATTCAGTCTTTCACTGAAAACTTTCGCCATTCCTGAAATATGGAAAAAGGCGAGAGTGGTTCCATTACTAAAACCTAGAAAACCGACAAACATAGGCGATTCATATCGCCCTATATCACTTTTGTCACCGGTAGTGAAGACGCTAGAGTCCATTTTGCTCCCGTATTATACTGCAAATCTGCACCTGGCTAGTCATCAACATGGCTTCCGTAAGCTGCACAGCACCACCACCGCACTCAATGCCATTAAAACGCAAATAAATAGCGACCTAAATCAAAACCAACCAAATCACAGGACTGTGTTAGTAGCACTTGACCTGTCGAAAGCTTTTGACACAGTCAACCCTGCCACTCTCATACAAGATCTGTTTGAAACACAGATACCTGATGGGTTAAAGAGATGGACCGCTAATTACTTGAATAGACGGCAGGTGTCGGTTAACTTTAGAAACGCAATATCAAAACCTAGACGTATTAGACAGGGGGTGCAACAGGGTGTTGTCCTATCCCCGACACTGTTTAATTTCTATCTATCGAAGATGCTCCCACCACCAGAGGGCGTCTCCGTCGTTTCATATGCCGACGACTGTACAATAATGGCGACGGGGAAGGGCCCCTATACTGATGAACTCTGTACGAAAATCAACGGTTACCTCTCCGACCTTTCCAGGTTTTTCACTGAGAGAGATCTGACGATATCTCCGACTAAATCAACGGCGACGCTTTTTACGACATGGACGCACCAGGTGAGAAATGAATTAGACATTTTCGTTGATGGCACTAAGCTACCAACTGTCAGCCACCCAAAGTTATTAGGGATGACACTGATAATACTTTCTCATTCGCTGGTCATGTGTCTGCAATGGTCTCAAAGGTACGTGGTCGCAACAAGATCCTCAAGTCACTTGCCGGCAGTACTTGGGGAAAAGACAAAGAAACGTTGCTGACTACATATACGGCCATTGGCCCACCAGTCTTTGACTATGCTGCACCCATATGGTCGCCTAATGTACATAACACCAACTGGACGAAGTTACAAGTCTGCCAAAATACTGCCATCAGAACTGCTACGGGATGTCTCCTCATGTCTTCCGAGTCTCACCTCCATCAGGAGGCAAAACTGCTCAGTGTAAAAGAGCATGCGGAAATGCTGAGCAGGCAATTCCTTCTGAACTGCCACAAGCCAGCACATCCAAACCGTCATCTTTTGGACATAGATCCGCCCCCGAGAGACATAAGGAAACATCTCCGTAAGCATTATGATGAGATCCGGCATCATATTACCTTGCCGTTTGATCTGCAGAATCATAAGCGGGCTCTAACCGACATCCACACCGAGTCGGTAGACACTTTTGTCGGATCTCTACCTGTGAATCCCGTCCTGAACAGTCCTCCACCGGATATTGCTGAAGAAGAACGCACCTTACCAAGGGAGACAAGAGACACCTTGGCACAGCTTAGGTCTGGATATAGGGTAAGGTTAAACTCCTACTTATCCAGACTTAATGATACAATCTTAAACACATGCCCTGCATGTGGTAGGACCCCCCATGATACTCTACATCTCTTCAATTGTTCATCTGAACCTACTCTTCTAACCCCTCTGTCCCTCTGGACAAACCCTGTTGAAACTGCACGTTTCCTTGAACTCCCCTTAGAAGAGCTTGATGAAGATCTTCGGAATGATCATACACTCTAGACAGGGCAATGCATTGTTAACAACAACAACAACAACAACAACAACAAACGGAACCCACGTAACACTAACTGGCAGCTACACAATGAAATACTAAATAGGGACTAACCAGCACTGCACTGCACGGAGGATTTGGTATAGATCTTTACAACGGCGCTCTCGAATGCCCTAGAACAGGCTTGCCCAGTGCCAAAACCACGCGGTAAACATAGGCCGCATTGGTGGTCCTACGACCTGGAATCGCTCCGAAAATCATGTCAGACACAATTTAATAAGGCCAAAAGAGCCTTGGCACGGATACTCAATGGCTCGAATATAAAGCTAAACTTAGGGCCTAAAAAAGCTCTGAGGCAGGCGAAGAGAATATCGTGGAGAAATTTCTGCACTTGGGTCGAAAATGCCGACGATACAACGAGACATAGGCGAGTGCTCTCAAAAACTCAAACACCACAAGCTACTTGCGCAAACCTGACGGAACCTGGACCAGCACGGAGGGGAAAACCCTCGAGCTGACCTTGAATACGCATTTCCCAGGGATCTTGCATGAGGAACCCTTAGCACCTACAGCAAACCTGGCTGTAAACCTACCCATCACGGAGGAAAAGGTTAGGTGGGCAGTTAAAAGCTTCGAACAGTTCAAGGCTGCCGGGCCAGGCGGGATCATTCCCGCACAACTCATAAACACGCTTAAGACGTCACCCAAATGGCTGGTATTTCTCTATACAGCCTGCCTGGCTCTTAGCTACATTCCGTGCTCCTGGAAAAGTGCCACGGTAGTGTTTATTCCTAAGGCGGGGAAGGCGTCTCATTACGAGCCCAAGGACTATAGGCCGATCAGTCTCTCATCCTTTGTGCTCAAAACCTTCGAGAGGATAATAAATGACTACCTCTCCTCTACTATTGATAGCAACCTGATCTGTAGCTATCAGCATGCATACACCAAAGGGAAATCTACAGAAACTGCGCTTCACAGCCTAGTTTCTGTTATTGAAAAATCGCTGTATGAGAAGGAGTACTGTCTTGCGGCCTTTTTATGGCGTTTTCTTTTCTCGGCAAAATGTTGCCCTAATGTTGCCCTCTTAAACTGTATCTTTTGTCCTCGGCATTTTGGCGCCTATCAAAATGGCTTAATTTGTAGATAGTTGTGTCCCTCTGCCTACTTATAAGGTATTTTTTTGTGAAATTAACCTATAAGTCTTAGAGAGAGTTGAGAAAAATCTACAGGGCAACACTTTTTCTAGAAAAGAAAACGCCATTAGATATTGAAGGAGCCTTCAACAACGTAAGCCCTGATGCTATAAACACCGCTTTAACAAGTCTGGGCATAAGCAGGTCTCTTATTGCACTTATTGATCAACTACTAAGGGGTAGACGAATAGTTTCATCACTGGGCTCGGTTGACTTATCACGCTAGTTCACAAGGGGAACGCCTCAGGGTGGTGTTCTCTCCCCGCTTCTATGGAACCTCACTCTCAACTCGATGCTGCGAGACACAAGCTGGGGGGCGGGAAGGTAGTGGCATATGCAGACGACTTAGCTATAGTATATAGGGGCAAATTCACACAAACCCTGTGCGACTTGATGCAAGTAGCACTGCAAGAGGTTTCCTCATGGTGCTCGCGCTGCGGACTGAGCATCAACCCTAGAAAAGTAGAACTGGTCCTTTTCACCAACCGCTATAAGATACCACCGCTAATACTACCAAAACTGAATGATGTGCACCTGAACTTGGCTGACAAAGCCAAGTTCTTGGGCACAGTTCTGAATAGGAAACTAACCTGGAAGGAGAATGTTCTTCAGCGCCAGAAGAAAGCGTGTATTGCACTCTACACGTGCAAAAGAGCCATTGGAAAGAAATGCAAATGGATCTACACTGCAATCATTCGACCAATCATGCTCTATGGAGTTGTGGTATGGTGGCCTGCGCTGAGCAAGGCAACAAACCTTAATCTGCTAGGTAAAGTACACAGATCTTGCATGATCTGTATAAGCGGTGCGTTAAGAACAACGCCCAATGAAGCACTCCAGCAGGCGGATTCCAGAAATCTCCATCCATCTCCATCTCGTAAATGCTAATATATGCTAAAATGCTTAAGCAAATGAACTCTCAGAATTTTAGGAGATGACGCTATGATAATAGGGCTTAAGTCGATAGCCACAGGGCTACGCTGCCCTTGTGATCATAGCTCCGTACGGCACTTCATCACGAGAGCAGCCTAGCCTCTCTGGCGCGACGACAAAGATCTTCCCCCTCCCAATCCAGGGTGTTATGCGAAACCGTGCCCATTGGACGTTTGCAGCCGGGAGGCAAATCGTGGCTGTATTTGAACGGAGCCTCTCTGATACCGGGTCGCCTCAGAGAGTAAGCATGGCCTTACCGCGGTACGAGGCTCTGCCGCGGCGGACGACACATTTTCCCCTACTCTTCCCTTGACCCTAAGCTGGCCTTGTCCGGCGATGGGTCGTACGAACAAGATGAACTCAACGGACAACGGCGGATGCTAAACTCCCATCAACCGCTGATATGAAAACCAGTATCTTTACGTCTGTGGCAGCGGTCTCACGACCTGGCCTCGGAGTTTCGAAGGAGAAGGAAGCTGCAACTGAGATTTCGGCAAGGAGAGCGACCGCGATGGCAACTACGGGTCCGCACTCCCAGGAGACATCTCCCCGCCGCTTCACATACCACGAGAAAAGATTGGCTGCAAAGATCCTGAAGAGGTATGAAGGGGTACCGTAGGAATCGCTGTCGCCGAATTCCAGTAAATCGGTAGAGCTAGCGAAAGCTGTGATACCGGATTTCCAAAATTCTTACATGCCAAAGAGGTTAAAAGTTAACCCTTTCAAGCGCCAGAGATCGGACCTGGAGTTAAATCCCCCTCCCAAGCGGCATCAGAATACCCCTGGAGCGGGCAAACTAAGCTTTGCTGAGGTAACCAAGGACAGGATCCTTATAGGCGTCCTTGACCGAGGCAATGACCGTCTGGCCATCCCTAAGGACCGGTGGCGTTACCTGCGAAATGAACTCGGCAACATTCTTCTCAATGTTGCTCCAGAGTTTCCGGGTAGTTCGGCGCGAGTAACGGATGCGGGTTGGCTCCAGGGTCAGATTAAATTACTCGCATGCGAGGATGCAAAAACCGTAGCACTGTACAAGGCAGCAGCTGCTAAGCTGGGTGAAGTCTACAAGGGCGCAAAGATAGAGGTCGTCGACTGGAAGGACATTCCAGCTCGTCCACGGGCAAGGGCGTGGATTCCGGCCATCCCTGACGAACCCGAGAGAATTCTCGGGATGCTACGGCTAATGAATCCGTCCCTGCCAACGCATGACTGGAGTTTCAATCTGGTCGGGGATGCGGTAGGGCCCGACAGACAGGTGGTGTTCACCATGAATAAAGAGTCAATCGAGCCCCTCAAAAGGTGCAATGGCCTAGTACACTACAGCGTAGGCCAGATCGTTATCCACGTATATCGTGGTGATGCTCAGCGCGCTGCCTTCTCGGCTACTCCGGAGGAACCGGAAAACGAATTACCAGAAGAGGAAGCGGAGGATTCCGATGCGGAAATCATGTTATCCGCCACGTCCCTTGGCGATAGTGCTGTGAACAACTCGGAGATGGAGGACAGCCTACAGGACGAGGAAGCCCTCGACGTCACGGTGCTAGCAGCCAACGCTGAGCGATTAACATCTAACGCTACAGACAGCAAGACTCCTGCAACGCCATATCGGGCAGTTAATCGGAACAACTCGTCGTTGATAGGCAACCTCCGGGATGGGGCAAACCTCGACGATATGGGGACGGCAGGGAAGTCTGTGCGCTCTCATATTGGTGGTGCTTCAGATTAATCTGTAGCTTCGGCTGCTTTAAGTAGTCGTCTTTCTAAAGGCGACGTTGATGTGGTCCTCATCCAAGAACCCTGGGTCAATAGCTCGAGAATCTGCGGATTGGGGACTAAGGGCTTCAAGCTCATTCGAGCCAGCGAGGAGAGCAAAGTCAGAACGTGTATTTTGGTCAAGTCTGAGTTGAACTCCTTTCTCCTACCTAACTACACTAATGGTGATATTACCGCTTTCAGTCTAACGGTCGACAGCACCCGCCTGACGGTGGCGTCGGTCTATATGCCCTACGACGCCGAAGAACCCCCACCACAAACGGAGGTGAAAGACCTGGTGTCAAATTTCTGCACGGGTAATCTTATTATGGGAGCGGACGCTAATGCTCACCATGTCCAATGGGGGAGCTCCGACATCAATGCCAGGGGCGAGTCTCTGTTTGATTACCTCTTAACAACCAACCTGGTGATTTGCAACGTGGGTAATGAGCCTACTTTTATCACTAAGACCCGCAGGGAGGTCATAGACCTCACTATCTGTAGTGAAGGCGCTTATGAGTGGGTCAGAAAATGGCGGGTTCTGGAAGAACATTCTTTCTCCGACCACCGTTACATAGAAATGGTTTTAGAATTTATTGTAGAACAACCAATCATGAAACAACAAAAAATATTAGACAGAGACCTACCAGTACTGCCCTCACAAGCCCCCTCATCAGTAGAGGAGCTGGAGGATCTTGTTACTACATTTACATCGGCGCTCTCAAATGCTCTAGGACAGGCTTGTCCAGTGCCAAAACCACGCGGTAAACACAGGCCACATTGGTGGTCCTACGATTTGGACTCGCTCCGAATATCATGCCGGAAACAATTTAACAAGGCCAAGAGCTTCGGCTCTGAGCCTCATTGGCACGAATATAAAGCTAAACTAAGGGCCTACAAAAAAGCTCTGAGACAGGCGAAGAGAACCTCGTGGAGAAATTTCTGCACTGGCTTCGAAAAGGTCGACGACACAGCGAGACTTAGACGAGTCCTCTCGAAAAGTCAAACAACCATCAGCTATTTGCGAAAACCTGACGGATCCTGGACCAGCACGGAAGAGGAAACCCTTGAGCTGCTCTTGAATACACATTTTCCGGGGAATCTGCATGATGCACCACTAGCACCTGCAACAAACCTGGCAGTAAATATACCCATCACTGAGGAAAGAGTAAGGTGGGCAGTTAAGAGCTTTGAACCGTATAAGGCTGCCGGGCTGGACGGGATTATCCCCGCGCAACTTATAAACACGTTGGAGACATCAGCTAAATGGCTGGTATTTCTCTTCACAGCCTGCCTGGCTCTCGACCACATTCCGGGCTCCTGGAGAAGCGCCACGGTAGTGTTTATCCCTAAGGCTGGGAAGGCATCCCACTACGAGCCAAAAGACTACAGACCGATCAGTCTCTCGTCCTTTGTACTAAAAACCTTTGAGAGGATACTAAGCGACTACCTCTTAACGACTATTGATAGCAACCTTATCTCTAGCTATCAGCATGCATACACCAAGGGTAAATCAACAGAAACCGCTCTGCACAGCCTAGTGTCTATCATTGAGAAATCGCTGTGTGAAAAGGACTACTGTCTCGTGGCCCTCCTAGACATTGAGGGGGCTTTCAACAATATAAGCCCGGAGGCTATCAACTCCGCTCTAACTAATCTGGGCGTAGACAGACCTCTAACTGATTTAATTGACCAACTTTTAAGGGGAAGGAAAATAGCTTCTTCACTTGGTACGGTTGAGTTATCACGTTATGTCACAAGGGGAACACCCCAGGGTGGTGTTCTTTCCCCGCTTTTATGGAACCTCACAGTCAACTCGTTGCTACGTGACACAAGCTGGGGGGCGGGAAGATAGTGGCATACGCAGACGATTTAGCTATTGCATTCAGAGGCAAGTTCCCACAAACTCTGTGTGACCTGATGCAAGTAGCACTGCGAGAAGTTTCGACGTGGTCCTCTCGCTGCGGACTTAGTATCAACCCAGGGAAGGTGGAACGTGTCCTCTTCACCAACCGGTACAAAATACCGCCACTAAGCCTACCAGAACTAGATGGCACGCGCCTGGGCTTGTCGGATAAGGCCAAGTTTCTAGGCATACTTTTGGACAGGTAATTGAATTGGAAGGAGAATGTTCTTCAGCGCCAGAAGAAAACTTGCATCGCTCTTTACACATGCAAAAGAGCCATTGGCAAAAAATGGGGGCTCAGCCCTAGAGTATGCAGTTGGATCTACACGGCCATCATTCGCCCAATCATGCTTTATGGAGTCGTCGTGGCCTGCGCTGAGCAAGGCAACATACCTGAATCTGTTGCGGAAAGTCCATAGATCCAATATGATCTGTATAAGCGGTGCGCTAAGGACAACGCCCAACGAAGCCCTCCAGGTCATTCTGGGCATTTTGCCACTTGATCTGGAAGGGTTTCGGTCAGCGGCGGCATCAGCTCTGCGCCTAAGAGAAACCTCCAGTTGGGCTGCGGGTACTATTGGACACTCCAGTATTCTGGAATCTTACAGCTTTCTCCCTCTAAGCACAGATCGTTGTACGACTACTACAGTCGGGGATAGCTGTTTCAAAATAAACATTCCCAGCAGAGAAGACTGGGAGAGGACGGATTGGTGTCCCGAAACAAATGGTGGCACTTCCATATACACCGACGGCTCGAAGTTGGACGGCAGAGTTGGAAGAGGAGTTTATTCAAGGGATTTGGACCTTGAGCTCTCCTTCAGACTACCTGATCATTGTAGCGTCTTCCAGGCGGAAGTCTCGGCAATCCTGGACGCCGCGGCCTGGTTAAGCAAACGTGTTATCGGAGAAGATATCGCTATTTTCAGCGATAGCCAAGCGGCCATCAAATCCCTTGGCTCATACACGTTCAACTCTGAACTGACGATCAGCTGTCGTCGATCTCTTCAGGAGATGGCCCTACAGAACCGCGTAAACCTCATATGGGTCCCGGGACATAGGGACATTGGGGAAACTGTAAGGCAGACGAGCTTGCCAGGCAGGGCACGACCAAGCAGGTTCTTCAGGATAAAGAGCGCTTAGGTATGCCGTTTGCCACATGCAAACTAATGCTGAAGGAGCACACACTCCGTTAAGCCAACGAAAGATGGCTGCAATCCCCAGGGTGTCGCATATCGAAACAAACCTGGCCAAAATGGGATCTTAAAAGGTCTAGACGCATTTATGCCCTAACTAGGAGGGAAATCTGCATATTGATAGGGGTATTAACCGGTCACTGCCTCATTGGTAGGCATGCAGAAAGGCTAGGTGTGCCCTACCGACGATGCTGCAGGAGTTGCAAAGATGATGAGGAGGGGGAAAGTTGGGAGTTCCGTTCCTGGATAGCCTAAGCCAGATCGCGGAACTGGACATAAAGGACTTGATGGGCTTCATAAAGTCATCTAAGTGGTTCGAGGAGGAGTAACGGTGTCGGTTTAGGAGTGTCAGTCCCGGGATTCTGCTATGTGGAAAATCCCAACAACTCAGGGATTTTCCATATGGCTGGGTCCCGGGACTGACTTTCCTTGTGTTGGTGGTATCACAACGGGCCTTTCAAAACTGGCCTAAGTGTGCCTCTGCGGCAGCCACTTGAACCTAACCTATCTGCACTATAGATGGCGCGCAGGCGCCCGAAGTTACTAGCTACTAATGCCTTACTTTACTTTTACGTTACTCTACTTTTTTAATTACAAAATAAATTCCATTTTCGGTAAAAAGATTTGTGTTTGTTTATTATAGTCGGTTAAGAACAGATTTTAAATTGTTATATACACCTTAATTTAATTATTTATTGAGTTTTTCTCTATAAAATTGTTATACGGAAACAAAAAATGTTTTTTTCGACTTTTTGCGACGTGGTTTTTGCAGTTTTAGTAGGAAAGAAAAAAATACAATTTCTAAAATTATGGGCAAATACATACCCTACAAGAGAGATGACAATCATTTGATGCAACATTTGATTGTCATTGCTGTCAGCTAAACGATCATCGCTTCAACCATTTCACACGAGGAATAAGAAAAAGTTGATGTCAACAACTGTGTCCATGTGATTTTTTGTTTCCTCCTTCTAGCACATTAATAGTTTAAATTAAGCATATATCTGTACTCTTCACTCTCACGCTAGTTTTGGATCAATGATGACTTCATAATTATGATCACAGTGATGTCACAACTGACAACTGTCATAAAATATTTATTTTTTTATATTTATATTTATTGAAAATTTGATATAAATTCATAAAATACAACTCAAAAACTTTATATTAAAAAATATACATAACAATATAAATTAGATCCTAAAAACTAATTACACTACTCTTCTTCCTGGTGTTGCGTTGTGGGGTTTGGTCCCCGAAACGGGCTGATGGTCACAGAGGTATGGCTACGCTCACACTGCAACCGACTTCTGCCGTCCGGCACAAATACACATCCGCAAACATGTGTTTTAAATGAACTCAAAAGTTCAAATTCGAGCGCGTTAACGGGCGGGCAAAGTTTGTTTACAAAGTAGGTTGCAGTGTGAGCGTAGGCTATATCTACGTAGCAGCCACGCGTGCCCTATCTCTACGGCAATCCTCCAATAACTTTCGAAATAGGGTCTCTCGCCATTTATTTCTCCTATCGGAACTTCGATCATGGTGGTTTTGTCGTTGCATTCCTTTTGCAAAAAACACCTATGTATATAAAAATGCAAATATAATTTAATTTAATTAAATTAACTTGGCTAAATTTGTATACTACCTTTGTTATACCGCTTCTTTTTTTAATTTGAATCTTAAAATAATGAGTCCCCTGCTCAAATTTTATGTTTTGCAAATATAAGAAAAATATAATTTTGAACTTCAAATTAAAAATATGTATGCCAAGTTTGGAAAAAGCATCATTTGGTATAATCATTTTATTCTCATAAGACATTCAGCTATGACAATTAATGACAATTGTCAGTGTTTTTGTCAAAACGTCATCAGCATTGATAGTTTAGAGTGTGAGTGTGTTGGTAAAAGTATCAGCCCGTCTTGTAGGGTAATTAAATATCAATTTTTCTTATAAATTACACATATTTATTGTTTTTGAGTAATTTTAGGGCCTAAAACCACATAGGTCTACCCTTTTTCCAATTTTTTGCGTTTTAGCAACAACTTTTTTTCGTTGCCAAAATTTGCCAGCTTTTGGAGAAAATTGGAGATTTTACGAGATGGCTTAAATTGCAGAATCGCAAATTTAGCTTAGTAGCTGTCAAAAACAGCTGAGCTACGTTATCTGATTCATTTTGCGTTCATCGCTTAAATATGCCAAAAAATGAAGCAAAGATGGATATTTATAGAGATTTTCTCTCACTGGAATCCCAAAAATCGCTAAAATTTAGCAAAATGGATTTAGAGATTTTTGGAGATGGAAACTAAGCATTAGCGAAAACTGGAATTCATGTACAGGCCATTCTTGGCATTTTGCCACTCGATCTGGAAGGGCACCGAATAGCAGCAGCATCGGCTCTGCGTCTAAGGGAAACGTCCGGCTGGGGCGAAAGCACTACTGGACACGCCTGTATTTTGGGATCCTATAGCTTTCTTCCGCTGAAGTTTCAGCAATCATGGACGCCGCGGTTTGGTTAGTCCAACACACTATCAGACAGGACATTTTTATATTCAGCGACAGCCAGGCGGCCATCAAATCCCTTGGCTCTTACTCGTTCAACTCTGAACTGACGCTTAGCTGTCGTCGATCTCTACAAGAGATGGCCCAACAGAATCGCGTTAACCTCACATGGGTCACGGGGCATTGAGGGAAATTGTAGGGCAGACGAACTTGCGAGGCAGGGCACGACCAAGCAGGTTCTTCGCGATAAAGAGCGCTTAGGTATGCCGTTTGCCACATGCAAGCTTATGCTGAAGGCGTACACACTCCGCCAAGCCAAGGAAAGATGGCTGCAATCTTCAGGATGCCGGATATCCAAAGAAACCTGGCCGAAATGGGATCACAAAAGATCAAGACAAATTTATGCCCTAAGGAGAAGAGAAATCTCCATATTAATAGGCGTATTAACTGGACACTGCCTCATTGGTAGGCACGCAGAAAGACTAGGTATGCCCTACCGACGATGCTGTAGGAGTTATAAAAAAAATATTTATCAATAACTACCTTTCATCAGTCAACCATTCTGAGCGACATTCGTTCATTTATTTATTTAGTGTGCGACTTTAGCCATGTCATATCCTATTACTTTTGGTTTCGGTGAATGAATCGATGCCTTCACATTGCAGAAACTGCTGAACATCGGTTTCTATTTATTGGCGAATTAGCAGCTTCGATGTGCACCGTTAAATGTGAATGTCCGATGGTTACAATTTCAATAATGTGGAATTTGGACAAAACAACTTATTTCAGATTTGACAATTTTTTAGGAGAGCGAAAATACTGTTTTACATATACATATATGATGGATTTTGTACCAAAAAAATTGAATTATGTTATTTTTTCCGGTACCATAACTTTTGAACTAAAGGTCATAGAAATACGCTAGAAGTACACAATTATGCATAGCAAAGAAATCGATCAAGATAAGTTGTTTTGTGAAATCTCCACAGAATTGTTGAGGGTCTTAGGCGACTACTTATTGGATATACAAAAGCACATCCTCCGAATTGTAACTAATGCACAGTTTAGGGGCATTTATATGGGTCGATTTTTTGTCGTTCCACCGTGTAAATGGCAATTCGATCGATCTAAAAAAATCGACCCACTCTGGGTGGGGTGAGGATTGTATCTGACTTAGTTGCATAGTGAACTCGTTTATGCATATATCCAAGATGGACGAGAGTGTTGTGGAGAAGTATTCCGTCAATATCTCGAAGTTTGTCCAAGCGGATTACGAAATTTTTATAATCAACATACAATACATAGATGCACCGAAAGAAAATTCGCTTGTAAAACTATCATTTCTGCTTTATCAATTTTACATTTCAGCATGTATGACATTGTCATATCAATTTCTCATGCCCATCATCATGACATTGTCATATCAATTTGTCATGTTAATAATACATTACTTCGAAAAGTTTTATTTAACATTAAAAATTATGTAAACGACCGGTTCACGTCAAAAGATTAAAAAACTTGTTGAGCCAACGTAGTATGTCATATCACTTTCATATCAATTCCTCATGTTAATACACATTTCGACAACATATTGATATAAAAACTGCCAATCTCACATTTGTATAACATTCTCATGTTAAAACGGCATAAACCACGCTGCAGTTGACATTTATCACGTTCATAACACATTTCGAAAACCTGCTTCAAGTAAAAATCCTATGAAAATTGTAATACTAACATTTGCAAAACTATCTCATGTTAAAATTACGTGAATTGACATGTTTCATGCAAGGACTGAAACCGTAACCGTAACCGATTAAAACCGATTCATTTTTCAAAACCGAAAACGAAACCGTAACCGTTATTTTGATCTGAAAAAAAAACGAAACCGAAACCGTTTCAAAAGCCGGAGCCGCTTCCAAACGGTTTTGAATTTTTTTAATGTATCACTTTAAGTGGGCACAAACAGGTATTTACTCTGAAAACTTTCAGGGAGGAGTGTCGAGCAAGGTTACAAAAGACGCGTATAAAAATTCTGAAAGAGTAAATTTGACTGTAGTTGAATGAAGCGATCGAAAAAAATTTACAAGATACGAAAAAGAAATGTTCAGGCTTGACTCAGAAAGCACCGCTCATATTAATGTTTTTGGCGATTAATACATTTCATTTAATATTTTTCTAATAAAAAAGTAGAGTTAATTTTAGGAATTTGTTTTGCAGAAATTTCATCCATGCATAGCGTTAATAAAATTTATTATTATATTATAGAAATCCCATCATGGCCGCAGGAAAAAAGTTATGAAAATTCAAATCTATTTCGAAGCTACATAGGTACTTGACTATTTTAGTAGTAAAATTTATTTTGTTTGTGTTTTTATTTTGTAATGAAACCGTTACCGAAATAAATGTTGAAGAACGAAACCGGAACCGAAACCGAAACACGGTGCAAAACCGAAACCGTAACCGGAACGTTATTCTAATCGGTTTCAGACCTTGGTTTCATGTTTATAACAAATTTTGACAACATGTTTCACGTAGCACGTTAGCATTTGTGTAGCTGTTTCATTCTAAAATGAAATAAATCGCGCTGCAGTTGACAATCAAGTTCGGGCGTTGTAAAATAATTTATTAACAAAAATAGTTAGTAGCAAAAATAGTAACCAACTGTGAAAATTGAACGTGAAGTGAAAATGGGTGATGAATGTTATTTATTTGTGGAAAGCGTTTCGCCGGAAATGAAGGCCGCCGGCCAGCATATGGCTTATGAAGCATCGTCTGCAGGAATTGGTGCTAATGGAGAAAATTCATTTGTGCTAGATTTACGAAAGAGCAACTGTAATAAATAAGAACTTTTAGCTCCTGTGTAATGCAGAATAAAAATACAGTTTGCCAAGAAACTTCTTTTATGTGCTTCTAAAAATGTTAAGTTTGTCACCTTATCAAATGTTAAAAAAGTTAATAAATTGGTAAATACATTTCATGTCAATTATACATGAGTATCCCTTCAATAATACATAATGGACATGTCAACTTTACGTTTTTCCTGTACGTTTTTACGATTCATGTCAATTGTACATGAGAATGCCGTCATTAATACATGATGGTCATGTTCATTTTATGTTTCATGTCAATTGTACATGAGAAAGCAGTCTATAATACATGATGGTCATGTTCATTTTACGTTTCATGTCAATTATACATGAGAATGCCCTCAATAATACATGATGGTTATGTTTGTTTGACGTTTTCCTGTATGTTTTTACGTTTCATGTCAATTGTACATAAAAATGCCTTCAATAATACATGATGGTCATTTCAACTACACGTTTTTCCTGTACGTTTTTACGTTTCATGTCAATTATACATGATGATGCCTTCAATAATACAAGATGGTTATGTTTATTTGACGTTTTTCCTGTACGTTTTTAGGTTTTTTTTTTGTGCATATCTATTTCACGTAGAAATGATATTTTCGAAATTGTAAAATTGACCTTTTTTCTTTTCAGTTGCATTTAGTAAACAAAAAATGTTAATTTTACGGCGGTTTTTGATATATCAAAAAATATATTTTTTTCTTTCGGTGTGGATATACACAGCCGGTGCACAAATTTGCCACACGCCACATGTGGCCACTTGACGCACCAAATTGCCCACTTGACGCTGTCGTTTAGTGTAAGCTTGTGAAAAAGTGCAAAAGTAAAGTGTAAACACAATGCACAAACGGAAAAGGTGAGTGGAGGCTCAGGACGACGTTTGACTGCGCCGAATGGCTTGTGATGCAAGCGCGCACAAATTTGCATGCGATAAAACATAAGCTAGCGAAAGCAGCAACAACAATCATAACAGCCAACTGGTGAGTATTTGTTGGGTGTACCTCTTCACTAATAGCGCATGCGCACCCCAATGCCTTGTCTAATCAACTTAATAGATCAGCGACATCATCATCGTTGGTCATCAGCAGCAGCAGCAGTCGTAGCCGCAGCCGTAGTCATAACATCAGCTGGCTGGTGTTTAGATCAACGCGCATACACAGCACAATCCCAGCAGCTGCTATGAAAACAATGTGGTCGCTGTGTTGTTGGGTCGTGTGTTGTCCAGCGGCATGTTGGAGAGGGCATGTAGGAAGCATTTTGGACGATCTTACAATTCGCTATGCGCATTTTCGGCCAAACGCAAGAGTGGTGATCATTTATTTGGCGTAGCTGCTTAGATTGCGCGCGCCTGTTAGGTATTTATTATGTGCGTCTAACAAGATAATTGGGCTTAGATACTTATACGAGCAACTAAACTAACTAACTTCGATAGACAGTCAGGCGCATAGTTACCAGGCGCTTGATGGTTGGGTAAATGTTCATGCAAGCCTGCAGGTTTAATAATTAAGGAAAACCAAATTCGGGTGAAAGTGAACATATTAAACTTGTGCGTCTTAGAAAAATATTATAAGTCATAGCCGTATATGCTTTGGAAGGAACTTATATTTCGACATATCTGCACAGTAAAAAGAAAAGTCTAACTTTAATACCATTTTGGTGTTTATATATAACAACGCCGAAAAGTATTAAATTAATACCATATTCGGTCTAATTAAGAAAGAGAGGAATTCAGTCGAAGATTCTCTCAGGCAAAAAAAAAATTAAAATTTACACAGTTTTATTATATTGCCTTCACCGAGAGTCGAACTCAGACTTTATTGAATGCTGAACGGAGATGTCTACTATCAAGCCATCGAGTACTTATGCTTGCCAGCGTCTAATTGAACTGTTGTTCTTAATGTAGTATCGCAATAGCGACGAACCGCGTGCTCTGAAGAACAAACCACCGGACTTAATTTAATGCTAAAAAGTAATTAATGTAATACTTTTCCGGCTTTGTTTTCAAACCAAAAGTACTTAAAACATTATAATGAGAGAGAGCGCTTTAGTATTATTTTGGTATTATTTTAAAACTATTTGGAATTAAAAATTTCTTCCGAGGCTTAAATTAGTTACTAAAATTTAATTCCAAAAAAGCTTAATTTCAACAGCGACTGGTATTAAAAGTAAACTTTCATTTTTTACTGTGTATGAAAATTTTTCTGTTAGCCATAGGGAAACAAATAATTGATGCTGCAATAGTACGTATTTGAATGATTTAATAAAAAGCCGAAGAAGCACGAAATAATGGTTACAGGAAGTAAAGGTTTTTTTTTAAGGTTTGTATTTTCTAGGAAAATTTATAGGATTTCTACTAATGTTACACTGTGCAACAAGATTCTATGTAATTGATGAAACCAATTGGAAATGAAACTTAAGCCCTCCCATGTCAAAACCTCATATTGAGTTTTTGGCCTATATGTCTGGGTTCTTTGTTATTTTTATTCAAAGTTGGTTACCCTGTGTATGAGAAAAGTTGAATAAAACTTGATCAAATTACGCAATTTTAGAGGGGTTTTTTTGTATATCGCTATTTTTTGGATCGAGGAAGTCATTTTTTACATTAATTTTTACCTAAGTCTTACGATAGGTGGCGCCGTCATACAATTTGTCTTATTTTTTATAGTTTTTCATGCAAATTAAGCAATTTTAGATTGGTTTTCTTGTATATCGCTTTTTTGGATCGAGGAACTCATTTTTATACCCAGCTGTACTTGTACACAGGGTATTATAACTTTGTTAGGATAACGGTTGGTTGTACAGGTATAAAGGAATCGAGATAGATATAGACTTCCATATATCAATATGATCAGGATCGAAAAAAAATTTGATTGAGCCATGTCCGTCCGTCTGTCCGTCCGTCCGTCCGTCCGTCCGTCCGTCCGTCTGTCCGTTAACACGATAACTTGAGCAAATAATGAGATATCTTCACCAAATTTGGCATGCGTACTTATTTGGGTTCAGAATAGATTGCTATTGAAAATGGGTAAAATCGGACCATAACCACGCCCCTTTTTCGATATCGAAAATTTCGAAAAACGTATAAAATGGGTTAATTCAATATTAGAAGCAGCTACAATGATAAAATTTGCAATATGTATTGATTTAGATGTTCTAAGGCCGATTTTATAAAAAATTTTGAAAAGGGGGCGTGGTACCGCCCACGTATATTTGAAGAAATTTTAAAATTTTGACTCTTAATAACTTCAGAACAGTTTATGCTAGTATAACGAAATTTCGTAGAGGACATACTATTGTTGTGGTAAATTCAGCTATAGAAAATAAACGAAATCGCTTCGCGACCACGCCTACTTTTTCATAAAAGTTATATTGAAAGGAGGTGGAAATATTGAAAAGTCCATATCTAATTAACTGATTTCGCTATAATAATATAATTTGGTACATGCATCAACTTTCATATTCTTTACATAATTTTTTCAAAATTTTGGAAAGTGGGCGTGGCACCGCCCACTTATGAGTCAAGCAATTTTTAAAATCGACTGCTAACAACTTCAGAACGGTGTGAGATATATTTACGAAACTAGGTACCAGGCATGTTATGTGTATGTAGAGTACTACCACAGAAAATAAGAAAAATCGGTGAACGATCACGCCCACTTTATGTGCACAGCTGGGTATGTAATGTTCGGTTTCACCCGAACTTAGACTTCCTTACTTGTTGACATTAATTTTTATCAAAGTCTTACGATAGGTGGCATGTCATGGTTGGTTGGTTGCCGTGCCGCCCGGTCAGAAGGACCGGACCCAAGTAGCGCGCTGGGCGCCATTTTGATGCACTAAACTGTGAAACCAATTATAGTTTGTTTTTTAAGGTGAGACCTATAAATTTGCTTATGTCAACTATGGAGCACTTAGATACATCCTTCAGGTCAGTTAGAACAAACCGACCTAAGGTCTTGTGTCTTATATTGGCGAGGGCAGGACACTCGCAGAGGAAGTGAGTAACAGTTTCTTTACAGCCATCTAGGCCGCAACTTCTACACACCTCGTTGAACGGTAGCCCAATTCTTTCCGCGTGTTGGCCCAGTGGCCAGTGTCCTGTTATGGTGGCTGTGATTCTGAAAATCTCCTTCCTAGATCTGCATAGCAGGCTCTCGGTTCTACTTTTGTTGTATTCAGGCCAAGTTTGTTTGGCAATCCTACAGCTATCTGAGGAGTACCACCTACGAATGGACATGGCTTTGTATTTGTAGTGTATGTCACTTTTGATTGCTGTGAGTGGGCGACGCACACTAACTACATCTAAGTTGTCTGCTGATGCCCCTGTCCTTGCCAGTACATCCGCTTTCTCATTGCCCTCAATGTTCCTGTGACCCGGAACCCAGACAAGTGTGATTTTCGCGGAGTTTGCTGCTGCCCTAAGCGACCCTTTGCAGTCGCTGACGGCCTTAGAGGAAGTGATCGGCGAGTCGAGCGCCATAAGCGCCGCTTGACTGTCTGAGTATATGCGCACCTCCCTCCCTTCAATTGACTCTCCTATTAGGTGTCCACAGGCTTTCTCGATACCAACTACTTCTGCTTGGAAGATGCTGGCCGAGTCCGGCAGACGGTAGGACTGAGCGACTTGCAATTGCTCAGAATAGACCCCTGCCCCCACGCCACAGTCCTTTTTGGACCCGTCCGTGAATACAGAGATTATCCCCGCTACCATCTCTCCATTCGCCTCTTTACGGGAAGTGCACTTCATAGTTTTTGTCGAATTTTAGGGAAGGTGAGAGGTAGTCTGATGATAGGTCTTCGTTTGAGAACCTGTTTAGGATGCCGCTGTGGCCATACTGTTTCGCATTAGCCTTAGTGCTGCTCCTGTGGCCATTACACGAATGTGCATGTCTAGCGGTAATTGGTCTAAGATGATGTTGAGTGCGTCTGTCGGGCAGGATCTAAGTGCGCCCGTTACACCTCCGAATGCCGCTCGTTGTATCTTGTTTAGGTTATTGATGTACTGTTTGTCTAGCGCCGGCCACCAAACTAACGCCCTATACGATAGTATGGGTCTTATGACTGCAGTGTAGGGCCACATCATCAGTTTTGGTTTTAGACCCCAGTTCTTGCTTACTATTCTTTCGCAGTAGTATGCTTTGTTTATTCTTTTCTCAACGTTCAGTTTCCAGTTGAGTTTGCTATCTATTTCGACACCGAGGTATTTTACACTCTGGGAGAGCGATAGTTCAGTGCCGTTAAGCGAGTGTAGACGGAATTGAGGGATCTTGGTTTTGTTGCTAAACAGTACTAGTTCCGTTTTACTCGGGTTGATGCCTAGACCACTAGCAGAGGTCCAGGCTTGAAGCTTCCGGAGTGCCCTTTCCAAGATTTCGCTAAGCGTTGAGGGGAACGGTCCCGACACTGCAATAGCAACGTCGTCATTGATTAAACGTTTCGGTTCGGTACCTTAACCCCGTTTTTGTTTAGCTCGAGAAGTATATCGTTCAGTGCGACCACCCATAGTAGTGGAGAGAGAACACCTCCCTGAGGTGTACCCCTGCTCACTGTTCTAGTTATTGTGGCTGATCCCATGTTCGCTTGTCGGCGATGTCATAGTCCCACAAGCAAAAATATCAACAACTGATACATATAAAATAAGTACCATACTTAGAAATACCCCAGCCCAACTCGTAAATCCGCCTATGAATACAGGGTTGAAAAATTTATATTTCCCTTTTAAAAACTATATTAATAATGTTTTTGCATGAAAAATTTATGACACCGCTACCTATCGTAAGACTTAGGTAAAAATTAATGCCAAAAGTTATTTCAACCGAAAATTGCTTAATTTTCATGAAAAACTATAAAAAATAAGACAGCGCCACGTAAGACTTAGGCAAAAATGAGTTCCTCGATCACAAAAATAGCGATATACAAAAAAAAACATCTAAAATTGCTTCATTTGATCAAGTTTTAATCAAGGAATGCCACCGATTAATATAACGTTCCGGTTTCGGTTTCGGTTTCGGTTTTGTAACACGTTTCGGTTTCGGTTCCGGTTTCGTTCTTCAAAATTTATTTTGGTTTCGGTTACGGTTTCGTTCCGGTTTCGGTTTCCAAATAAAGACACGAACGCCAAAAAATTTTACAAAACTTAAGTATGTAGCTGCAAAATAGGTCTGAATTTTTATAACACTTTTCCAATATAATACCACTGTACAACAAAATCCACTTTTTTCTGGATATTGGATTAAATCAAATTTTTTTAAGAGATTAAGAGATAAGTATTTTTACTTAATGGCGTTCCCTGAATTTCGAAGTTAGCCTCTAAAAATTAGTTACGGGCTTTCGAAGTTCGAAGTTGGACCCTTCCAAGATTTGGTTTTCTAATTGTTTTGTGAAAAAAATTGAAAAGGTTAAATGTGGGCGTGGCCTTCTGGCTCCTCTTACTTGATTGGTGCAATTTCTTTTTATTTAAAAGTGTATTTTTTTAATTTCTTAAACAAAACAGTTGGAAAACCAAATTTTCGAAGGGTCCAACTTCAAACTTCGAAAGCCCGTAACTTAGTTTTGGAGGCTAACTTCGAAAAACTTAAAAAAGTTGGTTTGGTCAAATACCCAGCCGGCTGCTGTGCATTGTAATAAATATTATTGACGCTATGTATGGATGAAATTTCTGCAACATAATTTCAGAAAAATTACTACTTTTTCTAATAGAAATATTTTAGAATGGAAACTAAATGAAATAAATCGTCAAAATATATACGGGCCACTAAACATACTCGTATCTCCTAAATTTTTTTTGATGCCATCATTCAGCTATATGTAGCTAAATTTCCTCTTTAGGAATTTGATACTGAGGTCAAAACGTGTGCTTTGTAAAATTGCTCGACAATCTTCCATGAAAGCTTTCCAGAGTATCTACCCTTTGGTAAAAGAAAATATGTTCCCATAAAAAGAAAAAGAGGCATAAAAAAATTCAAAACCATTTGGAACCGGTTCCGGCTTTTGAAACGGTTTCGGTTTAGTTCTTTTTCAGATCAAAATAACGGTTACGGTTTCGGTTTCGGTTTTGAAAAATGAAATAGCGATATACAAAAAAAACCCCTCTAAAATTGCGTAATTTGATCAAGTTTTATTCAACTTTTCTCATACACAGGGTCACCAACTTTGGTGAAAATAACAAAGAACCCAGACCTATTGGCCAAAAACCCAGTATAAGGTTTTGATATGGGAGGACTAAAGTTTCATCTTCAATTGGTTTCATCAATTACGGAGAGATGACCCCTCATTTTGTATCACAGTGTTATGGATTGCTGGCAAGTTCTGACTAACGAAAAGTCTATGCAGTTGGATCCTGTTGTCAACTATATGCTAATTGATTAAACGTTTCGTTATATATGTATGTACATATTTTCAAAGCGATTATGAAAATACAATTTTGGCAATGGCTGCTTTATTTGCTGAAATTTGTATGAATAGGTACTGTATTTGTGTTTAAAAAAATATTGTATAAAGTTTCATGAAGATGTGTTAAAGTTAAAATTGCAGTAAAATTTGTTGTGTAGGTCAAAGGGAATATACGATTGCAACTATTTTTGATACAGTCAATACTTTTCATGAGTGCAACTTAGAAAGTCATTCGCGTCTTCAATTTGCATCTGTCAAAACTAATTTTCATCTTTGAAGATCTTGTCGATAGCCTTTAACCGCCTAGGCGATTTTGGCACCTAACTGCATTTTATTTATTTTTATTGATATCTCGGGAACCGCTTGACCGATGTGGATAAAGTTTGGCATTATAGATAGTATGATTCATTCTAAGAGTATATGCATGGGTGTTGGCACTTGGGGTGGTTCACAGGGTTGCCACCTTTCTCAATTTTTTTTTAAATATTGAGCAGAATATGCCAATATGGGTATCAAGTTAAAGGCATTTTTGACCGTATTCCAAATATGTAAATCTCAAGAAGGGTTGCCACCTAACTGCATTTTTTTTTCTCAATATCTCGGGGACCGGTCTACCGATTTGGATAAAATTTCACAGGGTTGCCACCTATCTCAATTTGTTTTAAATATTGAGCAGAATATGCCAATATGGGTATCAAATGAAAGGTATTTTTGACCGTATTCCAAATATGTAAATCTCAAGAAGGGTTGCCAGCAAGGGTTGTCCCCAAACCGTATTTTATTTATTTTTCCTTATATCTCGGAACCGCATTGTCGTTTTGTATTAAGTTTGGCATTATTAGTAGTATGATTCATTCTAAGACTATATACATGGCGGTTGCCACTTGGGGCGGTTCAAAGGGTTGCTACCTATCTATTTTTATACCCAGTGTACTAGTACTAGTACAAGGGTATATTAATTTTGTTCACATAACGGTTGTATGTAACGGCACAAAATAATCGAGATAGATATAGAGTTCCATATATGAAAGTTCTTAGGATTAAAAGAGGAGTCCGTCCGTGTACACGATAACTTGAGTAAAAATTGACATATTTGCATGAAATTTTGTACACAGGTTACTTTCTGGCCAAGGTAGGTTGCTATTGAAAATGGGCGAAATCGGAAGAAAACCACGTCCCCTTTTTCGATATCGAAAAATTCGAAAATCACACAAATTGACTTATCTCGGCAGCTGAAATGGCTAAAATTATATAATTTTATAGGTGAATCCCCCTGGTCATTCTCTAATGATTTTTCCATAATTTTTTTATAGTGGGCGTGGCACCGCCCACTTTTAAGGGAGGCGTTTTTGAAAATTTGACTGGTCGTAACTTTTAAACTGATTACGATAGAACGATGGAATTCGGCACAAAGCATACTAGCATCGTTGGGAGTATACCTGATGAAACTGGATAAAATCGCCCTTCAACCACGCCCACTTTCGATATCGAAAATTTCGAAAATCACACAAATTGACATATCTCGGCAGCTGAAATGGCTAAAATGATATAATTTTATAGGTGAATCCCCCTGGTCATTCTCTTATGATTTTTTCTTAAATTTTTTATAGTGGGCGTGGCACCGCCCACTTTTAAGGGTGGCGCTTTTGAAAATTTGACTGGTCGTAACTCTTAAACAGATTACGATAGAACGATGGAATTTGGCACAAAGCATACTAGTATCGTTGGGAGTATACCTGATGAAAGTGGATAAAATCGCCCTTCAACCACGCCCACTTTCGATATCGAAAATTTCGAAAATCACATAAATTGATAAAATCGCCCTTCAACCACGCCCACTTTCGATATCGAACATTTCGAAAATCACACAAATTGACATACCTATCTCGGCAGCTGAAATGGCTAAAATAATAAATAATATAATTTTATAGGTGAATCCCCCTGGTCATTCTCTTATGATTTTTTCTTAAATTTTTTATAGTGGGCGTGGCACCGCCCACTTTTAAGGGAGGCGTTTTTGAAAATTTGACTGGTCGTAACTCTTAAACAGATTACGATAGAACGATGGAATTTGGTACAAAGCATACTAGTATCGTTGGGAGTATACCTGATGAAAGTGGATAAAATCGCCCTTCAACCACGCCCTTTCTGGCCAAGGTAGGTTGCTATTGAAAATGGGCGAAATCGGAAGAAAACCACGTCCCCTTTTTCGATATCGAAAAATTCGAAAATCACACAAATTGACTTATCTCGGCAGCTGAAATGGCTAAAATTATATAATTTTATAGGTGAATCCCCCTGGTCATTCTCTAATGATTTTTCCATAATTTTTTTATAGTGGGCGTGGCACCGCCCACTTTTAAGGGAGGCGTTTTTGAAAATTTGACTGGTCGTAACTTTTAAACTGATTACGATAGAACGATGGAATTCGGCACAAAGCATACTAGCATCGTTGGGAGTATACCTGATGAAACTGGATAAAATCGCCCTTCAACCACGCCCACTTTCGATATCGAAAATTTCGAAAATCACACAAATTGACATATCTCGGCAGCTGAAATGGCTAAAATGATATAATTTTATAGGTGAATCCCCCTGGTCATTCTCTTATGATTTTTTCTTAAATTTTTTATAGTGGGCGTGGCACCGCCCACTTTTAAGGGTGGCGCTTTTGAAAATTTGACTGGTCGTAACTCTTAAACAGATTACGATAGAACGATGGAATTTGGCACAAAGCATACTAGTATCGTTGGGAGTATACCTGATGAAAGTGGATAAAATCGCCCTTCAACCACGCCCACTTTCGATATCGAAAATTTCGAAAATCACATAAATTGATAAAATCGCCCTTCAACCACGCCCACTTTCGATATCGAACATTTCGAAAATCACACAAATTGACATACCTATCTCGGCAGCTGAAATGGCTAAAATAATAAATAATATAATTTTATAGGTGAATCCCCCTGGTCATTCTCTTATGATTTTTTCTTAAATTTTTTATAGTGGGCGTGGCACCGCCCACTTTTAAGGGAGGCGTTTTTGAAAATTTGACTGGTCATAACTCTTAAACAGATTACGATAGAACGATGGAATTTGGTACAAAGCATACTAGTATCGTTGGGAGTATACCCGATGAAAGTGGATAAAATCGCCCTTCAACCACGCCCACTTTCGATATCGTAAATCACATAAATTGACATATCTCGGTAGCTGAAATGGCTAAAATGATATAATTTTATAGGTGAATCCCCCTGGCAATTCTCTTATGATTTTTCCATAAATTTTTTATAGGGGGCGTGGCACCGCCCACTTTTAAGGAAGGCATTTTTGAAAATTTGACTGGTTGTAACTTTTAAACTGATTACGATAGAACGATGGAATTTGGCAAAAAGCATACTAGTATCGTTGGGAGTATACCTGATAAAAATGGATAAAATCGCCCTCCAACCATGCCCACTTTCGATATCGAAAATTTCGAAAATCACATAAATTGAAATATCTCGGTAGCTGAAATGACTAAAATGATATAATTTTATAGGTGAATCCCCATGGTCATTATATAATGATTTTTTGATAAATATTCTAAAGTGGGCATTGCCCCGCCCACTTTTAAGGGAGTCATTTTTATACCCAGCGTACTAGTACAGGGGTATTATAATTTTGTCCACATAGCTGTACTATGTACCGGCGCAAAATAATCCAGATCGATGTATGAAAGTTCTTAGGTTGAAAAGAGGAGTCTATTCAGGCATGTCCGTCCGTCTGTCCGTCCGTCCGTCCATCTTTGTACACGATAACTGGAGTAAAAATTAAGATATTTGCATGAAATTTTATATACAGGTTACTTTTTGGCCAAGGTAGGTTGCTATTGAAAATGGGCGAAATCGGATGATAACCACGCCCCCTTTTTCGATATCGAAAATTTCGAAAATCATACAAATTAACATAACTTGAGTAAAAATTGAGGAATTTGCATGAAATTTGGTATACAGATAACTCGGATTATAACCACGTCCCTTTTGTCGGTATCGAAAATTTCGAAAATCACAAAAACTGACATATATCGGTAGCTGAAATTGATAAAATGATGTAATTTCATAGGTGAATCTCTCTTATCATTCTATTATGATTTTCTGTTAAATTTTAAAAAGTGGGCGTGGTACCGCCCACTTTCAAGGGAGGCACTTTTGAAAATTCGACTGGTCGTAACTTTTAAACAAATTATGGTAGAACGATGAAATTTGGCACAAATCATACTAGTACTGTTGGGAGTATACGTGATGAAATTGGATAAAATCCCCGTCCAACCACGGCTACTCTCGATATCGAAAATTTAGAAAATCACCTAAAAGACTGGTCGTAAGTTTTAAACTGATTACGGTAGAATCGTGAAATTCGGTAAAAGGTATACTAGAGTTATAGGAAGTATACCTGTTGAAATTAAACGAAATCGCTTCCCAATCACGTCCACTTTCAATATGGAAAATTTCGAAAATCACATAAATTGACATAATTCGGTAAGGTAAATAACTAAAATAGTATAATTATAGTATAACTAGTATATACACGCGGCCTTGCCCGCCGCTGCGAAGTACCCTTTCAACATTTTAGATAAAAATTCGGTCGTAGAAGTTCACCAAGTTAGGTAGATTGGTCAAATAAAAAACTGTTGGAAGATCAATTATTTGTCTATGTTCCTAGAGTTTTGAAAAAATAGTATGAATTGAAAAAATTTCAAAAAAGTTTCAAAAATTTTATTTAATATACATATATCCTTGAAATCGATTGAAAGTGAGGTTTCTAAAGTTAAATATTGCTTTGGCTTTAAGTTTGGATATAAATTTCTCAGAAAACATTTATCGAATAGTTCATCTAAACTTCAAACTTTGATATTTATATAATATTATTGAATACTGAAGCATTTACCAAGGGTATTTAAAATTTTCAAAATTCCCATCAATGGGGAAAGGTTGATTGATTAAATAATTTGATGTTTTTGGACGATCACGTTTTGACCGATAACTCAGTTATCGATAAATATATCGAAATACATATATCGAAGTCCAAATTAAACCTGGGGCCATCCCTTTTCGCTTGATACCCATATTGTTGGCCAACTTTAAGGCTTTTGAGCCATCTCGATTTCACCGATAACTCAATTATCGATAAATTTATCGAAATATATTGAAGTCCAAATGAAAACTGGTGCCATCCCCTTTCGTTTGATACTCATATTGTAGGGCAATTTTAAGGATTTTTCACCGATAACTCAGTTATCAATAAATTTCTCGAAATATTTTGAAATCCAAATGAAAACTGGTGCCATCCCCTTTCGTTTGATACCCATATTGTAAGGTAATTTTAAGGTTTTTGTTCATTAACATTTTCTCCGATAACTCAGTTATCGATAAATTTATCGAAATATATCGAAGTCCAAATGAAACCTGGGGTCGTCCCCTTTCGTTTGATACCCATATTGTAGGGAAAATTTAAGATTTCTGGGCAATCTCATTTCGACTGATAACTCAGTTATCGATAAATTTATCGAAATATCTCGAAGTCCAAATGAAACCTAGTGTCATCCCCTTTCGTTCGATACCCATATTGTAGGGAAAAATTAAAGTTTTTGAGCAACCACATTTTCACCGATAACTCAGTTATCGATTAATTTATCGAAATATATTGAGGTCAAAATGAAACCTGGGGCCATTCCCTTTCGTTTGATACCCATATTGCAAGGTAATTTTAAGGTTTTTGTTCAATGACATTTTCACCGATAACTCAGTTATCGATAAATTTATCGAAATATATCGAAGTCCAAATGAAACCTGGGGTCATCCGCTTTCGTTTGATACCCATATTGTAGGGAAAATTTAAGGTTTCTCGGCAATCTCTTTTCTACTGATAACTCAGTTATCGATAAATTTATCGAAATATATCGAAGTCCAAATGAGAACTGGCACCTTCCAGTTTCGTTTGATTCCCATATTGTTCGAAGATTCTACACCTATATTCGAAATATCATAAGTTTAGGTCAAATGTACTCAGAGTTATATGGAAAAACAAAAAAATCGAAAAGTATCGGTCCCTAGCATGGCCGGACCCACCAAAATTAAAAAAAAAAATAGTCCATATCTCCTTCAAGACTATTAGCTGTCTGCCTACCAAATTTCAACAAAATCCGTCTTGCCATTCTCACGTTATTGAGGAACAGAAGTAAACGTCTGGACATCCAAACATCCAAATATCCAAACATCGCTACATTCACATTTATAATATTACTAAGATTTGGTAATTAAATTTGTAAGGAATTGTCTACTATTAACCAGTCCTAAAAGATGAGTTAATTTTGTTAAGTGAGCCACCTAAAATTTATTCGACGGCCATGTATTTTATTGAAAGTTGGTAGTATGGCTCAGAACGATTAAACAAACATACTTATACAATTTTTCGAAATTCGAATTATTTTGAAAGTTATAGCTATCAACAGTTTTCGAAATTCCTCTATTTTTGATGATTTTCTCACGATTGGTCAAACCGATTTTGCTAATTTTTTAAATATATATAAAAGATGGTATCTTCTACAAAAGGACATTTCCAATTTTTGCAAAAAATTTTGTATTCAAATATCGAAAAATGAATTCTAAATATCGAAAATATAAAGTTTTGCTGCAACTATGACATAAACTGCTTTGAACGCAAGTAAATTATTCAGTTTCATATTTAAACTATTAACCCCTTATGAGAACACATATGTATTTGCTAAAAATTTTAACAAAAATTTTTGTATTTTTTTGTGTTTTTTCACGTTGGGCCATATATATATGTATGTGAACAACATGCTCCAAAATCGGTTTATTCATGTATTAACGCTAAATAACAGTTGTTACAAAAATATTTAATATTAGAAGATAAGTGGATAGTAAAAAAACTAATGGCGACGATATACCAACAGGTTATCATAACCTCTAACGAGGTTTTTTTTAGCCGAGCTTCTCTTTCCAACTTGTGGTGTGTTGCTTTTGAGTTTTTCCTTCAAGTTGGCGGGACCTACAGTTTTTTTCCGACTCCGAACGGCACTTGCAAAGCAAATGAATTTTTTGCTGAGAAGCTTCTCATGGCAGAAATACACCCGGAGAGTTTGCCAAACTACTGCCGAGGGGCGACCCCGTTTAGAAAAATTCTTTTTCTAAATAATTTTTGATGTTTCTTTTGCCGGGCATCGAACCGCCACGACTTGGTGTAGAAGGCCGAACACTTAACCGCTACATCACGGCGGCCGGAAAAAATGGACAACAAATATTCGTTTGAGTTAACGTGCAAGTCTGAAAATATAAATAAAATCGATTTAATGTTGTAAGGATAATAGAATAAGGTCAAAGAGTACCGATAACTTCTTCGGAGAGGTTTCTTCGAAGGCTCCTTAGCGTTCCTTGTTTGCTTTTGTTCCCCTTTTTCGGCATATTTAAAATCAGGCTTCACCTCGTAGCTGAGGGTACCGATTGAAAAATGTTCGCATATCAAATTTGAAGGGCATACGAAACAACTCAAAGAATTAAAAAGTATAAGAGAATTATTGCTCCTGGTCCACGTATATTGGTGTACCTTCATGGTACCGGAAAATGGTTTAACATTATTGGGTAGAGCCACGTCCATAGCGTCAATTTCTCCGCGCGTAACGGTATCGATATGTTTTCGCTCGAAGAGTTTTAATAAACGTATCGAAATCTGCTATGTCATGACCATGTTTTACATGGTCATCGGCAATTTTTTTTAAAGTTGCCCCTATGCCATCGGTCGGTCCCTTTCCATGTCCAGCCTCGCTAAAGTTGTAGGTAATATTCTCAATTTCTGGATAGCAACTCGGAAGGTATTGAGTTACTAAATAAAAGGTTTTTTTGTTGCGGTATTGCGTAGTTGGGCCATCACTTTGAAAATGTAACTTTTTCACTGTTGGAAATTTCATAAAGTAGAAGTCTAATATCTTCTTAAGATGCGTAATTATTGATATTGGGTCATGTCTGAGCGATTCAGAACATGTTGCAAAACCCTGTACGATATTTTTTGTATACATCATTCCTGTATGCAATGTGTACTGTTGTCGGCTGGCACCAAAATGCACAGATTGCACTTCTTTATTATATTTTATAGAATAATTTTCACTAAAATCAATCAAAAGTATCATTTCATCGCTTCCCAAATCTTTTTTTAGCGTTTTTAAGGCATCTCTTTGATGACTTATCCTATGTTCATGCGCCAGTAAGGTGTTCAGCTGATTTTTAAACAAGTTTATTCCTTGCTCAACAGTGCAATTAACTTTATTTTTCTTTGTCAGAGAAATATGTATTAGCTTTTTAGTTTTTTCACTCATACGTTGAATTTTAGATGTCTCCCACTTATAAAAAGACATTTTCGAAATACTGTCATTAGCGAAATTAAAATCAATGCTCTGGTTAATACAGATTTGACACTTCCGAGAGAGGCACTCTTTTGATCTTACATCACATGTGAGACATCTCAATACCTTTTCCAAAGAGTTTTCTTTAATCACATTTATTTGATGAAGACTTTTAACAAGTAACGAAAAATTTTCATGTGTAAAACAAGCACATGTTTCTCTTGCACTGATTTCGGGTGGAACACAATGCACTGGACGGTGGTTAGCAAAAAGAGAATAGCTAACCTTAAGTGCGTTTTCACAACAGTATTTTATAAAAAGATCTTTAACACTGGCGGTCATAAAACGTCGAGATATCGCTTGTCCATTGACAAATTTACAACCTTTAACGCTAGGGTCCACTTGTGAATTTTCTTCAAAAAATTTCTTGACATTGCTTACAATGTGGCTGAGACGTACCCCCTGTTTTCGAGTATATTCGAGTGGTTTTATATCGGTACGAACTCTTGAATTAAAAAATGGAACAACGTTATCTTTAATGTACTTTAAGCGGCGATACTTTTTCACAATTTTTCCAGTCAAAATCCTGCCGAGAATGTGTTTGAGCTTTTCGCTGTTCGAATCCTGATAAGCTTGCTTCAACTGCGCCGCGACGATTTCACCGGTTATTAATTGGTTTTTAATATCGTTATCAACTGCTCGGTTCCCTAACAATCGTTCGACGTTCGATTTTGGAGATGACGACCGATTCATCGAATTTACTCTTTTAAGTCTCATCCGCAATCTACCTTAATTTTTTTTCAAAGATTCATTCCGGCGAGTGAGCCTTTTTATCTGATTTCTCAATCTTACGTTTTCCCGATAGCACTTACGCAAACTTTTGTTAACTCTTTTCCTTCCTACAGTTTTTTGTTTCGATGTAACATTCACTATATACCCACTATTTTTAGAACCGATTGGTATTAGATTTTGTCTATTCCGCGATCTCCGTTTACGCTGATTTTTTCGTCGCTCTTGCAGTTGGTGCTTCGTCAGTTTACCGGCGGGTTTTTTATTTAGGTTGACCATTATTTTATGATAACAGATCACTATTACGGTAAACTAGTATTTTTCACTAAAATGAACTATAAATGATGACAGATATATCATGGTGTTTCATTTTATATAAACTTGTAAAAACAACTGTAGCAAAACCAGTAGAATAAAAAGTTGTGACATTTCATGTTTAATCTATTCTCATTTTAATATGGCTTAATATTTTTGGACTTCCGTTTGAAATTAGATGTATGCCACCAAGGTCTATATGTGTTCTAATTTTCAAGGAAAAATTACACCTAGTTTAGAAGAAAAGCTGTGGTAAAGTTGTGACATGAGAAAGTGTGACACATATATTAAACGCAAAATCTTCCCAACCCGTCTTCAAAATGTGAGCTGCTCTACCACAGGTTGATGTTGACAATAGGCTGAACATGTGTAAAAAAAAAGTATCATTATATGTTAACTTATATGCGCATACGACGACTGTGACCACCATTTTTTGATTTTTTACAAAACTGGATAACAAAGTTTAGTCCTCTATAGGACCCTAGTAAAGCAAATTGTTTTAAAAACAATTGTGGCATATTGTTACGCTCTTTATCCTCTTTCAAAGCTTGCTTATGCAAATTTTGTTTTGATCACAATTTATAGCATATAATGCCAATAAAAGTACATGACCTCAGCAAAGGGACACTATAAATTGTGACATTTTTTTTCTTTTTTGTGTGTTTAAAAGTAGTCCATGCTATTAAATGATTAAATTTTGCACTTAATTTATATGAATCGATGAAATGTATAAGACTGCATATCAGTTTATTTAAAAAAATGTTGGTTTGTTATAAATTTTTGACATTAAAGTCGGTGAACACAAATATATCAGTTTCCAAGGAATCAGCCATATATGTTATACCGTAGCATAAATAAATATTAATTTTATAAACTAACTAATAAATTTATTGAGTTCGTTTTTCCCAAATTATAATATATACAGAAAATATATAACTTATAGGTACTACTATTGTTTCCATACACTGGGTATTTAATGTTCGGCTTACCCGAACTTAGACTTCCCTAATTGTTTTTTTTTTTTATATTGAGCAAGATATGCCTATATGGGTATCAAGTGAAAGGTATATGCGACGGTGTTCCAAATATTTAAATTTCAATCAGGCTTGCCACCTAGTCTTCCTATCTTTCTTCGTACAACTCTCTTTCCTATCTCCCTCCCTTTTGCTCTTCATTGCCCTTTTTCCTTCTACCACGCCCCTCTTCCTCTATATCCCATTCGTATTGGCCCCTGTTAATTTATGCCTAATTCTACCCATGTACCAAAGTTTAAAGAAAACGCAGTTTCCGGAAGTAAGATATTGTGAATCTAAACCTTTAAACTTAAGAAGTTAACTTCTTTCACGTGTGCTGGCTACACGCGGTTTTTTTGTGTCTTTTTATAAAGTACATATGTACAGTTTGTTTGATTAGCCTGTAATCAACAACTAATCATGGGCCTCATCAAATATAATGATGTATATAATTAAAAGCAAAGGTCTAGCAAATGCAGGCTCAGACAAGCCACCATGGCCCATATATGTCTACACTTTGCGACAAAAGCATAACAAATATATAGAGGAAGTACACATGTTTGGCAACAAACAATAACATGAAAGATCCAGATAGGATGAAATTCCCGGTGTGGGAATAAAAGGAAAAAATGCCATTAGCATTCCAATATTTCATTCATGAATTGTTCTTAAAAACTGATGACAGTAGTCACATAGTGATTCATTATTCGGTGTGATATGTTCTTTATTTTGTACCACCAATATAATGTTTTTTAAGTTCATTACTCTTTAGAGATACATACATAGATACATTTTTCATAAGAAAATTTGGCTCCTAGTAAATAAGTGAAGATGTAATAAATATTGGTTAGGGTGGCCCATATTACATAGGCGAAAAATCAAATAAGGTTTACAGATCTGGCACATCCTACATTTTAAACTATCGTCAAAACAAATATTCTGGAAAAGTTTCAACCTAATATTCCAACGGCAAGACAGTGCTCAATGACATACAACATTATGAAAAAATTTAAAAACTCCTAATTTTGGTAATTTTTTGCAAGAAGTACAACTGCGCAGGAAAAAATAAATGTATTTATTTGATAGGAAAACACATTTAGACTGCCTGGTTGTAGGAAAATTGGACGGCATGGTTTTCCATAAGTGATATTTTTGAAATATTTCAAACAGGCAGTGGCATGCCTACGTGTATCAATCAAGGCAAGCCCCAGTCTTTATAACCCCAACGAAAGCCCATACTGCTGCCAGAGAATATTTCAGACAAAGAAGAGTTCAGAGGGGTCACTCTGTATTGCGATGCGAAAGCAAATGCTATTAGCAAGCTGTCAAACCACATACATTTTTTTGAAATGCGATAGAAATTTCTTTCGAATCACAATACAGAGTATAACCCCCAGGATATTTATAGACTATTGCAGACGGGGAAAAACTTATACTTTTAGGTTCCGCTAATAGGCACGTTATTGTTTGCAGATTTTTTAAGCTTTTCCAATCCAAGGGAAACGTTTTATTCGCACTATTTTCCATTTAGGTACATTGCAGAAGTGCCTAGCAAATAAAAAAATTACAGCACCTACCACTATTGAATTCTTTTTTATAGCCACTATTGAATTCTTTTTTATAGCCTATTGAATTCTTTTTTATAGCCAGTGTACTATAGTACTAGGAGTGTAATGGGGTGTGGTTGCTGAGTGACCGCGCTCAATCCCGACTCTTGCGTCCTCGTTCGTGCACTCTGGGCAACGTTGAGCTACCTAGGCTCGCGGCAGAAAGAGAGGGAGCCCCGGGGGGGCCACTCTGACATACTTGGTTTAAGGGTTCACCGGGGTCTTTTTCGCAGCGTCTGTACACCAAGAGGTGCGGCTGTAAGCGGGCGTCTGTCTTGAAGCAAGCGGCTCGCTATATAAATGTGCAAAACTTTTCCCTCCCAATCCAGGGTGTTATGCGATACCGTGCCCATTGGACGTTTGCAGCCGGGAGGCAAATCGTGGCTGTAGTCGAACGGAGCCTCACTGATACCGGGCCGCCTCAGGGAGTAACTATGGTCTTACCGCGGTATGGGGCTCTGCCGCGGCGGACGACACACTTCCCCTTACACTACCCTTGACCCTAAGCTGGCCTTGTCCGGCGAGGGGTCGTACGAACAAGATGAAGAACACACAAAATACAAAGCAATTAACGACTTCGTTTACTCCGCAGCAGAGAAGAACTATGCTGGAGCAAGCGAAAACACAACGCCGGAGGACAAACTCCGCCTCAAAGTTAACTGGGAGGCCGACAGCGATGGAAACTACGGGTCAGTCATCCCCCAAACTGCTATCAAGTAAGAGTGACTTGATGGGAGCAAGCAGCAGTGCGGCTGCCTACGCAGTCAAGCAGAAAACGGCGGAAGCTAAACTTCCATCAAGCGCTGGTACGAAACCCAATCTCTTCACATCTGGGGCAATGGTCTCACGACCTGGTTTCAGAGTTTCGAAAGAGAAGGACGACGCCGCAAAGGGAGAGACCGCGATGGCAACTACGAGTCTGAATCCCTCCAAAGAGGCATCTCCTCGACGCTTTGCGTACTGGGATAAAAGAAAGGCCGCAAGGATCCTTAAAAAATATGAGGGAGCATCGCAGGAGAAGCTGTCGCCGGAAGAAAGGAAGATGGTGGAGGAAGCGAAAGCTCTGATACCAAATTTCCAGAGGCCCTATGTGCCTAAGAGGGTGAACGGTAATCCTTTCAAACGCCAGAGATCGGACGGAGAGGTAGACCCCCATCCGAAGCGGCATCAGGTCAACCCCGTAGTGGGAAAACTCAGCTTTGCTGAAGTAACCAAGGACAGAATCCTTATAGGTTTCATTGACCGAGGTAACGACCGTTGGTCCATCCCCAAAGACCAGTGGCTGTATGTCCGGAATGAAATGGGCAGGGCCCTCCTCCACTTAATGCGTGAGTCTCCGGGTAGTCCGCCGCGAGGTACTGACGCGGGCTGGCACCAAGGTCAGATCAAAATATTCGCGTGCGAGGATGCAAGAACTGTCGCACTGTATAAGGCAGCAGTTGCAAGACTGGGTGAAGTCTACCCAGGGGCAAGACTGGATGTCGTCGACTGGAAGGACATTCCTGCTCGGCCAAGGGCAAGGGCATGGATTCCTGCCGTCCCTGCAGAACCCGAGAATATTCTTGAGATGCTGCAGGTCTGGAATCCGTCTCTCCCGACGCAGGATTGGGGCGTCAATCTGGTCGATGATGTGGTTGGGCCCAATAGACAGGTGGTTATCACTCTGAATAAGGAGGCGCTCGAGCCCCTTAAACGGTGCAACGGACGAGTGCATTACGGCTTGGGTCAGATCGTGATCCACGTATACCGTGGCGATGCACAGCGCGCTGCTATTCCGGACGCTCCGGAGGACTCGGAGATCGAGGCATCGGAAGGGGAAGCAGAGGAGTCCGACGCGGAAAGTATGTTATCCGCCACGTCAAATTGCGATGGTGCTGCGAACAACTCGGCGATAGAAGAAAGCCTGCTTGACGAAGAAGGCCTCGACGTCACGATCGTGGCTAAACCTGAGCACACTAACGTTGATGCTGCTTCAGACAGCAGGGTTCCCGCCACGCCAAATCGTGCAGGTGCTCTGAACAACTCCTCGTTGAGAGACAGCCCCCGGAACAGGCCAGACCTCGACGACACGCTGGCGGCAGGGATGTCTGAGCTCTCTCATGTTGGTGGTGCTTCAGATAAATCTGCACAAATCTAAAGCAGCCTCGGCTGTTTTAAGCAGTCGTCTTTCTAAAGGCGACGTAGACGTGGTCCTTATCCAAGAGCCCTGGGTCAATAGCTCTAGGATCTGTGGATTGGGGACTAAGGGGTACAAGCTCATCCAAGCCAATGATGAGGGCAAGGTCAGAACCTGTATTTTGGTAAAGTCTGAGCTAAACACCTTTCTATTACCCAACTACTCAAATGGTGACGTTACAGCTGCCAGCTTAACAGTCGGCAGCACCAGCCTAACGATGGCGTCGGTCTATATGCCCTATGACGCCGAAGAACCTCCTCCACAAAAGGAGGTGAAAGATCTGGTGGATAATTTCTGGCCCGTACAGAATTGGAGCTGACGCTAATGCTCATCACGTCCAGTGGGGAAGCTCCGATAATAACGCTAGGGGCGAGTCTCTGTTTGACTACCTACTAACAACTAACCTGGTGGTTTGTAACGTGGGTAAGGAGCCTACTTTTATAACTAAAGCTCGTAGGGAGGTTATAGACCTCACTGTTTGTAGCGAAGGCGCTTATGAGTGGGTCAGAAAATGGCGTGTTCTTGATGAGCATTCATTTTCTGACCATCGGTACATAGAAATTGTGTTAGACTTTATTGTTGAGCAGCCAGTTATGAAACGAAATCCACGCAACACTAACTGGCAGCTACATAACCAAATATTAGCTAGGGACCTACCAGTATTACCTCCACAAGCTCCCTCATCAGTGGGAGAACTGGATGATCTGGTAACGACCTTTACAACGGCGCTCTCAAATGCCCTAGGGCAGGCTTGTCCAGTACCAAAACCACGCGGCAAACATAGACCCCACTGGTGGTCTTACGACCTGGATTCGTTCCGTATATCATGCAGGAAGCAATTTAACAAGGCCAAGAGCATCGGTACGGAGCCTGAATGGCTCGAATATAGAGCTAAACTGAGGGCCTATAAAAAGGCTCTAAGGCAAGCGAAGAGAACTTGGTGGAGAAATTTCTGCACCGGGGTCGAAAAAGTCGATGATACAGCGAGACTTAGACGAGTGCTATCAAAAACTCAAACAGCCATTAGCTATTTACGGAAGCCTGACGGATCTTGGACCAGCACGGAAGGGGAAACCCTGGAGCTGCTCCTGAACACACACTTTCCGGGGAACTTGTATGATGCACCTGTAGCATCTGCAACAAACCTGGCGGTAAACATACCCATTACGGAGGAAAGGGTAAGGTGGGCAATCAAAAGCTTTGAGCCGTTCAAGGCAGCTGGGCCAGACGGGATTTTCCCCGCACAGCTTATAAACACGCTGGAAATATCAGCTAAATGGCTGGTAGTTCTCTTTTCAGCCTGCCTGGCTCTTAATTACATTCCGTGCTCCTGGAGAAGCGCCACGGTAGTCTTTATTCCAAAGGCTGGGAAGGCCTCACACTATGAGCCTAAAGACTACAGACCGATCAGTCTCTCGTCTTTTGCACTTAAAACCTTCGAGAGGATAATTAGCGATTATCTCTCCTCTACTATTGATAGCAACCTTATTTCTAGCTATCAACATGCCTACACCAAAGATAAATCAACGGAAACTGCGCTCCTAGTCTCTATTGTTGAAAAATCATTGCACGAAAAGGAGTACTGTCTCGTGGCCTTTCTGGACATCGAAGGGGCTTTCAACAATATAAGGCCGGAGGCTATTAACACAGCTTTAACAAACCTGGGCATAAATAGGTCTCTTATTGGACTAATTGATCAACTACTAAAGGGAAGGAAAATAGTTTCTTCACTGGGAACAGTTGATCTTTCACGCTATGTCACAAGAGGAACGCCTCAGGGTGGTGTTCTCTCCCCGCTCCTATGGAACCTCACCGTAAACTCGCTGCTACGAGACACAAGGTGGGGGGGCGGGAAGATAGTGGCATATGCAGACGATTTAGCTATTGCATATAGGGGCAAATTCCCACAAACCCTGTGTGACTTGATTCAAGTAGCACTGCGAGAAGTTTCTTCATGGTCCTCTCGCTGCGGACTTAGCATCAACCCAGGAAAGGTGGAGCTTGTCCTTTATACCAGGCGGTATAAGATACCACCGCTGAACCTACCAGAACTAGATGGCGTGCGCCTGAACTTAGCTGGCAAAGCCAAATTCCTAGGCACAGTTCTAGATAGAAAGCTTAACTGGAAGGAGAATGTCATCCAGCGCCAGAGGAAAGCGTGCATTGCACTTTACACGTGTAAAAGAGCCATTGGCAAAAAATGGGGGCTCAGCCCCAAAATTTGCAGATGGATCTACACTGCGATAATCCAGCCAATTATGCTGTATGGAGTCGTGGTATGGTGGCCTGCGCTAGGAAAGGCAACAAACCTAAATCTGTTAGGAAAAGTCCACAGATCGAGCATGATCTGTATAAGCGGGGCGTTAAGAACAACGCCCAATGAAGCTCTCCAGGCCATTCTTGGCTTTTTGCCACTCGATCTGGAAGGGTACCGGGTAGCAGCAGCATCGGCTGTGCGTCTAAGGGAAACGTCCGTCTGGGGCGCAAGCACTATTGGACACTCCTGTATTCTAAGATCTTACAGCTTTCTCACGCGACCACAACAGTCGGAGATTGTTGTTTTAGAATAAACATTCCCAGCAGGGAAGACTGGGAGAACATAGATCGGTGTCCCGCTACTAATGGCGGCACTTGTATATACACCGACGGCTCGAAGTTAGACGGCAGAGTCGGAGGAGGGGTTTACTCAAGGGATTTGGACCTAGAACTCTCCTTTAGACTACCTGATCACTGCAGCGTCTTCCAGGCTGAAGTTTCTGCAATCATGGACGCCGTGACTTGGATAGGTGAACGTACCATCGGACAGGATATCTGTATTTTCAGCGACAGCCAAGCGGCCATCAAATCCCTTGGCTCTTACTCGTTCAACTCTGAACTGACGCTCAGCTGTCGTCGATCTCTTCAAGAGATGGCCCAACAGAACCGCGTGAACCTCACATGGGTCCCGGGACACAGGGACATTGAGGGAAACTGTAGGGCAGACGAACTTGCCAGGCAGGGCACGACCAAGCAGATTCTTCAAGATAAAGAGCGCATAGGTATGCCGTTTGCCACGTGCAAGCTAATGCTGAAGGAGCATACACTCCGCGAAGCCAACGAAAGATGGCTACAAGCCCCAGGGTGCCGGATATCCAAGCAAACCTGGCCAAAATGCGATCTTAAAAGATCTAGACACATATACGCCCTAAAAAGGAAGGTAATCTCCATATTAATAGGTGTTTTAACCGGGCACTGCCTTATTGGTAGGCACGCAGCAAGGCTAGGCGTTCCCTACCGACGATGCTGCAGGAGTTGCAAAGATGATGAGGAAGAGGAAACGGTGGAGCACCTCATCTGCAACTGCCCGGCCTTAAGCGGAGCGAGAAGGCGCTCTCTGGGAGTTCCCTTCCTGGTTAGCTTAAGCCAGGTCGCGGAGCTAGACATAAAAGACTTGATGGCCTTCATCAAGTTATCAAAATGGTTCGAGGAGGGGTAGCGGTGTCGGTTAGGAGTGTCAGTCCCGGGTTTCGGCTATATGGACAGTCCCGACAGCACTGGGATTTTCCATATGGCCGGGCCCCGGGATTGACTTTCCTAGTGTTTGGTGGTATCACAACGGGCCTTTTATTACTGGCCTAGGTGTGCCTTTGCGGCAGCCACTTCTACCTACCTACTATAGTACTAGTACAAGGGTATATTAATTTTGTTCACATAACGGTTGCATGTAACGGCACAAAATAATCGAGATAGATATAGAGTTCCATATATGAAAGTTCTTAGGAGTAAAGAGGAGTTGATTAAGGCATGTCCGTCCGTCTGTCCGTCCGTGTACACGATAACTTGAGTAAAAATTTAGATATTTGCATGAAATTTTGTACACAGGTTACTTTCTGGCCAAGGTAGGTTGCTGTTGAAAATGGGCGAAATCGGATGATAACCACGCCCCCTTTTTCGATATCGAAAATTTCGAAAATCACACAAATTGACTTATCTCGGCAGCTGAAATGGCTAAAATGATATAATTTTATAGGTGAATCCCCCTGGTCATTCTCTTATGATTTTTCCATAAATTTTTTATAGTGGGCGTGGCACCGCCCACTTTTAAGGGAGGCATTTTTGAAAATTTGACTGGTCGTAACTCTTAAACAGATTACGATAGAACGATGCAATTTGGCACAAAGCATACTAGTTATTTCGTTGGGAGTATACCTGATGAAAGTGGATAAAATCGCCCTTCAACCACGCCCACTTTCGATATCGAAAATTTCGAAAATCACATAAACTGATAAAATCGCCCTTCAACCACGCCCACTTTCGATATCGAAAATATCGAAAATCACACAAATTGACATATCTCGGCAGCTGAAATGGCTAAAATGATATAATTTTATAGGTGAATCCCCCCGGTCATTCTCTTATGATTTTTTCATAAATTTTTTATAGTGGGCGTGGCACCGCCCACTTTTAAGGGAGGCGTTTTTGAAAATTTGACTGGTCGTAACTCTTAAACAGATTACGATAGAACGATGGAATTTGGTACAAAGCATACTAGTATCGTTGGGAGTATACCCGATGAAAGTGGATAAAATCGCCCTTCAACCACGCCCACTTTCGATATCGAAAATTTCGAAAATCACATAAATTGACATATCTCGGTAGCTGAAATGGCTAAAATGATATAATTTTATAGGTGAATCCCCCTGGAAATTCTCTTATGATTTTTCCATATATTTTTTATAGGGGCGTGGCACCGCCCACTTTTAAGGAAGGCATTTTTGAAAATTTGACTGGTCGTAACTTTTAAACTGATTACGATAGAACGATGGAATTTGGCAAAAAGCATGCTAGTATCGTTGGGAGTATACCTGATGAAAATGGATAAAATCGCCCTCCAACCATGCCCACTTTCGATATCGAAAATTTCGAAAATCACATAAATTGGCATATCTCGGTAGCTGAAATGACTAAAATGATATAATTTTATAGGTGAATCCCCATGGTCATTATATAATGATTTTTTGATAAATTTTCTAAAGTGGGCGTGGCCCCGCCCACTTTTAAGGGAGGCATTTTTATACCCAGCGTACTAGTAAAGGGGTATTATAATTTTGTCCACATAGCTGTACTATGTACCGGCGCAAAATAATCAAGATCCATGTATGAAAGTTCTTAGGTTGAAAAGAGGAGTCTATTCAGGCATGTCCGTCCGTCTGTCCGTCCGTCCGTCCGTCTTTGTACACGATAACTTGAGTAAAAATTAAGATATTTGCATGAAATTTTATATACAGGTTACTTTTTGGCCAAGGTAGGTTGCTATTGAAAATGGGCGAAGTCGGATGATAACCACGCCCCCTTTTTCGATATCGAAAATTTCGAAAATCATACAAATTAACATAACTTGAGTAAAAATTGAGGAATTTGCATGAAATTTGGTATACAGATTACTCGGATTATAACCACGTTCCTTTTGTCGGTATCGAAAATTTCGAAAATCACATAAACTGACATATATCGGTAGCTGAAATTGATAAAATGATATAATTTCATAGGTGAATCTCTCTTATTATTCTATTATGATTTTCTGTTAAATTTTAAAAAATGGGCGTGGTACCGCCCACTTTCAAGGGAGGCATTTTTGAAAATGCGACTGGTCGTAACTTTTAAACAAATTATGGTAGAACGATGAAATTTGGCACAAATCATACTAGTACTGTTGGGAGTATACGTGATGAAATTGGATAAAATCCCCGTCCAACCACGGCTACTCTCGATATCGAAAATTTAGAAAATCACCTAAAAGACTGGTCGTAAGTTTTAAACTGATTACGGTAGAATCGTGAAATTCGGCACAAGGTATACTAGAGTTATAGGAAGTATACCTGTTGAAATTAAATGAAATCGCTTCCCAATCACGTCCACTTTCAATATGGAAAATTTCGAAAATCACATAAATTGACATAATTCGGTAAGGTAAATAACTAAAATAGTATAATTATAGTATAACTAATATATACCCGCGGCCTTGCCCGCCGCTGCGAAGTACCCTTTCAAAACTTTAGATAAAAAAATTCGGTCGTAGAAGTTCACCAAGTTAGGTAGATTGGTCAAATAAAAAACTGTTGGAAGATCAATTATTTGTCTATGTTCCTAGAGTTTTGAAAAAATAGTATGAATTGAAAAAATTTCAAAAAAGTTTCAAAAATTTTATTTAATATACATATGTATATCTTTGAAATCGATTGAAAGTGAGGTTTCTAAAGTTAAATATTGCTTTGGCTTTAAGTTTGGATATAAATTTCTCAGAAAACATTTATCGAATAGTTCATCTAAACTTCAAACTTTGATATTTATATAATATTATTGAATACTGAAGCATTTACCAAGGGTATTTAAAATTTTCAAAATTCCCATCAATGGGGAAAGGTAGATTGATTAAATAATTTGATGTTTTTGGACGATCACGTTTTGACCGATAACTCAGTTATCGATAAATATATCGAAATACATATATCGAAGTCCAAATTAAACCTGGGGCCATCCCTTTTCGCTTGATACCCATATTGTTGGCCAACTTTAAGGCTTTTGAGCCATCTCGATTTCACCGATAACTCAATTATCGATAAATTTATCGAAATATATTGAAGTCCAAATGAAAACTGGGGCCAACCCCTTTCGTTTGATACCCATATTGTAGGGCAATTTAAAGGATTTTTCACCGATAACTCAGTTATCAATAAATTTATCGAAATATATTGAAATCCAAATGAAAACTGGTGCCATCCCCCTTCGTTTGATACCCATATTGTAGGGCAATTTTAAGGATTTTTCACCGATAACTCAGATATCAATAATTTTATCGAAATATACCTATTGAAATCCAAATGAAAACTGGTGCCATCCCCTTTCGTTTGATACCCATATTGTAGGGAAAATTTAAGGTTTCTTGGCAATCTCATTTCGACTGATAACTCAGTTATCGATAAATTTATCGAAATATATCGAAGTCCAAATGAGACCTGGCACCTTCCAATTTCGTTTGATACCCATATTGTTCGAAGTTTCTACACCTATATTCCAAATTCGAGGTTTAGGTCAAATGTACTCAGAGTTATATGGAAAAACAAAAAAATTGAAAGTATCGGTCCCTAGCATGGCCGGACCCCCCAAAAAAATAGCCTATACCTCCTTCCAGACTATTAGCTGTCTGCCTACCAAATTTCAACAAAATCCGTCTTGCCATTCTCACGTTATTGAGGAACAGAAGTAAACGTCTGGACATCCAAATATCCAAATATCCAAACATCGCTACATTCACATTTATAATATTACTAAGATTTGGTAGTTAAATTTGTAAGGAATTGTCTACTATTAACCAGTCTTAAAAGATGAGTTAATTTTGTTAAGTGAGCCACCTATAATTTTTTCGACGGCCATGTATTTCATTGAAAGTGGGTAGTATGGCTCAGAACGATTAAACAAAAATACGTATACAATTTTTCAAAATTCTAATTATTTTGAAAGTTATATCTATCAACAGTTTTCGAAATTCCTCACTTTTTGATGATTTTCTCACGATTGGTCAAACCGATTTTGCTAATTTTTTAAATATATATAAAAGATGGTATCTTCTACAAAAGGACATTTCCAATTTTTGCAAACAATTTTTTTTTTTGAGGGCACACGAACAATGTACATATATGTTATACCGTAGCATAAATAAATATTAATTTTATAAACTAACTAATAAATTTATTGAGTTCGTTTTTCCCAAATTATAATATATATAGAAAATATATAACTTATAGGTACTACTATTGTTTCCATACACTGGGTATTTAATGTTCGGCTTACCCGAACTTAGACTTCCTTACTTGTTTTTACTTTAAAATATGCGGCAATAATTTTTTTGTAGAGCGCTTTGCACGTTAAAATTGTAGATAGGTTAGGTTAGGTAGAAGTGGCTGCAGCAAAGGCACACCTAGGCCAGTATTAAAAGGCCCGTTGTGATACCATCAACACTAGGAAAGTCAGTCCCGGGACCCGGCCATATGGCAAATCCCAGTGCTATTGGGACTCTCCACATAGCAGAATCCCGGGGCTGACACTCCTAAAACCGACACCGTTACACCTCCTCGAACCATTTAGATGACTTGATGAAAGCCATCAAGTCCTTTATGTCCAGCTCCGCTACCTGGCGTAGGCTATCCAGGAAGGGAACTCCGAAAAAGCGCCTTATCGCGCCGCTTAAAGCCGGGCAGTTGCAGATGAGATGCTCCACCGTTTCCTCCTCCTCATCATCTTTGCAACTCCTACAGCATCGTCGGTAGGGTACACCCAGCCTTGCTGCGTGCCTTCCAATAAGGCAGTGCCCGGTTAAAACCCCTATTAATATAGATATATCCCTTCTTCTAAGGGTGTAAATATATTTAGATCTTTTAATATCCCATTTTGGCCAGGATTGTTTGGATACTCGGCACCCTGGCGATAAAAGCCATCTTTCATTGGCTTGTCGGAGTGTATGCTCCTTCAGCATTAGCTTGCATGTGGCAAAGGGCATACCTAAGCGTTCTTTATCCTGAAGAACCTGCTTGGTCGTGCCCTGCCTAGCAAGTTCGTCTGCCCTACAGTTTCCCTCAATGTCCCTGTGTCCCGGGACCCATGTGAGGCTCACGCGGTTCTGTTGGGCCATCTCCTGAAGAGATCGACGACAGCTGAGCGTCAGTTCAGAGTTGAACAAGTAAGAGCCAAGGGATTTGACTGCCGCTTGGCTATCGCTGAAAATAACGATTTTCTGTCCGATAGCGCGTTGCCCTATCCAAGCCGCGGCGTCCATGATTGCTGAGACCTCAGCCTGGAAGACGCTGCAATGATCAGGCAGTCTGAAGGAAAGCTCAAGGTCCAGATCCTTGGAATAAATCCCTCCTCCAACTCTGCCGTCCAACTTCGAACCGTCGGTGTATATGGAAATGCCGCCATTAGTAGCAGGACACCGATCCGTCCTCTCCCAGTCTTCCCTGCTGGGAATGTTTATTCTGAACCAGCTATCTCCGGCTGTTGTGGTTGCACAACGGTCCGTGCTCGGAGGGAGAAAGCTGTAAGAATCCAGAATACCGGAGTTTCCAGTAGTGCCTGCGCCCCAGCCGGAAGTTTCCCTTAGACGCAGAGCCGATGCTGCCGCTGCCCGGTACCCTTCCAGATCGAGTGGCAAAATGCCAAGAATGGCCTGGAGAGCTTCGTTGGGCGTTGTTCTCAACGCGCCGCTTATACAGATCATGCTAGATCTGTGGACTTTACCTAACAGGTTTAGGTTGGCTGCCTTGCTCAGCGCAGGCCACCATACCACGACTCCATACAGCATAATTGGCCGGATTATCGCAGTGTAAATCCATCTGCAGATTTTGGGACTGAGCCCCCATTTTTTGCCAATGGCTCTTTTACAGGTGTAAAGTGCAATGCACGCTTTCCTCTGGCGTTGGATGACATTCTCCTTCCAGTTAAGCTTTCTATCCAGAACTATGCCTAGGAATTTGGCTTTGTCAGCCAAGTTCAGGCGCACGCCATTTAGTTCTGGTAGGCTTAGCGTTGGTATTTTGTACCGGTTAGTATAAAGGACAAGCTCCACTTTTCCCGGGTTGATATTAAGTCCGCAGCGAGATGACCACGAGGAAACTGCTCGCAGTGCTACTTGCATCAAGTCACACAGGGTTTGTGGGAATTTGCCCCTGTATGCAATAGCTAAATCGTCTGCATATGCAACTATCCTCCCCCCCCCCCCCCCCCCCAGCTTGTGTCTCGTAGCAACGAGTTTACAGTGAGGTTCCATAAAAGCGGAGAGCGAACACCACCCTGAGGCGTTCCTCTTGTGACATAGCGTGAGAAATCAACTGTGCCCAGTGTAGAAACTATTTTCCTTCCCTTTAGTAGCTTATCAATTAGTCCAATAAGAGACCTGCTTATGCCCAGATTAGTTAGAGCGGTGTTAATAGCCTCCGGGCTTATATTGTTGAAGGCACCTTCAATGTCTAGGAAGGCCACGAGACAGTAATCTTTTTCATACAACGATTTTTCAATAACAGAGACAAGGCTGTGAAGCGCAGTTTCCGTTGATTTACCTTTGGTGTATGCATGTTGATAGCTAGTGATAAGGTTGCTATCAATAGTAGAGGAGAGATAATCGCTAATTATCCTCTCGAAGGTTTTGAGTGCAAAGGACGAGAGACTGATCGGTCTGTAGTCCTTAGGCTCATAGTGTGAGGCCTTCCCAGCCTTAGGAATAAAGACTACCTTGGCGCTTCTCCAGGAGTGCGGAATGTAGTTGAGAGCCAGGCAGGCTGAAAAGAGAAATACCAGCCATTTAGCCGATGTTTCCAACGTGTTTATGAGTTGTGCGGGGAAAATCCCGTCTGGCCCAGCAGCCTTGAACGGCTCAAAGCTTTTGATCGCCCACCTTACCCTTTCCTCCGTGATGGGTATATTCACTGCCATATTTGTTGCAGATGCTAAAGGTGCTTCATGCAAGTTCCCCGGAAAGTGTGTATTCAATAGCAGCTCCAGGGTTTCCCCTTCCGTGCTAGTCCACGATCCGTCAGGCTTCCGCAAATAGCTAATGGCTGTTTGAGTTTTTGAGAGCACTCGTCTAAGTCTCGCCGTATCATCGACCTTTTCGACCCCGGTGCAGAAATCTCTCCACGAAGTTCTCTACGCCTGCCTTAGGGCCCTTTTATAGGCCCTCAGTTTAACTTTATATTCGAGCCATTCAGGCTCCGTACCGAGGCTCTTGGCCCTATTAAATTGCTTCCTGCAGGACTTGCGGAGCGAATCCAGGTCGTAGGACCACCAGTGTGGTCTATGTTTACCGCGTGGTTTCGGCACTGGACAAGCCTGCTCTAGGGCATTTGAGAGCGCCGTTGTAAAGGTCGCAACCAGATCATCCAGTTCTCCTACTGATGATGGAGCTTGTGGGGGTAACACTGGTAGGTCCCTAACTAATATTTGATTATGTAGCTTCCAATTAGTGTTGCGTAGATTGCGTTTCATAACTGGCTGCTCAACAGAAAAATCTAAGGCAATTTCTATGTACCGGTGGTCGGAAAATGAATGCTCCTCAAGAACACGCCATTTCCTAACCCACTCATAAGCGCCTTCGCTACAAATAGTGAGGTCTATGACCTCCCTATGGGCTTTAGTGATAAAAGTAGGCTCGTTACCCACGTTACAAACCACCAGGTTAGTTGTTAGTAGGTAGTCAAACAGAGACTCGCCCCTAGCGTTAATATCGGATGACCCGTGCAGAAATTTTCCACCAGATCTTTCACCTCCTTTTGTGGAGGAGGTTCTTCGGCGTCATAGGGCATGTAGACCGACGCCATCGTCAGGCTGGTGCTGCCGACCGTTAAGCTGGCAGCTGTAACGTCACCATTTGAGTAGTTGGGTAATAGAAAGGTGTTTAGCTCAGACTTGACCAAGATACAGGTTCTGACCTTGCCCTCCTCATTAGCTCGGATGAGCTTGTACCCCTTAGCCCCCAATCCACAGATCCTTGAGCTATTAACCCAGGGTTCTTGGATAAGGACCACGTCTACGTCGCCTTTATAAAGACGACTGCTTAGGGCAGCTGAGGCTGCTTTAGATTTGTAGAGGTTAATCTACCATACTTTCCGCGTCTGACACCCCTGCCTCCTCTTCTGGTCCTTCGATTTCCGAGTCCTTCGAAGCGGCCGGAATGGCAGCGCGTTGTGCATCGCCACGGTATACGTGGATCACGATCTGACCCATTCCATAATGCACTCGTCCGTTGCACCGTTTAAGGGGCTCGAGTGCCTCCTTATTCAAAGTTAAAACCACCTGTCTATGAGGCCTAACCTCACCCTCGACCAGATTGACACTCCAGTCCTGCGTCGGGAGAGACGGATTCCAGGCCTGCAGCATCTCAAGAATATTCTCCGGTTCAGCAGGGATGGGAGGAATCCATGCCCTTGCCCTTGGCCGGGCCGGAATGTCCTTCCAGTCGACGACCTCGATTTTTGCCCCTGGGTAGACTTCACCCAGTCTTGCAACTGCTGCCTTGTACAGTGCAACAGTTCTTGCATCCTCACACGCGAAAACTTTAATCTGACCCTGGTGCCAACCCGCGTCTGTACCCCGCGGCGGACTACCCGGAGACTCACGCCATATGTCGAGAAGGGCCCTGCCAATTTCGTTCCGGACATACAGCCACCGGTCTCTAGGGATGGACCAACGGTCGTTGCCTCGATCAATGACACTTATAAGGATCCTGTCCTTGGTCACTTCAGCAAAGCTGGGTTTGCCCACTACTGGGATATTCTGATGCCGCTTCGGATGGGGATCCACCTCTCCGCCCGATCTCTGGCGTTTGAAGGGATTCCCGTTCAGCCTTTTAGGCACATAGGGCCTTTGGAAATTTGGTATCAGAGCTTTCGCTTTCTCCACCATCTTCCTTTCATTCAGCGATAGTGTATCCTGCGATGCTCCCTCATATTTCTTCAGGATCCTTGCAGCCTTCCTTTTATCCCAGTACGCAAAGCGTCGGGGAGATGTCTTTTGGGAGGAGTTCAGACCCGTAGTTGCCATCGCGGTCTCTCCCTTTGATAGAAGCTTAGTTGCGTCTTCCTTCTCTTTCGGATCACTGAGGCCAGGTCCCGAGACCATTGCCACAGACATTGAGAGGTTGATGTTCGTGCCGGCGCTTGATGGAAGTTTAGCATCCGCCGTTTTCTGCTTACCTGCGTATGCAGCCGCACTGGTGCTGGCTTTCATCAAGTCACTCTCACTTGCTAGCAGTTTCGAGGATGACCGACCCGTAGTTACCATCGTTGTCGGCCCCCCAGTTGACTTTGAAATAGAGTTTGTCCTCCGGCGTAGTGATTTCTCTTGCTCCAGCATAGTTCTCCTCTGCTGCGGAGTAAACGAAGTTATTGATTGTTTTGCATTTTGAGTTGTATTCATCTTGTTCGTACGACCCCTCGCCGGACACGGCCAGCTTGGGGTCAAGGGTGGATTAAGGGGAATGTGTCGTCCGCCACGGCAGAGCCCCATACCGCGGTAAGACCATGGTTACTCTCTGAGGCGGTCCGGTATCAGAGAGGCACCGTTCGACTACAGCCACGATTTGCCTCCCGGCTGCAAACGTCCAATGGGCACGGTATCGCGTAACACCCTGGATTGGGAGGGGGTAGATCTTTGTCATCGCGCCAGCGAGGCTAGGCTGCTCTCGTGATGTAGTGCCATGCGGAGCTATGATCATTAGGGCAATGTAGCCCCGTGGCTATCGACTAAGCCCTCGTACCGCGGCAAGGTATCCACCCTTCACGAGGGGTTGTAGATACATACATAAACAAATTTCATTTTCGTTTTATCGTAAGTTTGGCATTTATCGCGTGTGGTAACACCAGCCAGAAGCCGACTTCAAAGTTTCATATAAAATTACTTCCAAATCAAAAAAAAAAAAAAAAAAAAAAAAAAAAAAAAAAAAAACAATTGCTTCAGCACGCAGATTTGTACTGGTTTTGAAAGGCCGGTAAAAGCCAATAAGTAAAAGCGAGATGGCCATCATTGCCTAGGCGGTTTAAGACTGTTTTAAGTAAGTAAGGAAGAGATGGCCATCACGCGCTGAAATAATTTTATGTAAATGAGCTCAGCCGACAGGTGCCAGGAAAAGCTGTAGGTATGTTTTTATGCTATTAGGTAGTAGTTGGCAGGCAGGGAAATAAAAACCGCATATCCTTTTAAGAACCCAAATGAACATATTGTATCTCATAGGGGATTAGCTAAGCAAGCCGGTCTTTTCGGATTATATAGAAGGCACGCCACTACAAACAGGTATAACTTTGGGTACTGCTATGAGATGTTTTTCTGTATAATAAATATTAATTAAGTTTGTTAATCTAAATCTTATTGATGATATTTTTTTGCATCTGTTTTACATATTTGAAACACCTGCAACAAAGAAACACACATTTTTTTTTTTTATTTACTTTTTCATACAAATCACGAAACTTAGGCTTCATTGAGCACCCTGTGAGGACCAAATATAAACACGTTAATTTGGCCCACACAAAACGCAAACACGCCATCACAACAAGTCGCAGAAACACAATCAAAACAACATGTTTCAGCAACATAGTAACCATGGCAACGCAACAATTGGAGCTAGCAACACCAGAATCCGCAGCTATAAACGAAGCGACACAGCAGCACAGCAGTCAGTCAGCACGGAGCTGTGGTTGCGACCAGAGCTACTACTGAAGCACTTCTCGATTGTGGATCGGTGATTACCTGCGCAAGAAAGAATTGCTTCATAGGAGTGAGTCGTGGAATTAGGCTAGTGAATGTGTCGGTTATACCACCAAACACTACTTGAGACCTCGTTCGCACCCGCCAAAGCAAAGGCCACGCCACCGTAACGTGCAAACCGCGAACAGGCGACGCCCGCTCACCTGCGTCCAAGTGAACCGCGCCGCAAGTACTCCGCGAAGCAGCTACGTCAACATCCAGCGCTGCGCAGATACGCTAACGTTAACATCGAACGCCAGCAGAGCAGCAGCACACGACGCGAGAAGGCGACGCCAGCAGAACGACGCCAACGTCGACGCAAGCAGAGTGCCGGTATAAGGCGCGACAGAGAAACGTAAACGCAAGCAGAGCCACGCCAACGTAAGGCAGTGACGCCAAGCGCGGCAGAATTAACGGGATCCGTCTAACGGAACACGGCCGGACCATTAAATTACAACGCTACATTTATAAATGAATTAAGTGAAATTATAGGAATAAGATTAGAGTTAAATAAAGATGATATGAAAAGCGATTTGCATGGTGTCCCATACATATTTACAAAATTATTGTAACTGGACTCTGGAGACGGCGAGTATACCCCTGCAATTATCAAAGAAGCAACGGGGCAACAGAAAAGCTTCGTTACAATTGGCGCCCGAGCAGGGACCCTGCAAATCATTGAACGTCAGACGGAACATTCCTGACTATACGCCCAAGTTACAAAATGGCCGAATCGATAGACACCACGTGGTTGGACAACATTTCAAAGGATCGACTGGTATCCATCGCACAGGAATTGGGTATCGAGCAGACAGGCACCGCCCGGGAAGTCCGAAAACGAATATTAGCATTGGCATCAAAGGCAACAACGGACCCGGAAATACAAGCCAAATTTGCATCGTTGGAGGTCACCTACCAGGACGCCGTAACCTCCAGTGAAGACGAAAGTGAGGCGGAAAAACTAGATCCCCCGGACACCGGCATGAACTTGAGCAACATGCCCTCTAAACAGAACATACCGGCATTTCCTCATCGGGACACTCAATCCACACTACACAACCCGACATCAGGAATAGCACCAGCCGGCACCAATATGACTCAACAGGTAACCCAAGCGCCAACCGTTGTATTTGCGCCCATCATCGACCAGGTACGAAAGTGGTCGGTGAAATACGAGGGAGGACGAGATCCGTTGGCTTTCGTCGAACGGCTGGAAGAACTATCGGAGGTTTACACGCTTAACATGGATCTCCTCCCGAAAACCATGCCCGAGCTACTAGGAGGCACCGCCCTTCAGTGGTATCGTAACAACAACGCACATTGGAGTAGCTGGGCGGATTTCAGACAGGATTTTTTACGTTTTTTTCTACCAGCTAGATACTTCGAACGCCTCGAGGACGATATACGGCAACGAAGGCAACACGCACGCGAGAGATACAAAGACTACGTGCTAGCGATACAAAATTTGATGAGGCACGCCGGGTACAGCCACGAACAACGTTTGGAAAGAATCTTCCGAAATAGCCAGCCGGATTACCTGCTCTACATCAAACGTAGGGATTTCAGCAATCTCACAGAGCTCCTCACACTTGCCGAGGAATACGAGAGCATCCACGAGGGATACCGACGACCCTCAGACACAACCCGCCGCGAAGTAGCACGACATGTCGTAGGTGACAAAACCTTGGTTTCAACACCACAGCCAGCACCACCGCCACGACCAACGAGCACACAGCACCACTCGCCTCCGGAAAATCCGAGATTTGACCGCAACAACGTATGCAGAAGATGCGGTGAACAAGGACACTACGCCAATAGATGCCGAAATCCACGAAAAATTTTCTGCTGGGAGTGCGGCCGTAACGACGTACGCACCATAGAATGCTGCCGCCAACGTCAGGGAAACGACAGAGGGCTACACCAAAGGCAAGGCGCGGTGAGCCCGCGGAACCCAGCGCCGAATCAGCAGCAGCAATGTACCAGGAACATGGCCGCCTGTACGCCGTAGCCAGGCTCGGAGCGGAATCAGCCGAAGCGGTCATCGATACAGGAGCATCGAGAAGTTTCGTCTCAAGCAGCCTAGCAGAGCGTGTGGTAAACTCGGGAAGCGGAGAAATGGTGAGAGTGGCCATAAAAATAACGATGGCAAACGGGACTAGCACCACAATCTTCGACGCCATAAGGACTGAGGTGCGCCTTGGAGACGCGTCACACCACACAGTTCTCCACGTTATGCCCGGAGCAATCGACGACATCATACTTGGATTAGATACACTAGGGAGCATGGGAGCCACCATATCCTGCGGAGGAGGGCACCTCGCATTATCCAGGCCGCGTTCACAACATACGCTGTCACCAGGCGAACCAACACAGATCACAGAGGAGGTAACGCCACCAGGCAGGGGCAACATTAACACAGAGGAGAGGATCAACAGGATCAACGGTGCCTACGGCGGGGACGAGGAGGAACGAGTACGTGACTTCCTGACAAAAGAGCTCCGAAAATTCGAGACCATAAGCGGGGTGACGACCATAGCCGAGCACAAGATCATCATGACGGACGACCGCCCCATCAAGCAACGTTACTTCCCGCGCAACCCAGCTATGCAGAGCATCATCAACGACGAGATTAATGAACTGCTCCAGAAGGGATACGTCGAGCCGTCATGCAGCCCACACAGTGCACCTATCGTACTAGCTAAAAAGAAAAATGGGAAGTGGAGATTATGCGTGGATTATCGGCAGCTCAACGCCCGGTCCGTACCCGACGCATACCCCTTACCCAGAATACAACACATACTGGACAAGCTTCGACAAGCGAAATACATCAGCAGCTTAGATCTGAAAAATGGTTACTGGCAAATACCATTGGAACCCCAGAGCCGCCCCTACACAGCCTTCACGGTACCAGGACGCGGGTTATTCCAGTGGCGTGTTATGCCTTTCGGCTTACATTCCGCGCCTGCAACGTTTCAAAGAGCGCTAGACCAGGTCATTGGACCGGAGATGGAACCTTACGCGTTCGCATACCTTGACGACATAATCGTCATAGGATCCACGCTGGAAGAGCACTTTCGCAACTTGAAGGAAGTACTACTACGATTACAACGCGCCAACCTCAGGATAAACCCAGAGAAATGCGAGTTTTTAAAGAAGGAACTCCGATACCTAGGCCACGTAGTAAGCGACAAAGGAATTCACACCGACCCCGAGAAAGTTGCTGCCATCAAAGATTTGAAACCACCAAGGAACGTGAAAGAGGTACGTCAATATCTCGGTATAGCATCGTGGTACCGACGATTCGTACCCCCCTTCGCCACAATCAGCCAGCCACTCACCGCCCTGCTGAAAAAGGGCAAACACTGGAAGTGGGGGGCCGAACAACAGGAAGCCTTCGAGGTTCTAAGGCAGAAACTGACGGAAGCACCGATACTCGCCTGCCCGGATTTTACCAAGACCTTCACCCTACAAACCGACGCAAGCAACTTCGGACTAGGAGCCGTGTTGACACAGGAACTGGAAGGCGGAGAACGCGTGATCGCCTATGCCAGCAGGAAACTTAACAAGGCAGAGACCAACTATTCATCCACTGAGAAGGAATGTCTCGCTATCGTCTGGGGAATACGTAAAATGAGGCCATACTTAGAAGGGTACCGGTTCAAGGTAATCACGGACCACATGTCACTAAAATGGCTAAACTCCATAGAAAGTCCCTCCGGCCGTATAGCACGATGGGCCTTGGAACTCCAACAACACACCTTCGACATCGAGTACAGGAAAGGAAAGCTGAACCTGGTAGCGGATGCACTATCACGACAGCCATTGGAAACCTTACGACTAGCAACGACAACAGAGCCACAATGCAAGTGGTGGTGCAAGCGAGTGAATGAAGTCCACACTAACCCGGAGAAATATGCGGACTACATAATGCAAGATGGACACCTGTACCGCCATATTCCCTGCCGGTCACATGATGAAGAAGCGGTCCCCTGGAAATTTTGTGTACCCACACCACTACGACGACGAGTGTTAGAAGAAAACCACGATATTCCAACCGCTGGGCACATGGGCATCCGCCGGACAGTAGCGCGGATTGCCAACCGGTATTACTGGCCCGGAATGTTCCGGGATATAAGTCGATATGTACGTCAATGTGAGTCCTGTCAAAAATACAAGGAGACACAGCAAAAGCCGGCTGGAAAGATGCTCTCACAGGTAGCTCAAGAACCATTTGCCACGATATGCGTCGATTTCGTTGGGCCACTTCCGAGATCCACACATGGAAACACGATGTTACTTGTATTTTTCGACCGCTTTAGTAAATGGGTGGAACTGATCCCCATGAGGCGCGCTACAGCAGAGGGTCTTCGCCGCGCATTCAGAGAGCGCATCCTCGCCAGATTTGGCGTTCCCAAAATCCTCATATCAGACAACGGCGTACAATTTACGAGTACAATGTGGCAACGCTACCTAAAGGAGATGGGGATACGACAACAATTTACGGCGCCCTACACCCCGCAAGAAAACCCAACGGAACGGGCGAACAGAACAGTCAAGAGGATCATAGCACAACTCACCAGGTCACAACACAACAGATGGGACGACCTTCTCCCAGAGATCGAGCTTGCCATAAACACCAGTGTCACCGCATCTACAGGGTATAGTCCAGCCTTCCTCGTACAAGGACGGGAACCGCGACTACCAGGGGCACTGTTCGACGAAGTTAACATCGGAACCGGCACGACTACAGCCACGGCCGATGAAAAACACACCAGGATGCAGGAAGCCTTTAAGATAGTGAGGCAAAACATGGAGCGAGCGGCGGCAGATCAAGCCAGGCACTACAATCTACGGCGGAGAAAATGGACCCCCGAGATCGGCGAGCTAGTACTCGTAAAGGAGCATCACTTGTCCAAGGCCACTGAGGGATTCGCGGCAAAGTTAGCTCCCAAATACGACGGCCCATACCAAGTTCTAGGGTACACCTCCCCAGTCATAGTAAAGTTGAGAAAGAGGGACGGGGGAAAGGAAAGGACGGTCAGCATTGCCGAATTAAAGGCATACCATACGGCAGAGACCCCCACAAGAAGTTAAAACTAATTTAAATAATTAAAATCAAGGACGAGAAAAAAAAAATGCAGGCTCCGGTCATTCGATCGCAAACCACTGAGGTGACAACAAGTATATTTTGCTAAGAATTTTTTTTTCCCCGATTAAAACTAATCAACAACCGACATGGAAAGTTACAGCAATAAACTGACCAACAGCATCAAGCGCATGCGCAAGCGCTACGAGGAAGAGGAGGCAAAACGCCCGAGAATCGTTTTGATGGAGGGAGCTGCAGGCGCCGACGTCATCAACAAGTGCACCACTAAACGCGCAGTAACGGCCGCAGACTTCACGGGCGTCGCTACACCAGCACGCGCTTCAGTCACGGACGGCCACCGCAAGCACGCAGTTACGGGAACAGGCGTCACGCGCGCCCCTGAACCACCACGCGATCCAGGCGCTGACGACAACCGCAAGCGCACTGTAACATACGCTGACGTCGTGCGCGTTACTGCGCCTACATACACGGCAGGCTCCGACGCCAACACCAAGCCCGCCCCAGTACGCACAACCACAGCAGAAGGCGGCACCCGCGCAGCGTTGCGCGCAACAGCCGCACAAGCAAACTGTACCACGACCAACGCATCGGCACAAGCAGCAGATGGCGACAACGCAAAGCGCGCAACTAAAGGGGTAGATAAGGACGCCACCGCGGTCAATGAATCGGCCATCGCCGCAACTTATGCCGAAAACGAAGCCAGGCGCACAGCGGAAGCAGCCAGACGAGCAGCAGAGCTGATGGTACGCACAACGCGCAGAGCAAAATGGAAGGAAGCCGCTACCAAGGCCTACGACAAAATCAAATCTGTACCGGCAACAGGCGTACTCAACCGGATAAATACAGAGGATGAGGAGATGCAAGTCGACACACCGGGTAGTGACGTACACAAGGCAGAACAATCGCCGCCAGTAATAGGGGTCTCCTCAGATGAAGACGCGGCCTCACCAGAAAAGGTATTGTTAGCTGTAATCGAGCTCTCCTCAGATGAAGACGCAGCCGCACCAGGCAAAGAAGGGCCTAGGACAATATTCCCGGCAAGACGAGGCGGCATACCCCTCTATGAAAGCGACCTCAACTCGCTCAAAGGGTCACACTGGCTGACCGACCACGTCATCGATGCTTGGGCAAAGGGACTGGAAGAGTTACACGAGCAACAAAATACTACTCTCAGCCCTTTCGTGGTCGGTCAGCTAACTCAAAAAGGAAACCAGGAGGAAAGCTACAGACGCATACATCGCTGGGTCCGGAACGTTGACTTGTTTGGCAAGAGTGTGATCCTTGCACCCCACAACGTAGCCAAACATTGGTACTTGCTGGTTCTGGCCAATGCAGCAGTCACACACCACGTCGCCGACAAGGAGTGCTGGCAGGAGCGGTACGTATGGGTAGCGGACTCAATGCACAGGGCAAAAGTTCCGCACGCGACGCAGGCCTGGATGGATTTCCTACGGTGGGAATACATGCAGCGTTACGGGCATGACGGGTTTAAAGCCCAGGAGGTGATATTGGAGGTACCGCAGCAAAACAACAACAACGACTGTGGCGTCTATGTGGTAGAAAATATGGAGAGGGTACTGAGGTACACGGGACGCGGAGAAGGAGGCCCAGGGCTGATTCGACAGCCGTTCACGGAAGAAATGGCAAGCCGAAAGCGCAAAGAAATGTTGGCCAGGTTCCTACAGGAAAACCAAACTACGCAGAAGACGACCCAAACTAACACGCCCATAGACCAACGCCACACAGCACCAAAACCAAACACCACAGACATCCATCAATCCCGACACGTCCCACCACCAGAAGGAGAAACGGAGCCACAACCGACAACAGAAGAACAACTAGTAGTGACGGTCGAGGCACAAGACGCAGATGGGCCGATGATGGACCGATTCCCGGAGATAGCAAGCGAGGTACGAAGAACTTTCCGACGCATTGCAGCAGGCGAAAGCCGTACCCGAGTAAGGTTCCGCACACCAAAGTACGCAGTCACCGTAGTAAAAAGTAAGGCCCACATACGAATACTGGGTACCGAAGGCTGACTCTCCGAAGTGGGGGGGGAGTGTGAGGACCAAATATAAACACGTTAATTTGGCCCACACAAAACGCAAACACGCCATCACAACAAGTCGCAGAAACACAATCAAAACAACATGTTTCAGCAACATAGTAACCATGGCAACGCAACAATTGGAGCTAGCAACACCAGAATCCGCAGCTATAAACGAAGCGACACAGCAGCACAGCAGTCAGTCAGCACGGAGCTGTGGTTGCGACCAGAGCTACTACTGAAGCACTTCTCGATTGTGGATCGGTGATTACCTGCGCAAGAAAGAATTGCTTCATAGGAGTGAGTCGTGGAATTAGGCTAGTGAATGTGTCGGTTATACCACCAAACACTACTTGAGACCTCGTTCGCACCCGCCAAAGCAAAGGCCACGCCACCGTAACGTGCAAACCGCGAACAGGCGACGCCCGCTCACCTGTGTCCAAGTGAACCGCGCCGCAAGTACTCCGCGAAGCAGCTACGTCAACATCCAGCGCTGCGCAGATACGCTAACGTTAACATCGAACGCCAGCAGAGCAGCAGCACACGACGCGAGAAGGCGACGCCAGCAGAACGACGCCAACGTCGACGCAAGCAGAGTGCCGGTATAAGGCGCGACAGAGAAACGTAAACGCAAGCAGAGCCACGCCAACGTAAGGCAGTGACGCCAAGCGCGGCAGAATTAACGGGATCCGTCTAACGGAACACGGCCGGACCATTAAATTACAACGCTACATTTATAAATGAATTAAGTGAAATTATAGGAATAAGATTAGAGTTAAATAAAGATGATATGAAAAGCGATTTGCATGGTGTCCCATACATATTTACAAAATTATTGTAACTGGACTCTGGAGACGGCGAGTATACCCCTGCAATTATCAAAGAAGCAACGGGGCAACAGAAAAGCTTCGTTACAACCCTTTTCCCATCCCTCAAAAAATCTGAAAAAATTATAAAAAAAAAAACGGGGTCAATTTTTGAAGTTAGTTCTTTTGGGCCACCCTGTTATTGGTATTGTTTCTTTTTGTAGCATAGTGTTAATACTTGAACGTATGTTAATAATTATACATTTTTTCTTTGAGTTATGTTATATTGAAAAGTTAGCAATCAACCATTTTTATGATTAATAAATGCGCTTTAATTGTATTCGTCATTATTCTTCATTTGATAGCTATTCATTTATAGTTGTATTTACTACCCTTTATTGCCTTGCCTTCGAAGTAATAAAAATATAACCTTAATAAATATAACCACGAAAAATATTTTTTTACGGTGTTGAGTGTTTATTTTTTGTTAAGTACAGCCTGATTCTGTGTTCTTGAAAAAGGGTCAATCTTGGTAAACAATCAAGAAAGAAATATTTCTGTCATATGCAACTGTCCTGGGCCGGAAATCTAATTCAAATATCCCATTTTCTGCTCATGTTTTCTCAAATAAAAATACCTGGGATTGGAAATATATCTCCAAAAATCAGCAAATTAGTGGAAAATTACAATACTTAAAAACTTTTTTCAAAAACCGCCTACAATTTGTTTGAATAAAGCCTCAGCCCTCCTCAGATTTTTATTTTTCAAATATTGTTTGAGAACCTATCTCTGAATGTGGCTCAAAAACGCACAGAGATAGGCTATTTTCGAATCAAATACTAAGATAGGTCGTTTTCGTAAAATATACTGAGATATGGTGTTATTGAAAACAAGTAAGGAAGTCTAAGTTCGGGTGAAACCGAACATTACATACCCAGCTGTGCATATAAAGTGGGCGTGATCGTTCACCGATTTTTCTTATTTTCTGTGGTAGTACTCTACATAAACATAACATGCCTGGTACCTAGTTTCGTAAATCTATCTCACACCGTTCTGAAGTTGTTAGCAGTCGAATTTAAAAATTGCTTGACTCATAAGTGGGCGGTGCCACGCCCACTTTCCAAAATTTTGAAAAAATTATGTAAAGAATATGAAAGTTGATGTATGTACCAAATTATATTATTATAGCGAAATCAGTTAATTAGATATGGACTTTTCAATATTTCCACCTCCTTTCAATATAACTTTTATGAAAAAGTAGGCGTGGTCGCGAGGCGATTTCGTTTATTTACTATAGCTGAATTTACCACAACAATAGTATGGCCTCTACGAAATTTCGTTATACTAGCATAAACTGTTCTGAAGTTATTAAGAGTCAAAATTTTAAAATTTCTTCAAATATACGTGGGCGGTACCACGCCCCCTTTTCAAAAATTTTTTTAAAATCGGCCTTAGAACATCTAAATCAATACATATTGCAAATTTTATCATTGTAGCTGCTTCTAATATTGAATTAACCCATTTTATACGTTTTTCGAAATTTTCGATATCGAAAAAGGGGCGTGGATATGGTCCGATTTTACCCATTTTCAATAGCAATCTATTCTGAACCCAAATAAGTACGCATGCCAAATTTGGTGAAGATATCTCATTATTTGCTCAAGTTATCGTGTTAACGGACAGACGGGCGGACGGACGGACGGACGGACGGGCAGACGGACGGATCATATTGATATATGGAAGTCTATATCTATCTCGATTCCTTTATACCTGTACAACCAACCGTTATCCTAACAAAGTTATAATACCCTGTGTACAAGTACAGCTGGGTATAAAAAAAATTAAGAAATAGATAGGGTACTCACAGTTCCCTTTTAAATTTAGAAGGTTTTAAAATTGCCACATTATCACTTTGGAACTGTGAGCACACCTGCTTCTTACGTTGGCCTTTGCAAATACGGGCAATTTTCAGCTGAAATTATAAAAACATTTAAATTATCTATTATATTAATAGGCTAACAAATTTTACATATAAATATTTGCCAAGCTTAAACCCATACTAAATATGCATAAATATTTATGAAAGGCATATGGATTTGTTGGCCTACCTCTAAGGCAGTGCACAATTATCTAATATATGTATAACCAATCCTGCTTCATTTATCTGTAATAAGCGAATGAAAATTTCTCATGCCACTTGAATTGGTTATCTGACAATCAGTTTGTACATAAAGCTATAGCCCAGTGGGAAGCGTCGCTGGTAGTGGTCGAGCGGTTAATGGTTCAAGTACAGCTATCGGCCACATCTTTTTTTTTATACCTTTCATGAACATGAAATGGTATTATAACTTTGGTCCGATGTTTGTAAATATGAGAAGAAGAAGAGATAGACCCATCAATAAGTATACCGAAATGATCAGGATGACGAGATGAGTTGATTTAGCCATGTCCGTCTGTCCGTCTGTCCGTCTGTCTGTTTGAACGCAAACTAGTCCCTCAATTTTTGAGATATCTGGCTGAAATTTTGTATGTGGCCACCATTTTGTAATATAGGAATCATTTGTCGGAACTGACAAGATCGGACCAGTATAACATATAGCCCCCATACAACCGATTGTTCAGATATAAGGTTTTTTGGTCAAAACTTCCGCAATTAAAAAGTTAGGAACGTAAAATTTTGCAACTCGAGTACTTTCTATTTATGTAGTGTATATAGTGAAAATCAACAAGATCGGGCAAATGTAACATATAGCCCCCATACAACCGATTGTTCAGATATAAGGTTTTTTGGCCAAAACTTCTGCAATTAAAAAGTTAGGAACGTAAAATTTTGCAACTCGAGTACTTTCTATTTATGTAGTGTATATAGTGAAAATCAACAAGATCGGGCAAATGTAACATATAGCCCCCATACAACCGATTGTTCAGATATAAGGTTTTTTGCCCAAAACTTCTGCAATTAAAAAGTTAGGATCGTAAAATTCTGCAACTCGAGTACTTTCTATTTATGTAGTGTATATAGTGAAAATCAACAAGATCGGGCAAATGTAACATATAGCCCCCATACAACCGATTGTTCAGATATAAGGTTTTTTGGCCAAAACTTCTGCAATTAAAAAGTTAGGAACGTAAAATTTTGCATCTCGAGTACTTTCTATTTATGTAGTGTATATAGTGAAAATCAACAAGATCGGGCAAATGTAACATATAGCCCCCATACAACCGATTGTTCAGATATAAGGTTTTTTGCCCAAAACTTCTGCAATTAAAAAGTTAGGAACGTAAAATTCTGCAACTCGAGTACTTTCTATTTATGTAGTGTATATAGTGAAAATCAACAAGATCGGGCAAATGTAACATATAGCCCCCATACAACCGATTGTTCAGATATAAGGTTTTTTGGCCAAAACTTCTGCAATTAAAAAGTTAGGAACGTAAAATTTTGCATCTCGAGTACTTTCTATTTATGTAGTGTATATAGTGAAAATCAACAAGATCGGCCAAATGTAACATATAGCCCCCATACAACCGATTGTTCAGATATAAGGTTTTTTGCCCAAAACTTCTGCAATTAAAAAGTTAGGGACGTAAAATTTTGCAACTCGAGTACTTTCTATTTATGTAGTGTATATAGTGAAAATCAACAAGATCGGACAAATGTAACATATAGCCCCCATACAACCGATTGTTCAGATATAAGGTTTTTTGGCCAAAACTTCTGCAATTAAAAAGTTAGGAACATAAAATTTTGCAACTTGAGTACTTTCAATTTATGTAGTGTGTACAGGAAAATCAAGAAGATCGGGTAAATATAACATATATGTAGCCCCATACAACCGGTTGTTCCGATATAAGGTTTTTTGGCCAATACTTCCGCATTTTAAAAGTTAGGAACGTAAAATATTGCACCTTCAGTACTTTCTACATATGTAATGTGTATAGTGTAAGTCAGTACAATTGAACACGTATAATATATAGCCTCCATACAATCGATTGTTCCGATAACTCGGATCCTATTATTTTGTAAGTTCTTTTTAAATTATAACAAAGATGTGTAATGTGTATAGTAAATATAGTTAAATTGAAACAGGCTGTACTGGGGATCGAACAGTGAACATCGTGACGCTTATTCATGAAAGGTATATAGCCTTCGGCACAGCTGAAGACAGCTTTCCTTACTTGTTTTTATTTTATTTTTTGTCATTGTTTTTATTTTTTCAATATATAAATATTTCTTATCTTGACTTTTTTAAAATTTTTATGTTTGTGATCTCTATTTTCGAGAAAAAAAATTTATAAATTTTTTTAGTTGACGGTATATACATACCACCCATTATAGAAATGCGAAAACCGCTTATTCAATTTGGGTTTTTTTGTCTAATTTTTGATGATATAAGATCGAAGTTGCGATATTTCTATAAATTTTAGTGATTTCTACCGTTTGTGACAAAGTTGCTGATAGACTCCCTATTTAAAATATAAAAATCGACAACATATTTAATATGTACTTAAATTTTGAACTAAATCAAGTGGTTAGCGGTCGTCTTAAATTTTACTGAAGGCAACAACTGATTTCTATTCATATGTACATATGTATTAACTTTTAAAAGCGCAGATTTGCAACCCGAGCCCCAAACAAGTCTAGACCAAATTGAATAGAAAAATTAATATATATTTTTTCTTTAAATCAAATAAAAAATCCATATAAAGTGTCTTAAATATTGCTAAGTTATGGTTAAAGAAAAAAGCTAGAAAATCCTCAAACTTTTTTTGACCTAACCAGAATTTGTAATTTATCCCCTCTAAAAAGATTTAAAAACACGCCTGTATAATAAATTTCTATAAATAGAACTTATTTTCTGCAAAATGAACCTTTCAATCTTTCACTCAACAAGCTCCTCCTTTTATTAGAGAAACTATTTTCATTCTCTCGCTCATTGCCCATACAGCTTGAATTGGTGATTTGACAATAAATTCGTAGATAAAGCAGTAGAGCAGTGGTTAGCGCATCGGATAGCGAGCGAACTGTTGTAGGTTCGAGAAGAGCTCCGGGCTACAATTTTTTTTTTCATTGAAAATAGTTTTTTCTTTTTTAAAATATCTTTAGATATATGCGTATTTCTAATCATGATTTTTTATAAGCTCATTAAAATTTCATAAGACATATTTTTATATTTGTGATACTTTTTTCGGAAAAAACTTAATGCGAATATTTTCATAAATATACATACATACCACCCATTATACAAATGAGATAACAATTTGGGTTTTTTGGTAAGTTTTTCCGAAAATTAAAATTTTTTTAAACATACCCTCACGGCTAAAAAAATGAACCTAAATTTTAAACCCGTATAAAGTTTAATCAATTGTTCAAACCTTTTTGTACAATATTTCAAACCGTCCAAATACCTACAAAGATTTTCAATTTCTTTTGGTTTCGATTTAAAATCTAAATGAAAAAGCAGTCTAAATTTTTTATTTTTGTTTTGTTTGAATATAATTGAATTTTGCCCACAAGATTTTCATGTGCGTCATAGCTCAGCGGTAGAGCAGTCGGCTGTGACTCCTGAGCGTTTTCGTTTGAATCCTGCCAGCTGCCACATTTTTTTAGTTTTATTTTATTCTTAAAACTTTTCGGTCTAAAATGTAAACTTTTGTGTTTGAACATTCAAATTTATTTTTGAAAGCTTATTCAAGATTGAATTTTGCCAACAACATTTATGTGTGCGATGTAGCTCAGTGGTAGAGCAGACGGGCATGATGCGGGGAGTCTTGGTTCGAATTCCCGCCAACGGACAAAAAATTTATTTTATCTTTAAAAAATTGTTGAAACATTTCTTGTTTATAATTGAAACCCGATTCATTTAGCCAATTTTCATGAAAACTGGTCTATATTGAATTTGAATCCAAATTTGGTTTGGTCATATACATATGTAGTCCAAAAAAGTTTAAAATTTAGGTTCAAATTTTTAGCTGTGTATTTAAAATATAAAAATCGACTACATATTTAATATGTACTTAAAAGTTGAACTAAACCAAGTGGTTAGCGGTCGCCTTAAATTTTACTGAAGGCAACAACTGATTTCTATTCACATGTATTAACTTTTAAAAGGGCAGATTTGCAACCCGAGCCACAAACAAGTCTAGACCAAATTGAATAGAAAAATCAATATATATTTATACCTTTCATGAACATGAAATGGTATTATAACTTTGGTCCGATGTTTGTAAATATGAGAAGAAGAAGAGATAGACCCATCAATAAGTATACCGAAATGATCAGGATGACGAAATGAGTTGATTTAGCTATGTCCGTCTGTCCGTCTGTCTGTTTGAACGCAAACTAGTCCCTCAATTTTTGAGATATCTGGCTGAAATTTTGTATGTGGCCACCATTTTGTAATATAGGAATCATTTGTCTGAACTGACAAGATCGGACCAGTATAACATATAGCCCCCATACAACCGATTGTTCAGATTAAAGGTTTTTTGGCCAAAACTTCTGCAATTAAAAAGTTAGGACCGTAAAATTTTGCAACTCGAGTACTTTCTGTTTATGTAGTGTATATAGTGAAAATCAACAAGATCGGGCAAATGTAACATATAGCCCCCATACAACCGATTGTTCAGATATAAGGTTTTTTGACCAAAACTTCTGCAATTAAAAAGTTAGGACGGTAAAATTTTGCGACTCGAGTACTTTCTGTTTATGTAGTGTATATAGTGAAAATCAACAAGATCGGGCAAATGTAACATATAGCCCCCATACAACCGATTGTTCAGATATAAGGTTTTTTGGCCAAAACTTCTGCAATTAAAAAGTTAGGACCGTAAAATTTTGCAACTCGAGTACTTTCTGTTTATGTAGTGTATATAGTGAAAATCAACAAGATCGGGCAAATGTAACATATAGCCCCCATACAACCGATTGTTCAGATATAAGGTTTTTTGACCAAAACTTCTGCAATTAAAAAGTTAGGACGGTAAAATTTTGCAACTCGAGTACTTTCTATTTATGTAGTGTATATAGTGAAAATCAACAAGATCGGGCAAATGTAACATATAGCCCCCATACAACCGATTGTTCAGATATAAGGTTTTTTGACCAAAACTTCTGCAATTAAAAAGTTAGGACGGTAAAATTTTGCAACTCGAGTACTTTCTATTTATGTAGTGTATATAGTGAAAATCAACAAGATCGGGCAAATGTAACATATAGCCCCATACAGCCGGTTGTTCCGATATAAGGTTTTTTGGTCAATACTTCCGCATTTAAAAAGTTAGGAACGTAAAATATTGCACCTTTAGTACTTTCTACATATGTAATGTGTATAGTGTAAGTCAGTACAATTGAACACGTATAATATATAGCCTCCATACAATCGATTGTTCCGATAACTCGGATCCTATTATTTTGTAAGTTTTTTTAAATTATAACAAAGATGTGTAATGTGTATAGTAAATATAGTTAAATTGACACAGGCTGTACTGGGGATCGAACAGTGAAAATCGTGACGCTTATTCATGAAAGGTATATAGCCTTCGGCACAGCCGAAGACAGCTTTCCTTACTTGTTTTTCTTTAAATCAAATAAAAAACCATATAAAGTGTCTTAAATATTGCTAAGTTATGGTTAAAGATAAAAGCTAGAAAATCCTCAAACTTGTTTTGACCTCACCAGAATTTGTAATTTACCAGCACTAAAAAGATGAAAAAAAGCCATATATAATAAATTTCTATAATTAGAACTCATATTTCTACATAATGAATTTTATTCTTTCACTCAATAAGCTCCTCATATTATTAGAGAAATTATTTTCACTCCCTCGCTCATTGAATACTTGGGTCCATTATCTATTATATTAATAGGCTAACAAATTTTACATATAAACCATTGCCAAGCTTAAACCCATACTAAATATGCATAAATATTTATGAAATGCATATTTATTTGTTGGCATACCTCTAAGGCAGTGCACAATTATCTAATATATAACCAATACTGCTTCATTTATCTGTAATAAGCGAATGAAAATTTTTCATGCAACTTAAATTGGTTATCTGACAATCAATTTGTAAATAAAGCGATAGCCCAGTGGGAAGCGTTAGTGGGTAGTGGTCGAGCGGTTGATGGTTCGAGTACAGTTAGTTACACAGCTATAGGCCAAAATTTTTTTTCTTTTTTGTCATTGAAAATTGTTTATATTTTTTATATATTTTTATATTTCTAATCTTGACTTTTTAATATTTTTATAAACAATATTTTTATGTTTGTGATCTCTATTTTCGAGAAGAAAAAAATTTGGTGCGAATATTTTTAGTTTACGGAAAGCCATGTGAAATAATAATTTTATATCATAAATATACATACATACCACCCATTATAGAAATGCTATAACCGCTTATACAATTTCTTTTTGTTTTTTTTTTTTGGTAATTATTTCAAAAAATTACCATTAATATAAGTCCGACTGCTCAAATTTTTGAAGATGAAAGCTGCAATTTGCGAATTTTTTTTCAAATTCTATCGATTGAGATAGAGTTGCTGACAAATTCCTTATTTAAAGTATAAAAATCGACAAAATATTTTATGGATACTACATTATTTTGAACTAAACCAAGTGATAATTTTACTGAAGACAACAAATAATTTCTTTTCAAATGTATATATGTATTAACTTTTAAAAGGGCAGATTTGCAACCCGAGCCCCAAACAAGTCTAGACCAAATTGAATAGAATTTTTTTAAAAATCAATATAAATTTTTTTTTCTTTAAATCAAAAGAAAAATCCATATAAAGTGTCTTTTAAATATTGCTAAGTTATGGTTAAAGAAAAAAGCTAGAAAACCCTCACACTTTTTTTGACCTAACCAGAATTTGTAATTTACCCCCACTAAAAAGTTTTAAAACCACGCCATGTATAATACATTTTTTTAAATACAACCCATACTTCTCTATTTTCGTTCTCTCGCTCATTAATACTCTTTAATATTACACGAACTCATATTTCCAAATTTCCACCCCTTCAAAATAAACGTCAAACCAATTTCATACTCATATCTATTTATATACACATATACATATATGCGTAAACACTCCAATTCTCTCGCACATTGAGTTCAAACAGTAGATTCGGCGTTGAACTCATATGTATATTGAAATGTTACACTCCAAATAGATGGCGTCGGCGCGAATAGCCAATTTGTTTCCGCATGAGAGTTGCCCCAATATGTGTTGTTATGTACCAAAGGATTAAAAAAAAGTAACAATTTGTTTTTCTCATATCTCGCACGCTTTATTATAAACGAAAATAGTTTAAAAATAAAATTTTTAGGAAAGAAGCAATCAATGTTTTAACTTTCTGTATTGAAATTCATCAAGAAAAAAAAAAAAAAAAGAATGAGATTGAAATAGATACACCCATTGCCGTCAATTCTATATAATATGAAAATTTGCTTTTTTAAAAAAATAAAAATCAAACATCTTTTTCGTAGAATTCTATAATAAAAATGAGATAACTATGGTCGCCATATATTCCAAAGTATTAATAAACAAATGAAACACTAAAAATGTTATATTGTTGTGCCATAAAATCCTGAAAATCTTAAATTTTCAATTACATATATTTATAATAAAATGTAATTTAACTATACAATTTTTTGGGAAAACGTAATCAAAATTATATTTTTCCATAAAACTCTAATATGTATGTATATATCTAAATAGAGATTCAAAAGCCCAATAAAGCTTCACTTAATTGTAGAATTCCATATTAAAAAAATTTATTCAAGGAAAAATTCCGATGTAATAGATTTGTTTAAAATGAAATTCTACAAAGTTTTATGTTTTCATGACACCATTATTAAAATGTGAAATAGGGCAACCATGGTCAAACTTTTAATTTGAAAAAAATATGTCGCAACCAAAGTTGGCTTGCGTACCACCATACAAAAAAAATGTTTCAAAAAAAATAAAATAATAATTCAATATGGCTCCTGTTGTTGGAGTACCAAGCTTATTGCTCAAATTTTTGAAGATGAAAGCTGCAATTTGCGAATTTTTTTTCAAATTCTATCGATTGAGATAGAGTTGCTGACAAATTCCTTATTTAAAGTATAAAAATCGACAAAATATTTTATGGATACTACATTATTTTGAACTAAACCAAGTGATAATTTTACTGAAGACAACAAATAATTTCTTTTCAAATGTATATATGTATTAACTTTTAAAAGGGCAGATTTGCAACCCGAGCCCCAAACAAGTCTAGACCAAATTGAATAGAATTTTTTTAAAAATCAATATAAATTTTTTTTTCTTTAAATCAAAAGAAAAATCCATATAAAGTGTCTTTTAAATATTGCTAAGTTATGGTTAAAGAAAAAAGCTAGAAAACCCTCACACTTTTTTTGACCTAACCAGAATTTGTAATTTACCCCCACTAAAAAGTTTTAAAACCACGCCATGTATAATACATTTTTTTTAAATACAACCCATACTTCTCTATTTTCGTTCTCTCGCTCATTAATACTCTTTAATATTACACGAACTCATATTTCCAAATTTCCACCCCTTCAAAATAAACGTCAAACCAATTTCATACTCATATCTATTTATATACACATATGCATATATGCGTAAACACTCCAATTCTCTCGCTCATTGAGTTCAAACAGTAGATTCGGCGTTGAACTCATATGTATATTGAAATGTTACACTCCAAATAGATGGCGTCGGCGCGAATAGCCAATTTGTTTCCGCATGAGAGTTGCCCCAATATGTGTTGTTATGTACCAAAGGATTAAAAAAAAGTAACAATTTGTTTTTCTCATATCTCGCACGCTTTATTATAAACGAAAATAGTTTAAAAATAAAATTTTTAGGAAAGAAGCAATCAATGTTTTAACTTTCTGTATTGAAATTCATCAAGAAAAAAAAAAAAAAAGAATGAGATTGAAATAGATACACCCATAGCCGTCAATTCTATATAATATGAAAATTTGCTTTTTTAAAAAAATAAAAATCAAACATCTTTTTCGTAGAATTCTATAATAAAAATGAGATAACTATCGTCGCCTTATATTCCAAAGTTTAAATAAACAAATGAAAAACTAAAAATGTTATATTGTTGTGCCATAAAATCATGAAAAAATTAAATTTTCAATTACATATACTTATAATAAAATGTAATTTAACTATACAATTTTTTGGGAAAACGTTATCAAAATTATATTTATCCATAAAGCTCTAATATGTATGTATATATGTATATCTAAATAGAGATTCAAAAGCCCAATAAAGCTTCACTTAATTGTAGAATTCCATATTAAAAAAATTTATTCAAGGAATTGATTATGGACAAGACACCAAGGGCATGAGAAGTTGCAGGCTGAATTGGATATCTTGAAACCGCTAGAACTGCTCGGAAAAATTCCGATGTAATAGATTTGTTTAAAATGAAATTCTACAAAGTTTTATGTTCTCATAACACCATTATTAAAATGTGAAATAGGGCAACCATGGTCAAACTTTTAATTTGAAAAAAATATGTCGCAATCAAAGTTGGCTTGCGTACCACCAAACAAAAAAAATGTTTCAAAAAAATATAAAATAATAATTCAATATGGCTACTGTTGTTGGAGTACCACGCTTATTTTGAGAAATTTGTATATGTGTGTAAAATACCAGCAATGGAAATATTTTGATTCTCTCGCTCTTTGAGAGTTAGAGTAATAGCGTCAAACTCATATTTCGAAGTTGGCTGAACTTCAAAGGAAACCACTCTTTATCTTCATTCTCTCCCTCATTAAACACGTCCTATTATGAGAGAGAAATTATTTTCATTCCCTCGCTCATTGAGTACTTTGGTCCATTATTTATATTAATAGTCTAACTTTGTTGTTGGTATATTGTTAATTCTTAAACTGCTTTGTGCATAAGGCAATGGCGCGGCGGTGAGCGTATAGAATACGGTGTGCACAGTTGCAAGACCCGGTTGCGGAATATTCCTTTTTTTTTCTTAAATTATGTTTTTTTTATATTAAAAAACCTTTAATCTTAACTATTACAATTTACTTAATTTTCAACCTAATATTTTTTTGTTCTTCCCCTGCTCAAAACGATCGCATAAATTAGTGGCTATTTGTTAAGCACAATGTCATCATCCGATTATTCAAGTGCAACATAAAATCTCGAATATTTGCATGGCATTTGCCATAAATAATTTTGGAAAGGGCTGCTGTAATTTAATATTTTTATCATATAATAACAGCCGCTATTTTTTAAATTCTTTGATGGCCTCATTTTGCCTATAGATGAGTTTTTAATGTATACATTTAAGTTGGTCGAGGTTCGGCCACGGGTCCTAAAGGCAGCTATTGACAAAAAGTTGATCAGATGTTTGAATAAGTTCAACTATTTTAAATTGGTCGAATTTCGACCACGGGATATACTAGTTTATATTAATAGTCTAAATTTGTTGTTGGTATATTGTTAATTTTTAAAATTCTGATTCTCATAAAGCCTAATTGCAGAATTTGATAACTGCTTTGTGCATAAGGTAATGGCGCGGCGGTGAGCGTATGGAATACGGTGTGCACAGGTGCAAGACCCGGTTGCGGAATTTTCTTTTTTTCTAAAATTATGTTTTTTTAATATTTAAAAACCTTTAATCTTAACTATTACAATTTATTTAACCTAATTTTTTTTTTTTTTCTTCACCTGCTCAAAACGATCGCATAAATTAGTAGCTATTTCTTAAGCACAATCTCATCATTCCATTAATCAAGCGCAACATAAAATCTCGAAAACCGAATATTTGCATGGCATTTGCCATAAATAATTTTGGAAAGCGCTGCTATAATTTAATATTTTTATTATATAATAACAGCCACTATTTTTTAATTCTATGATGGCCTCATTTTGACTATATATGAGTGTTTAAGGTATACATACATTTAAGTTGGTCGAGGACGGCCACGGGCCTAAAGGCAGCTATTGACAAAAAGTTGATCAGATGTTTGAGTAAGTTCAACTATTTTAAATTGGTCGAATTTCGACCACGGGATATACTAGTTTAAATAAATTAGATAATGTAAACAAAATTACTTTTTTTCTTTTTCTGGTTTTCTGAATCTATATTTGAAAAGAAAGCAAAATGACAATTTTAAATTTTGCCACAAATTTAAACCAAGGTTTCGTTCTTCAACATTTATTTCGGTTTCGGTTACGGTTTCGTTCCGGTTTCGGTTTCCAAATAAAAAATTTGAAACAAAAAAAGGTCAAGAAAGTAGCTTCAAAATTGGTCTGAATTTTCATAAGTTTTTTCCTGCGGCCATAAGGGATTTTCTCCAAAATAATAAATATTATTCACGATATGTATGGAAAAAATCTTAAGATTAACTATTTTTTCTATTAAAATAATATTAGAATGGAAACTAAGTGAAATAAATCGTCAAAAACATTAATATGATTGGTGCTTTTTGATAAACGCCACTAAACATTCTTTTTTTTTTTGTTTTTAGTCAAATTTCTTTTTTCAGAATTTTGATACTGAGTTGAAAACGTGTCTTTTGTAACCTTGCTCGACAATCTTCCATGAAAGCTATTCAGGGTACCCTTTGCTAAAAAAAATGTGTCCCCACTAAAATAAGTGAGACTATAAAGAAATTAAAAACGTTTGGAACCGGTTCTGGCTTTTGAAACGATTTCGGTTTCGTTATTTTTCAGAACAAAATAACGGTTACGGTTTCGGTTTTGGAAAGTGAAACGGGTTTAATCGGTTACGGTTACGGTTTCGGTTTAAACTCATTCATTATAGTTAAAGCTTATTCCTATAGCCCGGCAATATTGCCACAAAGTGGTATCTTCGATTTGCAGGCAAAACAAAAATAAAAAATTTGAGAACTGGTAAATTGTCAAAATATTGCCAGCTGGCAATATTAGAATGGCTGGTAATTTGGGACTGTGAGTACCCTAAGAGTGTTATGGAAAAAAATGTCTGAAATAGGATGGTTTTAAAAATATTAGGAAATAGGGTAATTTTCACTCAACCGTCGCTTACATGTATTTTTTACAGCAAATATATTTTTATCCGGATTTAATTAATAGCATGGTAGAATAATAAATCGTTTAAAGGGATATATCGATATTAAATGTTCAAACATAACTTTACTTGTTTGCCCTTGGTTGTCATTTTGTTTATAATTGGAACTTTTAAACTCATCTCAAACTAGTCCAACAAAAACTAAATATGTACACGGCTAAAAAAATGAACCTAAATTTTAAACCCGTATAAAGTTTAATCAATTTTTCAAACCTTTTTGTACAATATTTCAAACCGTCCAAATACCTACAAAGATTTTCAATTTCTTTTGGTTTCGATTTAAAATCTAAATGAAAAAGCAGTCTAAATTTTTTATTTTTGTTTTGTTTGAATATAATTGAATTTTGCCCACAAGATTTTCATGTGCGTCATAGCTCAGCGGTAGAGCAGTCGGCTGTGACTCCTGAGCGTTTTCGTTTGAATCCTGCCAGCTGCCACATTTTTTTAGTTTTATTTTATTCTTAAAACTTTTCGGTCTAAAATGTAAACTTTTGTGTTTGAACATTCAAATTTATTTTTGAAAGCTTATTCAAGATTGAATTTTGCCAACAACATTTATGTGTGCGATGTAGCTCAGTGGTAGAGCAGACGGGCATGATGCGGGGAGTCTTGGTTCGAATTCCCGCCAACGGACAAAAAATTTATTTTACCTTTAAAAATTGTTAAAACATTTCTTGTTTATAATTGAAACCCGATTCATTTAGCCAATTTTCATGAAAACTGGTCTATATTGAATTTGAATCCAAATTTGGTTTGGTCATATATGTAGTCCAAAAAAGTTTAAAATATAGGTTCAAATATTTAGCTGTGTACCAAAAAAATTAAAATTTTTAAAAATTGATTTGATGTTTCTAAAGACAGAATACAAGCCTGTGGGGGACGACTACTTAAGCACATTTCCGGAGTCATTTAGATTTTTTTCACTTTCGAATTACCACAAAAACTTTACTACAGTATTTTTGAGTTTATTTTAGACTGGGTTTATTATTGATATTACGTAGGACATTATCCAGTTAAAAATACCAGTTGCTTGTTTGAAAAAAGACAGATAGAGCTTGCAATTATATTTGCTTTGACTCCAGAGAACAAATATATATACCTATGTATATATGTATGTTTAAAAATACTTGCACCACCAGCAGCTCAAATTCAATTCCATTTCAATTAAAACTGTATGCTGTTACAAAATTTTATACGCCAATAAAAATACTTGAAATCGTTGAACACAGATGCACGTAAATTTGAAAAACCTATTGTGGCCTTAATTACTGGCGATGACCACAACAATGATGGCAATTCAGTCGCAGCAGCACTTAAGGCGCTTAAAAGCAAACATACGTTGGCACATTTGATTGCGCCTGCGCGAACCACTCAAATCATATAAAAACTGCCACTTCGGTGATGACAAGCAAAGCTACACATCTACATACTAGGTATGTACATTACGGCGGGTCGACTTCTTAACCGATATCGCGCCATCGATTTTTCGCTAGGTTTTGGGCTCAGGAAAAAAAAAAGTTCCACTACGCATTTCGAGCCTGCGAAATTTAATTTTTTTGAATTTTCTTCGACTTTGATTTTTAAGTTTTTTTTTCATGACCTACTAAACAAACTTTCATTTGATTTTAAAATTTTCATGTAAACCCTGTCCGGCTCAAAAATGTCCGCTAAAAACATTGATAACTGTTTTTTTGAAAAAAACAATATTTTTGGGTTTTGGGAAGTGTTTTGGTCAAACAATCGACCCTTCCGCTTTTTCTTTTTTTTTTAAGGGTTTTCCTCAGCATACATGCAAACATTTTTTCGATGAAAACGAATTTGTCTCACATATCCTGTCCCACTCAAAATTATGCGCTAAAAACGATGGCGATAACAGTTTTTCGAAAATAATTTGTTTTCGGGTTTTGGGACTTGTTTTGGTCGAAAAATCTACTTTTTCGTTTCTTTATGCATTTCTGCTTCATTTTCAAGGCTCCAAATCATTTTTTATGTATTTTTTTTCGGTGTCTATTGGCGTAGTCCCAAGTGAATTCATGCGCTAAAGACGGTGCACAGTAAAAAATGAAAGTTTACTTTTAATACCAGTCGGTATTGAAATTAAGCCTTTTTGGAATTAAATTTGAGTTTTAATACTAAATAGTATTAATTTAAGACTCTGATTTTTTTTTAATTCCAAATAGTTTTAAAATAATAACAAAATAATACTAAAGCGCTCTCTCCCTAGCGCTTTCTCTCATTATAATGTTTTAGGTACTATTTGTTTTAAAACAAAGCCGGAAAAGTATTAAATTAATTACTTTTTAGCATTAAATTAAGTCCGGTGGCTTGTTTGCTCAGAGCACGCGGTTCGTCGCTATTGCGATACTACATTAAGAACAACAGTGCAATTAGACGCTGACAAACATAAGTACTCGATGGCTTGATAGTAGACATCTCCGTTGAGCATTCAATAAATTGTGAGTTCGCCTCTCGGTGAAGGCAATATAATAAAACTGTAATTTTTTTTTTTTTTGCCTGAGAGAATCTTCGACTGGATTCCTCTCTCACGAGAAATCAGACCGAACATGGTATTAATTTAATACTTTTTCGGCGTTGTTATATATAAACACCAAAAAGGTATTAAAGTTAGACTTTTATTTTTACTGTGTGGTTAATCAGTTTTTTGGAAAAAAAAAATGATTTAATGGGGTTTTAAAAAAAATTTGATCGAAGACACCAATTTTTTTAGATAAAAAATTTGGTCACTCGAGGCAAGATCAAATTCCGCATTTACGGGCTCGTTTGCTACTGACTTGACGTCAGCCCGGCCGGCAGTGCTTCTACTGGAAGACAAAAGCGAGTTAGGGGGGGAGTGCACTCCACCCTCTTAACTGCAAGTGAACCATACCGATTTTCTGAGTATGAGGGTTCTTAGAGGTTCTTGCGTACAATATTTACCTATCCTTGGAATTTTTATATTAAGCTTAGTTCTCCCACAATCCGCGCTCAAAGCTAAAAATACCTATTTGGTTAGACCTCTGTAACTCTGTAAATATATACAATATTTGGATCAATGAACATGATTCTGAAAGCTTGAACGTTTCGCCTTATCATGCAATAGCGCTTCAATATCGCCGATTCATAGCAGACAAGCACGAACAGATTTTGTTGCACAACTTTTGACGATTTCGACTTTTTGCTAATTTTTCGAGGTCCATAAGTCTACAAGTAAATGAGATCCAAGTCTTTGGAAGGCTGAATATGATAGAAAAAACATTTGTCTTTTCTGCCCAAGCTCAAAAAGTTATGTGTCAGTTACTAATTAGAAGTTAGGCAAGTTTACGTAGATGATCCCAAATATAATTCTTTTATTTTTTCCATATAAAATTTACAAGTAGAAAGGTAAAAAAATTCAAATGGGATCATCTACTTGATCTTACCCCAATTTTCCTTAGCAACTGCCAACTTGTTCTATTTTTTGAGATATCATATTCAGTCTTCCAAAGACTTATATCTCATTTACTTGTAGACTTATGGACCTCGAAAAAGAGCAAAAAGTCGAGTTCGTCAAAAGTTGTACAATAAAATCTGCTCGTGCTTGTCTGCTATGAAACGGCGATAGTAAAGCGCTATTGTATGATAAAGAGAAACGTCCAGGCTTTCAGAATCGTCTACATTGATCCAAATATTGCTTCTAATTACAGAATTGCAGAGGTCCAAAAAAATAGGTATTAAGCTTATATATATAAGCTTAATATAAAAATTCTAAAGATATGTAAAGAACCTCTAAGAACCCTCATACTCAGAAAATCGGTATGGTTCACTTGTAGTTTTTTTAAGACGGTTGAGCGAACTCCCCCCTAGCTCGCTTTGTCTTCCAGTAGGAGCTCTGCCGGCCGGGCTGACGTCAAGTCGGTAGCAAACGAGCTCGTAAATGTGGAAATTGACCTTGCCTCGAGTGACCCAATTTTTTATGTTGCCAGCTCTCTGTCTATAAAATTGAGCCAATGAAATCTCTGAAAAAATTGGTTTTTTTGATCAAAGTTCTTCTTAAACCCCATTAAATAAATTTGTTTCAAAAAACTGGATTAACGACCGTCTTGAGTGCATGAATTCACTTGTGACTACGCCAATTGACACAGAAAATGATTTGGAGCCTTGAAAATGAAGCAGAAATGCATAAAAAACGAAAAATCGATTTTTCGACCAAAACAAGTCCCAAAACCCGAAAACCAATTTTTTTTTTTTCAAAAAACTGTTATCGCCATCGTTTTTAGCGCATAATTTTGAGTGGGACAGGATATGTGAGACAAATTCGTTTTCATCGAAAACATGTTTGCATGTATGCTGAAAAATCCCTTAAAAAAGGAAAAAGCGAAAGGGTCGATTTTTTTACCAAAACCCAAAAAATACTGTTTTTTCAAAAAAAACTGTTATCACCAACGTTTTTAGCGAACATTTTTGAGTCGGACAGGGTTTACATAAAAATTTTAAAATCAAATGAAAGTTTGTTTAGTAGGTCATGAAAAAAAGTTAAAAATCAAAGTCGAAAAAAATTCAAAAATATGAAATTTCGCAGGCTCGAAAATTATTTTTTGAGGTATGCGTAGTGGAACTTTTTTTTCCTGAGCCCAAAACCTATCGAAAAATCGATGGCGCGATATCGGTTAACTTTCGTTCATACAAATCGGCTCAGCCTAATGTACATACTCAACAAATCATTTCAGCTTCAAAATCAACCTAAGCTACTGCTAAGTTAAAAGGCATCAAGTACGCATCAGCAGCACCAACACCAATAACAATAACAACAACGAAATACTTATTAGCATTTTTATCTTGACACAGGCATATCATAAAAATATCTGACAACTTCATTTCACTTAACAGAAATGTGTCGAGAGGACCGACAACAGCGACGTTTACTGAGCAGCAACAAATGATGGCAGCGGAAGAGGCGCAAACAATAACAATTTTTGTGCGGATATCATCATCGTTGGCGTGCGGTCATCATCATCGTTGGCGTTGACGGGGCGCTGCCGCCTTGAATATTTTCAGACTACGCTGCGGCCACATATGTGTACGCATAGGGCAACAAACATGGCAGCATACAATCATCTGTAACATTCTCGGCTAGTGAGTCCGTCAGTCTAAATAAAATAATGCAGTCGCTGGGCATCATCAATGACAACTCCGCTGAAATCCCTTGGCGATTAACAGAAGTTGGGTGCATCAAGCTGTTGTTGTTATTGTACATATTGTCATTGAATTGAATGTGAACCATTGAAGCGTTTAAATAGAGATAACTGTACTGTCATCGATGCTGCAACTGGAGGTCCAAAGCGCCCGAAGCAGCAGTAGCAATATCAATCGTCATATATATTACTCTTGCATCACTTACATCACACATGCATATATGCATATACATATATGTTGATGTATATTTTAATATCATCAATGGGCCTTATAAAGCATAATGCAGTTTGTTCGAGTTTTCGTTTTCTTTGAACTGCATACAATACGTACTATGGTGCTCTTCTCTTCATGCATTTAGCTATGACTCATTTCTATGAGAAAGGAAGTTGACACTAGAAATGCATTGATTTCTTTCATTGGAAACACTGATCTTGACACTGAGCTTATTTACGGATACTTATTTCTAATGTCTGTGATACGAAGCTTTGTGTGTACTTAAGGCGGATCGGTCCCCATACAAAAAAAAAAGTTTGTCCAGTCCACCCCTAGGATTAAAGATATTTTGAAGGCGATCCCAAAAAAAATTGAGTAAGCATAAACAAAAAACATTTAATTAAAAGTAATAGTAACCAGTGTTGCCAATTTTAGTAAAAAAATAATTTGGCATAATTGCCAAATTTAACACAGAGTTATATTTCGATTTTTGAAACCTTTATAACTTTTTTAGTTATGAACAAAAGTAGTTACTGTTAAAGAAAAAGTTTCACAGAATTTAAAGGCCTTTTCGACAGACTAAAAAAAATTGGAATTTAGGTATGATGTGAAACGAGATACCGACAGTCACTACTAGAATTTGAACTCGGAGTAAAAAATGATCAAGGTAAGAAATGTGGCGGCTGGCAAGCCATGAACAACGATATACGGCTCATTAAAATCGGACTTAAAATGGCGACGTAGTGTCAAAAAAAGAAAATAGCCCATCGGGGGGGCGTGGCAAAAAAAAAAAAAATTTTTTTGGGATCGCCTTCAAAATATCTTTAATCCTAGGGATGGACTGGACAAACTTTTTTTTTCGATCCACCCTGTGTACTTTACTTAAATACTTATTCAAATTCGATATGACTGTACTTGTGTATGGTTTATAAATGCTATCATTTGTTTAAATAAATAAAGTAAAGGTAAATGGAATGCGATTTGAGCTTAAGAAGCTAAACTTTCGTATACATGTGTGCCATATAAACAATAGTTGAGGCTCGTTTTCAAGCGGATGTTTCATTAATAGCAAAGCGAACAAAGTATTAAAAATTGTTTTGTTTATATACAAATAAAATATAGAACTCACGTTTGCTCTACAGTCATTCGACAGCAATCTGAGTTGATAAGCCGTTTTCTGTTGGCGACTTCCATATGAATTAATAATAAGTCATCGGATAACCTGTATGATTTTAAACGCATCTCACATTTAAGGTTATATGTATCTCTGAAACCAGTTGAGATATTTCAATTAATAAGGTTATATGTATCTCTGAAACCTGTTGAGATATTTCAGTTAATAAGGTAGAGGTAAAGGTAAAGGTAAAGGTAAAGGTAAAGGTAAAGGTAAAGGTAAAGGTAAAGGTAAAGGTAAAGGTAAAGGTAAAGGTAAAGGTAAAGGTAAAGGTAAAGGTAAAGGTAAAGGTAAAGGTACAGGTAAAGGTAAAGGTAAAGGTAATGGTAAAGGTAAAGGTAAAGGTAAAGGTAAAGGTAAAGGTAAAGGTAAAGGTAAAGGTAAAGGTAAAGGTAAAGGTAAAGGTAACGGTAAAGGTAAAGGTAAAGGTAAAGGTAAAGGTAAAGGTAAAGGTAAAGGTAAAGGTAAAGGTAAAGGTAAAGGTAAAGGTAAAGGTAAAGGTAAAGGTAAAGGTAAAGGTAAAGGTAAAGGTAAAGGTAAAGGTAAAGGTAAAGGTAAAGGTAAAGGTAAAGGTAAAGGTAAAGGTAAAAGTAAAGGTTAAGGTAAAGGTAAAGGTAAAGGTAAAGGTAAAGGTAAATAAGTTTCATAATACTACTGAACAAGTTCGTTTTGTAACGCCGAAGTGAGTGTTCGCTTTGAACACGGCCATTTTTTGGTGGTGCTAGTGGTTTCAACCCAAAGACGGCGTGTCCACTTCCTCCGTGCAAAACAGACGTAGTTGGGCGTAATTGTGGAAAAATATTAATGGAATTAAAAGCATAACGGGATCAAAATACCGTATACTACTAATAAATAACGGAACGTGTTCATACCCTGGTGTATAGAGGTTAATAAAACACTCTAAACCACCAGCTGCATTCACAGAGCCAAAGGTACCTAATAAAAGAGAACAAAAATGATAAGATATCTGTATAGTTTTTCTTCAAGAAGATGTGCTTCTTATTATTGTAGAGCCAGTCTTTTTAATGTTATTAAGAAGTTTTCTTTTTAATATTTTAAATGAAAAATAAAGTAATATTGCCCTCACCGAGAATCGAACTTACATTTTTCGGAATGATAAACCCAGCTGTTAGCCATCAGGCCATCGCTCACTTTTGATTGCCAGCGTCTAATTATTGATATGTGCATAGTTGTTAATGTTTCAAAGGAAAATCACATAAATAAAATTGAAAAGATTTGTTTTTAACATTTCAAATTAGGAAAAAAAGGGAGAGAATCGTACTTACAATTTTTCGAATGCTAAACCCAGCTGCTAACCATCCGGCCATCGTGTACTAATGGTTGTCAGCTTCTAACTACACCTTTGTACTAAATGTATAGTTTTTTTAATAAGAATTTCTTCTTAAAACCAAAGAGATTTCCCTATAGTTTTTTCTTCGTTTCCACCGTTGCGGCTACCCCTTTGCCCAAAAACAGATCAGGAAAACAATCTTATCAATTTTATTAGGCTCTGTGTTATCAGCCTTAAAGCAAAAATAAAAAAAAAAAAACAAGTAAGGAAAGCTGTCTTCGGCTGTGCCGAAGGCTATATACCTTTCATGAATAAGCGTCACGATGTTCACTGTTCGATCCCCAGTACAGCCTGTTTCAATTTAACTATATTTACTATACACATTACACATCTTTGTTATAATTTAAAAAGAACTTACAAAATAATAGGATCCGAGTTATCGGAACAATCGATTGTATGGAGGCTATATATTATACGTGTTCAATTGTACTGACTTACACTATACACATTACATATGTAGAAAGTACTGAAGGTGCAATATTTTACGTTCCTAACTTTTAAAATGCGGAAGTATTGGCCAAAAAACCTTATATCGGAACAACCGGTTGTATGGGGCTACATTAGAGTGGTTCAAAAATTTTTTTTTTTGGAAAATCTAAAACGCTACCCCGAAATATGGATCCTTGTGACAAAAAAGGAGGCTGTTATTTTTTTGTTTCTTTTTTAAAGGTGCTTTAGAGGTCGCGCTACTCGTTTTTATAAAAAAAATGAGATGCTTGCAAATTTAATTTAATTTTAACATGTTTAAGTGCAGTAAAAATTTGCGTTTTTGTGTGTTGTTATTCTGTTTTCATTGACGAATATTCCTGCAATTCAATAGCCTTCTTGGATGAGAAGAAAGGGTTTAACTCCTGAAAGTATGTTTCGAAATTGAAAACGGTGCAACTAAAACGCCTACACTGACCCCATTGCGCATTGGTTTTTTGGATATATTTCGCATCTAGAAGGTTTATGACATCGCTGATTATGAATCTGATGTCAGTTTTTTTAAATTCAAAATGGCGGATCCAATATGGCGGTGATTTTTTTGAAAACTAATTGGATTTTATTGAAACTTGGTACTCGGGGGTTTATGCGTTGTCTGATTACGAATCCGATATCGGTTTTCTTAAATTCAAAATGGTGGATCCAATATGGCGGTGCATTTTTGAAAACTAATTCGACTGTGTGAAACTCGTCACTGATGGATTTATGACATCGATTTATATGAACTAGTATCGCTTGTGATCGAAAATTCGACCAATAAAAACTTTATAGGGTCAGGGGTCGCTAGCCCCGTGCCCCCATCCTTAAATTTCGGGGACGCCCCTGAAAATATACCGTCAGTTTTTTAATTTCCTTTCCATCGGTGCATATTTCATTTATATATATTAATATATAATATATAAGATGCCAGTTTTGCCAAACTTGCATAGGAATCCGATGTCAATAAATACGCCACATGAAAACCTTTAGGAAACTCCTGTGAGCGAACCGTTTGACATATTGGAATGAAATATGCAACGATGGAAAGAAAATTGAAAAAACTGACGGTATAGGCGGTATATTTTCAGGGGCGTCTCCGAAATTTAAGGATGGGGGTAAGGGGATAGCGACCCCTCGACCCTCTAAAGTTTTTATTGGTCGAATTTTCGATCACAAGCGATACTAGTTCATATAAATCGATGTCATAAATCCATCAGTGACGAGTTTCACACAGTCGAATTAGTTATCAAAAATGCACCGCCATATTGGATCCACCATTTTGAATTTAAAAAAACCGATATCGGATTCGTAATCAGACAACGCATAAACCCCCGAGTACCAAGTTTCAATAAAATCCAATTAGTTTTCAAAAAAATCACCGCCATATTGGACCCGCCATTTTGAATTTAAAAAAACTGACATCGGATTCATAATCAGCGATGTCATAAACCTTCTAGATGCGAAATATATCCAAAAAACCAATGCGCAATGAGATCAGTGTAGGCGTTTTAGTTGCACCGTTTTCTATTTCGAAACATATTTTCAGGAGTTAAACCCTTTCTACTCATCCAAGAAGGCTATTGAATTGCAGGAATATTCGTCAATGAAAACAGAATAACAACACACAAAAACCCAAATTTGTACTGCACTTAAACATATTAAAATGAAATTAAAATTGCAAGTATCTCATTTTTTTTATAAAAACGAGTAGCGCGACCTCTAAACCACCTTTAAAAAAAAAAGAAAAAAATAGCAGCCTCTTTTTTTGTCATAAGGAACAATAATTGGGGGTAGCGTTTTAGAATTTCCAAAAAGTCCATATTTGTGAACCACTCTAGGCTACATATATGTTATATTTACCCGATCTTCTTGATTTTCCTCTACACACTACATAAATTGAAAGTACTCAAGTTGCAAAATTTTATGTTCCTAACTTTTTAATTGCAGAAGTTTTGGCCAAAAAAACCTTATATCTGAACAATCGGTTGTATGGGGGCTATATGTTACATTTGCCCGATCTTGTTGATTTTCACTATATACACTACATAAATAGAAAGTACTCGAGTTGCAAAATTTTACGTCCCTAACTTTTTAATTCCAGAAGTTTTGGGCAAAAAACCTTATATCTGAACAATCGGTTGTATGGGGGATATATGTTACATTTGGCCGATCTTGTTGATTTTCACTATATACACTACATAAATAGAAAGTACTCGAGATGCAAAATTTTACGTTCCTAACTTTTTAATTGCAGAAGTTTTGGCCAAAAAACCTTATATCTGAACAATCGGTTGTATGGGGGCTATATGTTACATTTTCCCGATCTTGTTGATTTTCACTATATACACTACATAAATAGAAAGTACTCGAGTTGCAGAATTTTACGTTCCTAACTTTTTAATTGCAGAAGTTTTGGGCAAAAAACCTTATATCTGAACAATCGGTTGTATGGGGGCTCTATGTTACATTTGCCCGATCTTGTTGATTTTCACTATATACACTACATAAATAGAAAGTACTCGAGTTGCAAAATTTTACGTTCCTAACTTTTTAATTGCAGAAGTTTTGCCCAAAAAACCTTATATCTGAACAATCGGTTGTATGGGGGCTATATGTTACATTTGCCCGACCTTGTTGATTTTCACTATATACACTACATAAATAGAAAGTACTCGAGTTGCAAAATTTTACGTTCCTAACTTTTTAATTGCGGTAGTTTTGACCAAAAAACCTTATATCTGAACAATCGGTTGTAAGGGGGCTATATGTTATACTGGTCCGATCTTGTCAGTTCCGACAAATGATTCCTATATTACAAAATGGTGGCCACATACAAAATTTCAGCCAGATATCTCAAAAATTGAGGGACTAGTTTGCGTTCAAACAGACAGACGGACAGACGGACCGACGGACAGACGGACAGATCAAATCAAAATCAACTCATCTCGTCATCCTTATCATTTCGGTATACTTATTGATGGGTCTATCTCTTCTTCTTCTCATATTTACAAACATCGGACCAAAGTTATAATACCATTTCATGTTCATGAAAGGTATAATAATACTACTGAATATTTAGATGATCCTACATTACTACCATGTAGGTATATTGCACATTTTATACCTAGAAATTTTGTTTGACTGGGTCACAGCTTGAAGATATGAATGCATGAGGAAAATATTTTTTTATCACAAATGCTCTCGAACATTATGCGATAAGGTGTTTGATTCATTCTGCAGATTTTTGTGCGTATGTATGTGTTTCTGTACAGTCAGATGTTTTATGAACTTGCAACATAATACATTTCTAAGAAATACAAATGCGGTAGACAATTGAAGTTATGAAAAGCAAATATGTAGCTGAAGATTTCGGTTTGATAACTATTGAAGTGTTTTAATGAGAAGTGCTAACTAATTTACAAAAGCATTCGTATGTAGAACATGGGAAATGTTTCGTAGGAGGGGCGGCAACATTTTAGCGGCGTAAATGAAAGACAATCGCGTTGCATGGGAACATGAAACTATTTTCTACTTGAATACAAGTATCTAATGAAAAGCAAAATTTAAAGATGTATTTTTACACTCACCTGCACAATGCAATAATGTTTAAAGCAACGATAGTATAGTAAAAGAAAATCTCTATAAATCTCCATCTTTGCTTCATTTTCTGGCGTATTTAAGCGATGAACGCAAAATGAATCAGATAACGTAGCTCAGTTGTTTTTGACAGCTACTAAGCTAAATTTGCGATTCTGCAATTTTAGCCATCTCGTAAAATCTCCAATTTTCTCCAAAAGCTGGGAAATTTTGGCAACTATGTGGTTTTAGGCCCTAAAATTACTCAAAAACATTAAATATGTGTAATTTATAAGAAAAATTTATATTTAATTATGTATTTGCCCATAATTTTGGAAATTGTATTTTTTGCTATCCTACTAAAACTACGAAAAAACACGTCGCAAAAAGTCGGGAAAAAATAAAAAGTCGAGTTTCAGTCCCAGAAATCATAATACGGAGTCATAAAAGTAATATTATTTATCATTTAAAAGTTATAACTAAAAAACATTTTTTGTTTCCGTATAACAATTTTATAGAGAAAAACTCAATAAATAATTAAATTAAGTGAAAATGTGTTTTTTGAGTAAAATTTACCTACGCGCTGCAGGAACCAGACAAGCCGACATATGTTTCGATGATACTGGAGTTACATCTCTTCAAGGACTTTTCTTCCCGGCATTGTGAGAGTCGAACTCACAACACTGTAGTGACTTGTATGCTAGAAGGTCTAGCACCTTAGGCCACTACCCAGCTTGAAGGTAAACCCTTCTCAGTGTCCATTTATGCATATATTTATACTTCCATATAGAACATTTCTTTAATTTCAATGCTAACTTACATATATGAAAGATTTGCGAATTTTAGGACTTGGTGTGAAACCTATGAAAGAATTTTCTATGCTTAATTAAGCACGAATATTTTTCCATTTATAACATTTAAACTCTTTGTTGCTTTTTGACTTGTAGTCTATTGCTGTAAATACCGACTACAAGTCAAAAAGCAACAAATTAATTAAATTAAGGTGTATATAAAAATTTAAAATCTGTTCTAAACCGACTTTAATAAACAAACACAGATCTTTTTACCGAAAATGGAATTTATTTTGAAATTAAAAAAGTAGAGTAACGCTGAAAAGTAAGGGATTAGTAGCTAGTAACTTCGGGCATTTCAGTTTACTTCTGGCTTTTTCTGAGTAGTAAAGGATCACAACTAAATTGATATCTTGCAGTGATGCCTGCGCGCCATCTATAGTGCAGATAACGCACTTTTATTATAGCTAGGCGGATTGTGGATCAGAATCGCAAATAAGCGTCATCTCCTAAAATTCTGAGAGTTCATTTGCTTAAGCATTTTAGCATATTTTAGCATTTACGAGATGGAGATTTCTGGAATTAGCCTGCAGGATATTGATTGTTGGTCATTATGAAGCTCTTTTTACTGAAGTCCAAGGAAACTCGCAGTTTCAACAGGGTTGGACCCTCCGGTCTGGATATTGGTGTTAGAAGAACAGGTTGAATTGAACAGTTGAAAAGAAATACGGGGGAGCATATCACATGCTTGGCTTGTATTAGATATGGAGGTTGAGCTTTTCGACCAAGAGAAATGAACCCAACTCTCCTCGTTCACCTTGGCGTGCGTCCATCGGAGCGGGTCAAGCTGCAAAAGAGCTCTCTATGAATGCCATGCAGATGCCACATTTCGATTTGTTAAATTGATGTAAGTACCATGTTCGGGGGCTATGAGGTCAGTTGTTCGTTCGATCAAATCAAAGGCGGTGTATGTAGTACGAAGGAAACCTGCAAATTTAGATATGAGTTAATGTAGTAGGTATGCTCTTGAGACATATACCTTCGTGAGATATGTAACTTTAGTACCCGGAGCACTTAATTAAGTTCATAGTTATTGGGAATGCAACCCACCTTCTATAAACATAAATGAACACATGTTGCAGTTGCACCGCTACAAAAGCAAAACATTTGCCATACAGACTGAAATGTACAAGGTGGCTGATCGCACAGTTTCCGACCGATGTACTTATGTATATGGTAAAGAGCAGTAGAGAGATGTGTATGTACAGGCATACCCATACATTGCTTTTGTTTGGTCGTCCCATTATGACAGGCTCAGATATTGACTAGTGTCCGACAGAATATTCGGCCAAGTTTCGGTATTCGGTCAGTATGTTTTATTCGGTCTTCGGCTGAAAAGGCCGAATAATCGAGCCCGAATAATAGATGTGTTTAATAAAAAAAAAATTACTGAATTTTACGAGTTTTTGATTTTTTATAACAGAAAATCGTAACTTCCAGGAATATTTTTTTGTTATTTAAAAAAAAAATGTTCAAAGTTGTTGTAACTCTTGTGATCCCAGTAGTAGTGAAGAATCTTTGGATGAGTCAACTATATCGGATTCCAGTGACCTCTGGGCATCCCATGATAAATCTACAAAAAATTACGCACGCAAAGCAAAAACTTACTTGTAAATAATACAAATCTTGAATAGAATTAAGCGAATTCCTATATCAACCACTTGTTCTTCCTAGTGTAAATATATTCCATTATTGGCATTCCTCCAATTGTTTAATTTAAAAAAGGTTTCAAAAACATATTTAACTGCTCCTCCAACGAGTGTGGCAACCGAGCAATTATTTAGTACAGCTGGTCAACTATACACAGATAGACGGTCAAATCTCCTTGGGGAGAATGCAGCTAAACTTCTCTTTCTGGCGTACAACATTTATTTAGATTGCTAAAATGCTATTAACATACATAAAGACTGATTTTTTTATACCCAGCTGTACTTGTACACAGGGTATTATAACTTTGTTAGGATAACGGTTGATTGTACAGGTATAAAGGAATCGAGATAGATATAGACTTCCATATATCAATATGATCAGGACCGAAAAAAAATTTGATTGAGCCATGTCCGTCCGTCTGTTCCGTCCGTCCGTCCGTCCGTCTGTCCGTTAACACGATAACTTGAGCAAATAATGAGATATCTTCAACAAATTTGGCATGCGTACTTATTTGGGTTCAGAATAGATTGCTATTGAAAATGGGTAAAATCGGACCATAACCACGCCCCTTTTTCGATATCGAAAATTTCGAAAAACGTATAAAATGGGTTAATTCAATATTAGAAGCAGCTACAATGATAAAATTTGCAATATGTATTGATTTAGATGTTCTAAGGCCGATTTTATAAAAAAAATTGAAAAGGGGGCGTGGTACCGCCCACGTATATTTGAAGAAATTTTAAAATTTTGACTCTTAACAAGTAAGGAAGTCTAAGTTCGGGTGAAACCGAACATTACATACCCAGCTGTGCACATAAAGTGGGCGTGATCGTTCATTCGTTTTTCTTATTTTCTGTGGTAGTACTCTACATAAACATAACATGCCTGGTACCTAGTTTCGTAAATCTATCTCACACCGTTCTGAAGTTGTTAGCAGTCGAATTTAAAAATTGCTTGACTCATAAGTGGGCGGTGCCACGCCCACTTATGAGTCAAGCAATTTTTAAATTCGACTGCTAACAACTTCAGAACGGTGTGAGATAGATTTACGAAACTAGGTACCAGGCATGTTATGTTTATGTAGAGTACTACCACAGAAAATAAGAAAAACGAATGAACGATCACGCCCACTTTATGTGCACAGCTGGGTATGTAATGTGTGGTTTCACCCGAACTTAGACTTCCTTACTTGTTTATTTAAATTTTTTTCATAAAAAACACAGGAAATTTACACAAATTGGAGAATTTTCTTTCAACATTTTTTTCATGAAACATCAAAATGCGTGTGTTTTTTGTTCTTGCATTTTGCAATTTTGACAATAGTGTGTTAAATTTTTGTGTTTTTCATGGAAACAATTTTGAGAGAATACCCCTTATGTATTTTTGTAAGGTGTTTTGTTTATTCAAGAAACAAAAATGGTATTTGGCTTCGGCTTCGGTATTCTGCCGAATATAGGATTATGCCAAATATTCGGTTTCGGCCTAAAATTCAGGTTTCGGTCGGACACTAATATTAACCCACATTTGTAATTATGCATAACTGATTAGCGATTTCGTAGGGTACAAAGGTATGACATACCTTATCGATTGTAGTCATCGGATATCA
>CAXKVI010000002.1:116668640-116735695 GCA_964058755.1 Campiglossa producta
TCTTGACTTTTTTAAAATTTTTATGTTTGTGATATCTATTTTCGAGAAAAAAATTGCTGAATATTTTTAGTTGACGGAAAGCATATGCATACATACCACCCATTATAGAAATGCGATAACCGCTTATTCAATTTGGGTTTTTTGTCTAATTTTTGATGATATAAGATCGAAGTTGCGAAATTTTTTCAAACACAGTAGTCCATTTATCGGATTTCGGTAGATTACTTCTATAAATTTTAGTGATTTCTACCGTTTGAGACAAAACGATCGCATAAATTAGCGGTTATTTGTTAAGCACAATCTCACACAGAGCCAACAATGCCTAATAAAATAGAACAAAAGTCCATAAGATATCTCTATACATTTTCTTCAAGAAGATGTGCTTCTTATTATTGTAGGGACCGTCTTTTTAATTTTATTAAGAAGATTTTTTTTTTAATATTTTAAATGAAAAATAAAATGATATCGCCCTCACCGAGAATCGAACTTACAATTTTCGGAATGATAAATCCAGCTGTTAACGATCAGGCCATCGCTCACTTTTGATTGCCAGCTTCTAATTACCGATGTGTGTAGAGTTGTTAATGTTTCAAAGGAAAATCTTATAAATATATTTAAGAAGATTTCTTTTTAACATTTCTAATTAGAAAAAAAGAGAGAGAGAATCGAACTTACAATTTTTCGATTGCTAAACCCAGCTGCTAACCATCCGGCCATCGTATACTAATAATTGCCAGCGTCTAACTACACCTTTGTACTAAATGTATAGTTTTTTAATAAGAATTTCTTCTTAAAACCAAAAAGATTTCCCTACAGTTTTTTCTTCGTTTGCACCGTTGCGACTACCCCTTTGCCCAAAAGCTGATCATGAAGACAATCTTATTAATTTTATTAGGCATTTTTGGCTCTGTGCATCATCCGATTATTCAAGTGCAAATTAAAATCTCGAAATCCGAATAATTGCATGACATTTGCCATATATAATTTTGGAAAGGGCTGCTGTAATTTAATATTTTTATTATATAATAACAGCCACTATTTTTTAAATTCTTTGATGGCCTCATTTTACCTATAGATGAGTTTTTAATGTATACATTTAAGTTGGTCGAGGTTCGGCCACGGGCCTAAAGGCAGCTATTGACAAAAAGTTGATCAGATGTTTGAATAAGTTCAACTATTTTAAATTGGTCGAATTTCGACCACGGGATATACTAGTTGTAATAAATTCCTTAAAAATTACACGGGCAGACTTGTTTTTTGGCGGCGACAGCGAAAATAGGTAAATATGGTTTTAAGTTAAGTTAAACACTGCCTTGATATCACTGGAAAAAATGTCTTCAGCATAAGAAAATATTTACTTATTTTGAACTTAAGTACAGTTTTATACTTAATAAACTTGTAAGTTGATTGAAACTAGTAAAAATGTCTTTAAATACTGAAATGAGTACATTGATTTACTTATGGCAAGTAGAAATCTTCTTTTAAACTAAGTAAATTTGTCCTTAAAAACAGCGTTTTGTCCTTAAAAATAAGAAAAATATTTTTTTAAGCCATGTATTACTTTTTCTCAAATTTAGGACAATTATTTTTATACCCAGCTGTACTTGTACACAGGGTATTATAACTTTGTTAGGATAACGGTTGGTTGTACAGGTATAAAGGAATCGAGATAGATATAGACTTCCATATATCAATATGATCAGGATCGAAAAAAAATTTGATTGAGCCATGTCCGTCCGTCTGTCCGTCCGTCCGTCTGTCCGTTAACACGATAACTTGAGCAAATAATGAGATATCTTCACCAAATTTGGCATGCGTACTTATTTGGGTTCAGAATAGATTGCTATTGAAAATGGGTAAAATCGGACCATAACCACGCCCCTTTTTCGATATCGAAAATTTCGAAAAACGTATAAAATGGGTTAATTCAATATTAGAAGTAGCTACAATGATAAAATTTGCAATATGTATTGATTTAGATGTTCTAAGGCCGATTTTATAAAAATTTTTGAAAAGGGGGCGTGGTACCGCCCACGTATATTTGAAGAAATTTTAAAATTTTGACTCTTAATAACTTCAGAACAGTTTATGCTAGTATAACGAAATTTCGTAGAGGACATACTATTGTTGTGGTAAATTCAGCTATAGAAAATAAACGAAATCGCTTCGCGACCACGCCTACTTTTTCATAAAAGTTATATTGAAAGGAGGTGGAAATATTGAAAAGTCCATATCTAATTAACTGATTTCGCTATAATAATATAATTTGGTACAGACATCAACTTTCATATTCTTTACATAATTTTTTCAAAATTTTGGAAAGTGGGCGTGGCACCGCCCACTTATGAGTCAAGCAATTTTTAAATTCGTATAGGGAAATTCCCATATGTGAAGAAAAACTGCGTTATTACCCGCTCAAGGCCATTAGAGTTAGCCTCAGTATATTTTCTGCATCTTTTAAACGAAAATGAGTCCAGAATGAAACCATGTACATATGTATTACTGGCCAGGCTTTTAACACCATTAACTATACAAAACAAAGAATAACAGCATTTTATGTGCACAGCTGGGTATGTAATGTTCGGTTTCACCCGAACTTAGACTTCCTTACTTGTTATCAGTGAATTTATTGATAAATGCAAACGCTTCTGTAGCAATGCAAGCTTCTTTAAGTCTTGCATAGTTACGGACATTTGTTTAACTCTATGCTGGTTGGTAGAGTCGAGAGTTAAGGAGCGCTACGGAAATAAAAAAATTGTTAAAGTAATAATGATTCGGGGAGTATTGTACCAAGCTCCTAATCCAAATTATTTTTTAGCCTTCAAAATTCGCCGGACCTAGAGTTTGTATGCCGAAACCGAAATCATCTATCAATGGATAATATACTAGAAGGGTGGGCGCTGTGGCTAAATATTTTTTCAATAGGGGGACTCATCAAAGCTTATAAACACCTGATAAAGCGTGTAAACGTATAAATTTATCAAGTTTGTAAATGAACTGTCAAAATTTGTATGGAACGCAGTTTACACAAATTTGATAAACTTCCGCGTCGATTTTGGTGTGTAAAAGAGTGCGTAAATTTATACAATGCAATGACGACCTTCGACATGTAATTTTTTTAATGCATTCAATGCACACTGGACAAAAAGAGAAGAATATGCTGTAAATGGGTCGAAAATTTCTTTTTTAATGAGGATTTCGAAATAAAAAGTTTTTGTTTGACATCAAGTACACATAAATTTATCTAGGGCGTTCATCTAACAGAGCTGATAAATGTATAAACTTACGGATTTCGTAAACTTATAAGAGTTGATGAATCCCCTTAATGTTACATACTAGAGAGCCTACAAACCTGAAGGAGGACACACCCGGTGGAATAAGAGGTGGGGGAAATATCTGGTGGTGACTTACTCCACTTTCTTTTCGACACACCCACATTCTTGTATTACATACTAATGAAGAAGACTAACTGACTCCCACTAATTAATATAGAAATTTTATTAAATATTTTAAGCCCAAAACACTACAATGCAGCTGCTGCACCCTACACACCGCTTTATATAGTACACTTGTCAGCAAATGTTATCAACAGACAATCTCGGTTATATACCAAACGAAGACTAAGAGTGCGCACTACAGCGACTAAGGGCAGATAATATTACGCGCTGAAAGCGATGACAACACGGTAAGATCACTAAACGATAATGGCCGACAGTGGACAAGAACAGTTAAAACATTATACATAGGTAGATCTTTACGCAGTTATGCATGCATATTTATAGGTATGAAATTGCAACGGTAAAGGGTAGCACACAACAAAAGTTTGTGATCATTCACTGCATTAACCTACCCAGGCTTACCCAGTATTTAGCATAAACTTGCACATGCATACACTTAACATACTTACAATGACCTGATACGACAATAACATGCTTCCGATGTGTACCTCGTCCTTCCTACATTGATAGCAGCAATCTAGAGCCAACAAAACCTGCTCAGTATGTCAAGCGCAAAAAAAAGTTAAAATATTACCGCAACTTTAAGCGATCGCATCACCACTTGATCTGATCGATACCAAAATAAATGAGAATCTTTAGTAGCCGTACAAAGCAGAGGCAAGGGTTTTTTATAGGACAGTGAACTGCGTAAGAGTAGGCTTCTGATTTTTTTCTTGCTTGAATCACTGCACTTGCGCTGTTTCTCGTGCGATACAGCTCGACCGAACGTTCGACTTCGGATATGATTGGAAGATTTATCGATAATACATATTTGCATATTCGGTTAAAAACTTAGACATTGTGGCCCAGTTATCAGTGCAAGTTTAAACCACAGATAAAGCTAACTAGAGTTTATCCCATACAAATTGACCGTTTTGGCTAAGTTTAAACTCGCACTGAAGTTTAAACGTGCACTCCGGGCCTAAGATTCAGTGAGCTAGGACCATGGTCCGTGGAGAACCGAGTAAGCCAAGGCAGAAATACCTGCACATAGTTCTGGCAAAAGAGGACAACTAATATCCACCTCGCCATCCTCAATGCAATAGAAAACATTTTTTTCCTAGAGGTAATTCCCCCTGCGGTTGAGGGGTTTAGAATATGCCCGAGGTAGGCATGCCGGCCGTAAATGGCGACTAATATGTACATAGGTAATCACGTGGTACTCGGTGGTAGATCTACGGATCATATGCCTCTCCTTACCCATCTTCTCCTTCCACTGGTCACCAAATCGCTATCACGGGTTCATATCCGGCCAAGGCCTGTCAACTTCGATATCACTCCCCAAAACTTTCGGGGACTATTTTTGTTGTTAAAAACAACAACAACCAAAAGGTATTAAAAATGAGTGACCCAATGAATTTGCAGATCGCCTTTTTACAGCATACCATATTAGTTTGAAAAGTACCTACTGGGATCAAAATATTAGCGCAACAATTCAAATTATGAAGAAGAAATGGTTTTAGCTGGTTTTCATTTGGCTTATTATAATAATATAAAATATTTCATCGGCTTCGACCTGATTTTTGTGAAGCACTTCAGATTAGCTTCTACTTTAGATAAAAGGCTGGCTTCGATCGTGATCTACTTCTTATGGACATTTATGTTTTTTTATCTTTCAAAAATTTAGTAGGAGCAGCTGTTCAACCAAATTTTATATACTCACATGTTACCGATGTCAACGCCAACCTTTCCGTTCGTGCTGTCTCCTTTGTTTATGTCCATAACATATGTACCTATCTAGATATTCCGTTAAGATACCCATGGGATATTTTGGTAGTGATTAAAACATTTTAAAGGTGGATTCCAAAGGTTTAAAAGAGCAGAAAATTTCCAAATTATAAAGAGCAATGCTCAAAAAAAACCGAAGATAAAAAATGTATTGAAAGATTAGCCAGATTAAAGTGATCACTTGTCAGCACAAAGTTTTTATGAATTGCATGCTTTTGGTGGGAAGCTGAATAATTTTAGCCCATAGCCAAATATTTTTATCATTACTTTTACCTTAAGGGGTTATGGACAAATTGGTTAAGTACTTGTAGTTAAAAAAATTTCTACCTACCAGATCTTTACCATAAATGTGAGAATTATGAAAGAATCTGAGCAATGCGAACTAATCTTGGGTGCCCAATAATTAGAATTTCGCATGTAAATTTTGCTTCCCTAAATGAATCTCTGACTTGTCTATGTTCTGAAAGGGGTTGCTTTCACTCATTTGCATGATTTATCCAGAAAAAAAATATTCATACTGCAAACCATAGCTGTTAAATCATGATTACGATTAGTAATCGGTTAGATTATTTTATAAAAAGAATTGTAATGATTATTTATTGTGCGTTTGAAATATGGGGATTACGTAATGATTACGGATATAAAGAATCAAAAAATAATCATGATTGATCTAGATTACAGAAAAGAATCAAAAATATTCAAAATAAGTAATTGATTCTTTTCAGCGATTCTTTTTGATTATTTTTGATTACTTTCAATCCAAAATACCAAACAACTTTTGGATTGAACAGAATCAAAAATAATCAAAAAGAATCGTTGAAAAGAATCAATTATTTTTTTTTTTTGATTATTTTTGATTCTTTTCAGTAATCATGATTATTTTTTGATTCTTTATAATCGTAATCATTACGTAATCTAGTTGGGACCAAGATAATCGTAATGTAATCAATTATTTCACTATCAAATACAAAGTAATCACATTACTAATCATTACGATAAGTAATCAGAACTTAACAGGTATGCTGCAAAATATGTAGTCAACTTTTGTTTAAAGAAAGTTTCCAAAGATTGCAAAAACTTTCTTGTAATTCGGTCAAAACTTCATTTCAAGAGCGGATTTCATTGTTTTCAGGAAATTTTTTTTTTGCAAAATTCCAGTTTCACATATGATGCTCTTAGGGTCCATGATGCAATATCATAATTCATTGGCGCTTAACCGTCCAAGCGATTTTTGCATTTTGTGGCAAAGCATTCAGTCTTTACTTTTCCTAACTAGTTTTTTTTACTCAGTGCTTCCATAATCGGTCAAAAACCACTGCCTTATTTTAATCTATAGGTTAGGTTAGGTTCAAGTGGCTACCGTAGAGGCACACCTAGGCCAGTATTAAAAGACCCGTTGTGACACCACCAACACTAGGAAAGTCAGTTCCGGGACCCTGCCATATGGAAAATCCCGGTATTAACGGAATTCTCCACATAGCAGAATCCCGGGACTGACGTTCCTATACCGACACCGTTACTCCTCCTCGAACCATTTAGATGACTTAATGAAGGCCATCAGGTCCTTTATGTCCAGCTCCGTGACCTGGCGTAGGCTAACCAGGAAGGGAACTCCCAAAAAGCGCATTCTCGCGCCACTTAAAGCCGGGCAGTTGCAGATGAGGTGCTCCACCGTTTCCTCCTCCTCATCATCCTTACAACTCCTACAGCATCGTCGGTAGGGCACACCAAGTCTTTCTGCGTGCCTACCAATGAGGCAGTGCCCAGTCAATACGCCTATTAATATGGAGATTTCTCTTCTCCTTAGGGCATAAATTTGTCTTGATCTTTTATTATGCCATTTCGGCCAGGTTTCTTTGGATATCCGGCATCCTGGAGATTGCAGCCATCTTTCGTTGGCTTGGCGGAGTGTGTACTCCTTCAGCATAAGCTTGCATGTGGCAAACGGCATACCTAAGCGCTTTTTATCCCGAAGAACCTGCTTGGTCGTGCCCTGCCTCGCAAGTTCGTCTGCCCTACAATTTCCCTCAATGTCCCTATGCCCCGGGACCCATGTGAGGTTCACGCGCTTCTGTTGGGCCATCTCTTGTAGAGATCGACGACAGCTGAGCGTCAGTTCAGAGTTGAACGATTAAGAGCCAAGGGATTTGATGGCCGCCTGGCTGTCGCTGAATATAAAACAGTCGTGTCCGATAGTGTGTTGGCCTATCCAAGCCGCGGCGTCCATGAATACTGAAACTTCAGCCTGGAAGACACTGCAGTGATCAGGTAGTCTGAAGGAGAGCTCAAGGTTCAGATCCTTTGAATAAACCCCTCCTCCAACTCTGCCATCTAACTTCGAGTCATCAGTATAAATGGAAGTGCCGCCATGAGTGGCGGGACTCCGATCCGTGCTCTCCCATTCTTCCCTGCTGGGAATGTTGATTTTAAAACAGCTATCTCCGACTGTTGTGGTCGCACAACGATCCGTGCTCAGCGGAAGAAAGCTATAGGATCCCAAAATACAGGCGTGTCCAGTAGTGCTTGCGCCCCAGCCGGACGTTTCCCTTAGACGCAGAGCCGATGCTGCTGCTACCCGGTGCCCTTCCAGATCGAGTGGCAAAATGCCAAGAATGGCCTGGAGTGCTTCATTGGGCGTTGTTCTTAACGCACCGCTTATACAGATCATGCAAGATCTGTGTACTTTACCTAGCAGATTAAGGTTTGTTGCCTTGCTCAGCGCAGGCCACCATACCACAACTCCATAGAGCATGATTGGTCGAATGATTGCGGTGTAGATCCATTTGCATATTTTGGGGCTGAGCCCCCATTTCTTTCCAATGGCTCTTTTGCATGTGTAGAGTGCAATACACGCTTTCTTCTGGCGCTGAAGAACATTCTCCTTCCAGGTTAGTTTCCTATCCAGAACTGTGCCTAAGAACTTGGCTTTGTCAGCCAAGTTCAGGAGCACGTCATTCAGTTTTGGTATTGTTAGCGGTTGGTGAAAAGAACCAGTTCTACTTTTCCCGGGTTGATGCTCAGTCCGCAGCGCGAGCACCATGAGGAAACCTCTCGCAGTGCTACTTGCATCAAGTCGCACAGGGTTTGTGGGAATTTGCCCCTATATACTATAGCTAAGTCGTCTGCATATGCCACTACCTTCCCGCCCCCCAGCTTGTGTCTCGCAGCATCGAGTTGACAGTGAGGTTCCATAGAAGCGGGGAGAGAACACCACCCTGAGGCGTTCCCCTTGTGACATAGCGTGATAAGTCAACCGATCCCAGTGATGAAACTATTCGTCTACCCCTTAGCAGTTGATCAATAAGTCCAATAAGAGACCTGCTTATGCCCAGACTTGTTAAAGCGGTGTTTATAGCATCAGGGCTTATGTTGTTGAAGGCTCCTTCAATATCTAAAAAGGCCGCAAGACAGTACTCCTTCTCATACAGCGATTTTTCAATAACAGAAACTAGGCTGTGAAGCTCAGTTTCTGTAGATTTCCCTTTGGTGTACGCATGCTGATAGCTACAGATCAGGTTGCTATCAATAGTAGAGGAGAGGTAGTCATTTATTATCCTCTCGAAGGTTTTGAGCACAAAGGATGAGAGACTGGTCGGCCTGTAGTCCTTGGGCTCGTAATGAGACGCCTTCCCCGCCTTAGGAATAAACACTACCGTGGCACTTCTCCAGGAGCACGGAATGTAGCTAAGAGCCAGGCAGACTGTATAGAGAAATACCAGCCATTTGGCTGATGTCTCCAGCGTGTTTATGAGTTGTGCGGGAATAATCCCGTCTGACCCGGCAGCCTTGAACGGTTCGAAGCTTTTAACCGCCCACCTAACCTTTTCCTCCGTAATGGGTATGTATACAGCCAGGTTTGTTGTAGGTGCTACGGGTTCCTCATGCAAGTTCCCTGGGAAGTGCGTATTCAAGAGCAGCTCTAGGGTTTCCCTCTCCGTGCTGGTCCAGGATCCGTCAGGTTTGCGCAACTAGCTTGTGGCTGTTTGAGTTTTTGAGAGCACTCGTCTAAGTCTCGCTGTATCGTCGACATTTTCGACCCCAGTGCAGAAATTTCTCCACGATACTCTCTTCGCCTGCCTCAGAGCTTTTTTGTAGGCCCTGAGTTTAACTTTATATTCGAGCCATTGAGTCTCCGTGCTAAGGCTCTTGACCTTATTAAATTGTGTCCTACATGATTTTCGGAGCGAGTCCAGGTCGTAGGACCACCAATGCGGCCTATGTTTACCGCGTGGTTTTGGCACTGGGCAAGCCTGCTCTAAGGCATTCGAGAGCGCCGTTGTAACGGTCTTTACCAGATCCTCCAACTCCCCTACTGATGAGGGGACTTGTGGGGGCAGTGCTGGTAAGTCCCTAGATAGTATTTCATTGGGTAGCTGCCAGTTAGTGTTACGTGGGTTGCGTTTCATAACCGGCTGCTCAACAGAAAAGTCTAGAACTATTTCTACGTACCGGTGGTCGGAGAATGAGTGCTCATTGAGAACGCGCCATTTTCTGACCCACTCATAAGCGCCTTCGCTGCAAATAGTGAGATCTATTACCTCCCTACGGATTTTAGTAATAAACGTAGGTTCGTTACCCACGTTGCAAACTACCAGGTTAGTTGTTAACAAATAGTCAAACAACGACTCTCCTCTAGCATTGATATCGGAGCTTCCCTACTGGACGTGATGAGCATTGGCGTCAGTTCCGATAATAAGATGACCCATGGAAAAATTTGCCACCAGGTCTTTTACCTCCCTCTGTGGCGGAGGTTCTTCGGCGTCGTAGGGCATATAGACCGACGCCATCGTCAGACTGGTACTGTCGACTGTTAAACTGGCAGCTGTAACGTCACCATTGGTATAGTTGGGCAAGAGAAATGCATTCAGCTCAGACTTAACTAAAATACAGGCTCTAACCCTGCCCCCCCTCGCTGGCTCGAATAAGCTTATAACCCTTAGTCCCCAAACCGCAAATCCTTGAGCAGTTGACCCAGGGTTCTTGGATGAGGACCACATCTACGTCGCCTTTAGAGAGACGACTGATTAAAGCAGCCGAGGCTGCTTTAGATTTGTGCAGGTTTATCTGAATCACCACCAACATGAGAGTGCTCAGACTTCCCTGCCACCGCCGTATCGTCGAGTTCCACCTCGTCTGGAGGCTTATCTTTCAACGACGATTTCTTCAGACCACGGTTTGGCGTGGCAGAGATCCTACTAACTGTGGCAGTGTCAACTGTAGTGCGCTCAGGACTAGCTGCTATCACTGTGACATTGAGGTCCTCCCCGTCCAGCAGGCTGTCTCCCATCTCCGAGCTGTTCACTGCTCCTTCGCCATTTGACGTGGCAGATACCATACTTTCCGAGTCGGACGTCTCCGACTCCCCTTCCGGCACTGCGATGTCCGAGTCCTCCGGTGCAGCCGAAATAGCAGCGCGCTGTGCATCGCCGCGGTATACGTGGATCACGATCTGACCCATGCCGTAGTGCACTCGTCCATTGCACCGCTTAAGGGGCTCGAGTGCCTCCTTATTCAAGGTGAAGACCACTTGCCTATCAGGCCCTACCGCGTCCTCGACCAGATTTCCACCCCAGTCCTGCGTCGGGAGAGACGGGTTCATGATCCTCAGCATCCTGAGAATTCTCTCAGGTTCAGCAGGGATAGCAGGTATCCACGCTCTTGCCCTTGGCCGAGCCGGGATGTCCTTCCAGTCGACAACCTCGATTCTTGCCCCTTGGTAGATCTCACCTAGTCTTGCAGCTGCTGCCTTGTACAGTGCAACAGTTTTTGCATCCTCGCAAGCGAATACCTTGATTCGGCCCTGGTGCCATCCCGCATCAGAACCCATCGGAGTGGCACCCGGAGACTCATCCATAATGTCGAGAAGGGCATTACCGATAGCGTTCCGGACGTACCGCCACTGGTCCCTAGGGATGGCCCAGTTTTCATTACCTCGGTTAATGATGCCTATGAGGATCCTATCCTTAGTCACTTCAGCAAAGCTGAGTTTACCCATTACGGGGGCGTGTTGCTGCCGCTTCGGGTGAGGTTTTAAATCCACGTCCGATCTCTGGCGTTTGAAGGGATTTATATTAACCTTCTTTGGCGCGTAATCGCTTTGGAAGTTCGGTAAGATAGCTTCAGCCATCTCCACCGTCTTCCTAGCATTCGGCGATAGCGTCTCTTGTGAAATACCCTCGTATTTCTTCAGTATCCTCGCGGCCGCTCTTTTGTCCAAGTACTCAGAGCGACTGGGAGATGTCTTTTGGGGTAAATTTCGACCCGTAGTTGCCATCGCGGTCGTTCCCTTATTTGGATCTCTGGGGCCAGGTGAGACCACTGCCACAGACGTTAAAGACTTGGTTTCGGTACCGGCACTTACTAGGGCTCTAGCATCAGCCGTTGTTGGCTTCACCGTGTTTGCACCGGTACTTACTTTGGGGATTGCCCCCTTATTATCCAGAGCTGATCGACTCGTAGTTGCCATCGCTGTCGATCTCTCGGCTGATGAAGAAATGGAGTTTGTCCTCCGACGTTGCGTTCTCGCTTGCTCCAGCATTTTCCTCCTCTGCTGGGCAGTATACATGGTTGTATCATTAGTTTTAAGGTTTCTATTATTATTTTTCTTCATCTTGTTCGTACGACCCCTTGCCGGGCAAGGCCAGTTTAGGGTCAAAGGAAGAGTATGGGGAATGTGTCGTCCGCCGCGGCAGAGCCCCATGCCGCGGTAAGGCCACAGTTACTCTCCGAGGCGGCCCGGTATCAGAGAGGCTCCGTTCGATTACAGCCACGATTTGCCTCCCGGCTGCAAACGTCCAATGGGCACGTGGTCGCATAACACCCTGGATTGGGAGGGGGAAGATCTTAGTCGTCGCGCCAGAGAGGCTTGGCTTCTCTCGTGATGTAGTACCGGCGGCGCTATGATCACAAGGGCAGCGCAGCCCTGTGGCTATCGACTTAAGCCCTCGTACCGCGGCAAGGTGTCAACCCTTCACGAGGGGTTAATCTATACAAAACTAGATGCCCCTGCAGAAATTGTCCTGCCCAATAATTCACTATCCTGCATCCGTCGGCTCCTAATCCATGCTCCCTATTACTATCCCTATTCCTATTCCTATTCCTATTCCTATCCCTATCCCTATCCCTAACCCTATCCCTATCCCTATCCCTATCCCTATCCCTATCCCTATCCCTATCCCTATCCCTATCCCTATCCCTATCCCTATCCCTATCCCTATCCCTATCCCTATCCCTATCCCTATCCCTATCCCTATCCCTATCCCTATCCCTATCCCTATCCCTATCCCTATCCCTATCCCTATCCCTATCCCTATCCCTATCCCTATCCCTATCCCTATCCCTATCCCTATCCCTATCCCTATCCCTATCCCTATCCCTATCCCTATCCCTATCCCTATCCCTATCCCTATCCCTATCCCTATCCCTATCCCTATCCCTATCCCTATCCCTATCCCTATCCCTATCCCTATCCCTATCCCTATCCCTATCCCTATCCCTATCCCTATCCCTATCCCTATCCCTATCCCTATCCCTATCCCTATCCCTATCCCTATCCCTATCCCTATCCCTATCCCTATCCCTATCCCTATCCCTATCCCTATCCCTATCCCTATCCCTATCCCTATCCCTATCCCTATCCCTATCCCTATCCCTATCCCTATCCCTATCCCTATCCCTATCCCTATCCCTATCCCTATCCCTATCCCTATCCCTATCCCTATCCCTATCCCTATCCCTATCCCTATCCCTATCCCTATCCCTATCCCTATCCCTATCCCTATCCCTATCCCTATCCCTATCCCTATCCCTATCCCTATCCCTATCCCTATCCCTATCCCTATCCCTATCCCTATCCCTATCCCTATCCCTATCCCTATCCCTATCCCTATCCCTATCCCTATCCCTATCCCTATCCCTATCCCTATCCCTATCCCTATCCCTATCCCTATCCCTATCCCTATCCCTATCCCTATCCCTATCCCTATCCCTATCCCTATCCCTATCCCTATCCCTATCCCTATCCCTATCCCTATCCCTATCCCTATCCCTATCCCTATCCCTATCCCTATCCCTATCCCTATCCCTATCCCTATCCCTATCCCTATCCCTATCCCTATCCCTATCCCTATCCCTATCCCTATCCCGGTTGGCAGCACTGGTACAAGTGAGACGTGTTTACAAAAGCTTCTTGTGGAATTTTGAAAATTTCAAATTAAAACAAAGTGTAAACAAGTGTTTTTTTTGCATATATGGGTGCTATTTATCCCCCAGTGCTAGGGGTAAGTTGAACCCAAAAGATTATACGAAAACAAACATAAGAACAATTGGAAATTAGTTAAAACAATTTATATGTGTGTTGAAGAATGTGTAATTACTAACCTGAATTAGTTCCCGTGCAAATAAATTCTTCTTATAATTTCCGAATTGCTTGACTTTATTGTAAGATGGTTGTTACAGAAAAAAAATTGTACATGAATTGGTATTGTTAACGAATGTCATTTTAAAGAGAATTTGCAAAACAGCGCTGCCGCATAGTGGTTTTCATGGGAAGTCTAAAGTGTAGTAAGGTTACCAGATTATGGGAAATACAAGAATAGGTTTTAAGACATCTCTATTCTATTCCGAAACATCCCGGCAGCCTCTGAAACAGCGTTTCAGAATAAAGGTAGAACGGATAGCTTGACTATAGGTCGTGTCACCTCCCCGCGGGCGGTGCGGAGTCGAACTGCTCGCACAAGACCATCATTCCCCGGATATGTTTCGACTACCTTTCCCATAGGCCAGACCGCTGGTGGTGTATTAGGCTCCTTTATTAAAACGATGTCACCAATAGCAATGTTCGGCGAACGACGGTTCCACTTGGGCCGGTTTTGTAGCGAGGTGAGATATTCAGTGTGCCAACGACGCCAGAAACCTTGGTACATGTTTTGAACGTGTTGCCAGTAGTCGAGCTTGTTTTCATTTATGTTTTGCAGATTGCCTTCAGGTACCATCGTAAGCGGTCGCCCTATAAGAAAATGGGATGGTGATAAATATTCAATATCTGTGTCAGATGCGGCACCAAGTGGCCTTGAGTTAATGACAGCCTCAATCTGTGTCAAAAGCGTAATTAGTTGCTCAGTTGTAAGTGTTGCGCTACCAATAACACGGCGTAGATGAAGCTTAATGGAACGAACAGCGGATTCCCAAATACCGCCCCAATGGGGAGCGTGAGGAGGGATGTAATTCCAGCGAATACCTTCACCTGCCAAGACTTCAGCAACTAATTCGTTGTGCATCTGCGACATTAAGACCTTGTGCATTTCGTTAAGAGCACGTGAGGCACCCAGGAATTTGCGTCCATTGTCAGTGAAAAGTTGTGTGCATTTGCCTCTTCGCGATACAAAGCGGCGGAGGGCTGATAAGAACCCGTCTGTTGTAAGGTCGGTCACCAGCTCTATGTGAATGGCTGAGGTGGCAAGACACACGAATATACAGATGTAACCCTTTGATTGACGAGCGTTTCTGCCTCGATACAGTTTAATGGGTATCGTTCCCCCATAATCGCAACCCGTGTGCTGGAATGGGAAGGCTTGTTGTACACGAATTCGAGGCAGATCTGCCATCAACTGCTGAGTATGAGTCTTGCGTTGCCGAAAGCACTTCAGACACGAATGGGTTATAGTTTTTATTAAGTTTCTTGCCCCTAATATCCAATATTGCTGTCGTACAATTACAAAGAGTGCTGAAACTCCCGGATGGAGGTGCCGACGATGCTCATAAGAGAGTATAAGTTCAGTTACCTTGTGTCGCTTTGGTAAAATGATAGGGTGTTTCGCCTCGTTATCCAGGTTTGAGTTGGAGATCCGACCTCCTACCCGAAGAATGTTGTTTTCATCTAAATACGGTGCTAACTTGATAATCCTTGAGCGAATACTTATATCCTGATTATGTTGTAGCGACCAGATATCGTCCTTGAAACAGCATTGTGTATATCGTAAAATTTCGATCCTGGCCTTATTAACTTCATCGAACGTCAATTTGCTGGAGGTTATGCATAGGTGGCGGTCTCGTAAACGGTTAATAAAACGACGGACATAGGCAAGGGTTCGTATTAGTTTCTGCCACGAAGATACCCGTTCAGCCAGTGTGCTCAGTATATTATTGTCAGCTTCGTTCGTAGATAGCATGGTAATAGCAGTGTTTTTAACTTCGCTGATAACTTCTGGAGCTGTATTGGGAGGGAAACAATTGCTTTTACTTAAAATATGAGTTTGTTCGTTCTCGGTGTCTTAAGTTTTACTGGAGGCATGGAAAGCCATGATAACACAATCGTAGAGTCGCACCATGCATACACCCGAATAGTTCGAGTCGAGTATGAGCTTTACCAATCGTGTTAGTAGCAAAGCTCCGCAAAGCTCCAGTCGCGGCAAACAAACCGTTTTCAAGGGTGCTACACGGGTTTTGACGCTATTAATGTGACTTGAGCCTTGCCTGTTTTTTTTACGAAGCGACAGTATACTGCGGCTGCATACGCCTTGAGCGATGCATCTGATAATGCATGAAGTTCCAACATATGATTGCTGTTAGGAATAAAGCGACTGATACTTAAATTGCAAACGAACTTAATGTCTTGTTGATATGCTGTCCACAGGTTAGCCAAATTGGCAGGCAGTGGATCATCCCAACCGAGGTTTTGCAGTCAAAGGGCTTGAAACATAACTTTGAAGCGTATGACAATTGGAGCCAAGAGGCCTAAGGGATCAAATAGCCGTGAAGCGGCTGACAGAACATCCCTCTTGCTAGGTGTCGAGGAGCTCGAAATCTGTACTTGGTAAGTCAATGTATCACCCTTAGGACCCCAGTATAAGCCAAGTACCTTTGTCGTTTCTTCTGAAAATATTGCATGCTGCGTAGTCTGATCCGTAGTTATTCGAGAAGAATTGGATACCCATTTACTTAATTCCAGGTTGGCGCATCGAAGAAGCAGAAGAAGCTGATCGCGAATCTCAACTAGCTCTGTCTCTGAAGCTGCGCCAGTGAGCACATCGTCCACGTAAAAATCTTCCTGTAGTATGCGACTCGCACGAGGAAACTGCTCCTGGTAGTCATATGATAGCTGTTGCAGTACTCTTACAGCTAAGAATGGTGCACATGCTGTGCCATACGTAACGGTATTCAACCTGTAATGCCTGAGCGGCATGTCAGAATGCTCCCTCCATACGATTCGCTGATAGTCGCGATGATATTCAGATACCCATATTTGACGAAACATTTTGACTATGTCCGCCGAAAATACAAACTGGTGAAAACGAAATCTTAAGCAAACTGCAAATAGATTACGCTGTATGTTTGGCCCGGCATGTAGAACGCTGTTTAGGGACACACCCTTAGTATCAGCGTATGACCCATCGAAAACTACCCTTAATTTCTTCCCTATAACTGGATGATGTGGCAAATAAAAGACCTGCTTATCGTTGATAATATCGTCATTTACATCTATGGCGAGCATGTGTCCTAATGACTCGTAGTCTCTCATAAATTGTACGTATTGATCTCTCAGCTGTGGACTTCGTAGCAATCGTCGCTCTACTGCATAGAACCTTGAAACTGCCCCTTGCAAGGTTTTTCCGAAAAGCGGTGGTTGACCTTTAAAAGGTAAATTGACTATATACTTGCCATCCTTATGGCGCGATACTGTATTCTGAAAATGCTTCTCAACGAAAGCATCATCGGAGTCTATGATTTGGGGCTGGCTAACTTCCTCTATCTCCCAAAACTGACGAAGCGAATTATCTACATCCGATACTGTGATATGCGACGACGTTGAAGCAATTTGGTCTAGGGAACCAAGAGACGTAGTCACCCAGCCAAAGATCGTAGAAATGGCGAAGTGATTTCCCTCGTCGTCGGCTAACTTGTTGAACGTAAAAATATCCCACACATGCTGAGCCCCCACTAAAATGTTAATCTTTGACGGCACGTGAAAGGTTGGATCAGCTAGTTGAATGTTTTGCAATTGTGGCATTGATTTTGTTTCAATGATTGCCGCTGGTATTTTTCCAGTAATATTGCTTAATATGTGAGCGGTTATGGCTAAGTTACCTTCCGAGACACGGGACTTAATGAATAAGGGAATACAGCCACTCGTTGTCTCAGCTTTTGAGGAAGCGATTCCCGTGACAACAATTCGAGAGGGGGATCGTGGAATGCCCAGTTTTTGAGCGCATCGTTCCGAAATGTACGACAGCTCCGAAGCAGAATCGATTAGCATTCGACATATAATGAAATAGCCATGAGCAGTTCGAACGTTAACTATTGCAGTGGGTAATAGACCTCTACGATGTATTTCAATAACAGGTAGCCCATTAGAGTGGGGACTGGCCAACGAATATGATGGTTGTGCAACGTAAGCTGTTGCAGACCAAGGTTTGCCTGATGCTGTTGCGATCACGTGAGATCCCGAACTAGGCCGTGATGATGTTTGAGTTACCTCTGAACTTGCTTCAGAATCATCTGTGTGTATTGTACAGTGGTGACGTCGGTTACAAAGTTTACAACGATACTTCGAGGTGCACGTGCTTGCTGCGTGTCCTACCTTAAGGCAATTGAAGCATAGTGATTTGTCTTTGACGAACTGACGTCGATCTTGAATTGATAAGCTTTCGAAAGTTGGGCATTTCGAAATAACGTGATTAGAAGCACCACAGTTGATGCACTTCCAATTTGTGCTACAGTGGGCGACCGCAACAAGTGCTCGTGTGGTCGAGTTACGTGGCTTGTTGCCGTATGACTTCCCCCCAGATGGCGGCTTTGGATGTGCCAATTCAAGCCCCTCGCAGCGGGAGTCCAGAAATTTAAAAAAATTCTTAATGGTAGGAACACTCACCTCTTTACTTTCCTCGATCCACTTCCGCCTTGACTCTGCGTCCAACTTTCCCTCCAGCCAATATATGAGCCAGCAGTCGCGATCTCCCCTCCCAATAGCATCTAATCCTCGTATGACTTCGTTTGCGCCATCTGAAATTTTGCGTAAAGTTTTGACATCTTCACCAACAGTTGAGGGTAATGAAAAAAAAAAAAAAAAAAAAACTAATGGCGGCGAAATACCAACAGGTTATCATAACCTCTAATGAGATTTTTAGCCGAGCTTCTCTTTCCAACTTGTGGTGTGTTGCTTTTGAGTTTTCCTACAAGTTGCGGGGACCTACAGTTTTTTGCCGACTCCGAACGGCACTTGCAAAGCAAATGAATTTTTTGCTGAGAAGCTTCTCATGGCAGAAATACACCCGGAGAGTTTGCCAAACTACTGCCGAGGGGCGACCCCGTTTAGAAAAATTCTAATTTTTGATGTTACTTTTGTCGGGCATCGAACCGCCACGACTTGGTGTAGAAGGCCGAACACTTAACCGCTACACCAAAGGCTTCAATAAATGATGCAACAATATGCCGTGGTCTATCGAAACGTTCCTTTAACCGTGCCCATGCTGTGTCGTATGATTTATCCCTAACTGGAATATGTGTTAATATTTGCGCCGCCTCGTCTTTTAAAAACGATTTTAAGTAGTGAAACTTTTGTGTGTTTGTAAGGTTGTGCTTCTCATGGACAGCGCTAACAAATAAATTAAACGATGGCCATGCCTTATATTGACCCGTAAACGGAGGTATGATTATTTTTGGCAAATCGTTTTCCTTAGGAGCGGCTGTCTTAATGGGCGCCGCTGTTAATTGTTCTAAAAACGAAGTTTGTTGTTCAACCAGTTTCGCCAGTGAGATAGAGTGCTCCTTCGGCTCCGGCGGCTGCAAAGTATTACGTAATGTGCGAAGGCGGCCACGTGCTGACATAACCTTATCTTCGTACGTGACAAAGTCCACATTCGGGTCTGTATAATCTGCTTCTTTACTGAACTTGTACATCGCCGTAGTTATTATAGTGAATTCTTCCCAAAGTTCGTTTAAGCGTTCCAAACGCGACGATACATCCTCCGATGTGCACTCAGCCGGTGGCTTTTCTGCGTAGGCCAAAGTGCGTGAAATTGAGCTCTTCAACCGGCCACGAAGTTGTACCAATTCTGCCCAGTCTCTTTGCATTGCTCCCAGTCAATCACAATCCGGCTCGAAGGACCAGTTTTATGTTGAAGAATGTGTAATTACTAACCTGAATTAGTTCCCGTACAAATAAATACTTCTTATAATTTCCGAATTGCTTGACTTTATTGTAAGATGGTTGTTACAGAAAAAAAATTGTACATGAAATATTGTTAACGAATGTCATTTTAAAGAGAATTTGCAAAATAGCGCTGCCGCATAGTGATTTTCATGGGGAGTCTAAAGTGTAGTAAGGTTACCAGATTATGGGAAATACAAGAATAGGTTTTAAGACATCTCTATTCTATTCCGAAACAATGTGTACATAAATAAATACATACAACAACAAAAGTGCTGCTTATATACTTTTATCCATTTATGCCGCGAAGGCTGTCAAATAGGTAGTAAAGTGTCAATCTGACTGGTGTGGAACGTAAGCTCGGTTGCCCTAAGTTAGCAAGGACACAAACCCCAACATGAGTTCCACTGCCACGATAGTAAAAGCTATCACTGACATATCGAATGAAATAAAGAGACTTATGAATGATTCCGGCAATGTGAAAAGAGAAATTAAAACTGGTGTGATTGACCAAACAACTAAGCTCATGTTGCTCATCCCCACCATTGAGGCATTACTGGTAAACGCAAAGAGTGATAATGATTCAAATGATACAGCCACAATAAGAGAGGAGTTTTCTCAGACAATCTTTAAATGTAAGCAATGAGTCCCCAAGTTCAACCTATGCTACTATAGCTAAATTGGGATCACAAAAATCCAACCCTGCGATCGTAATAAGTTCAAGTAGTAAAAATCAAAACCATTCAGAGCTGCTAAGCACTTTCAAGAAAAATGTCTCATTTAAAATCGCTCCAGTTTCTAATAATAAAGTAAGGATCGAATTCGACAACTTAGAGCAACGCAATACCACCTTAAGTAAATTATCAAATGTATCTGATATTAGAGCCGAAAACGCTAAGAGTAGAAGGCCCTTGGTAATTATAAAAGGAATTTCAAAAGAAGTTAAAGCAGAGGAACTCCTTCAAATTATAAAACAACAAAACCCAAGTATAGGAACAGCCATAAAAAAAGACGACGATCTTTTGCTACGCTTTATAAGGCGCAACCGCCGTAGCCCAGATTTTATGTTCTATGCTGTACTGGAAGTAGATCCAGAAATTCGAAAAGTAATGCTTATATCCGAGCGCCTTAACATTGACACGCTGATAGTTAACGTGTCTGACTTTAGCGCATTTGTACAATGTTTCCGATGCCTCCAATTTGGTCACACTAAAAATAAGTGTGACTCTGAAATCAAACCGTGCTCGCACTGTGCCAGTAAAGAACACCAGTTCCAAGAGTGCCCTGTTAAAAACGACGACCGCCAACTCAAATGCTTTAACTGTGCTGTACGTAGCGGGCCTTCAAATGCAAATTTAGATGTAAAGCACTCAGCAATAAGCGTTAAATATTGTCCACAAATTCAGGCCATTCAACAACGTATTAACGCACGCACTGATTATGGGTGTTAAGCCCCTAAAATACATACAAATCAATGTAAACCACTGTCATACAGCTTACAACGAGCTGTTGCAATATTTTAATTCTCAATCATTAGATATAGCATTGTGTAGTGAACCACCAATTACCAAAGAAGGCACTGTTCGCAATACAAGTGGTATTCTTACCTTTCAGTTCCCCCAACAAAACAGAAGAATCAAGGCTTGCATACTAGTTAAAGACTCAATAGGTGTTGCTCTAGGCATGTCTCAGCTATCTACACCAAACTTAAGCGTTGTAAAGCTCCGTATCGATAATCGACAGCTATTTATCGCAAGCGCGTACGTAGAACCTATAGACGACAAATTTAATACCCTGAACGCAATAAAAAATTTCCTCGACAAAACAACGTCTTCATGGCAACTTCTGGGAGGAGATCTCAATGGATGGCATAACTTATGGGGATCAGATACTGAAAATGACCGAGGGACACTGGTAGCAAACATAATTGCGTCTAGTAACATGGTTGTCTGCAACGAAGGTAAAGTTGCTACTTTCAATGCCATACGCCATGGCATATCGGCTACATCAATTGTTGACATAACTATTGCCTCCGAGAGTTTAACACAGCGTATTGCAGAGTGGCGGGTCGAAGGTTGGGCAATGCAAAACTCAGATCATAATGCTATAACATTTAAAATAGTGAAAAACTCTAAGCTAGCATCGAGGCCGACTTCTACTTATTTGTACAACACCAAATCCGCAAAATGGGATAGTTTTCACTCCACTCTTGAAAGTAGCGTCCAGAGATCTGGTATACTCAACACCAATTTGGAGTGTAATGGAGTGTGGTTGCTAAGTGACCTTGCTCAATCCCGACTCTTGCGTCCTCGTTCGTGCACTCTGGGCAACGGGAGCTACCTAGGCTCGCGGCAGAAAGAGAGGGAGCCCCAGTGGGGCCACTCTGACATACTTGGTTTAAGGGCTCACCGAGGTTTTTGCGTAGCGTCTGTTCACCATGAGGTGCGGCTGCAAGCGGGCGTCTGTCTTGAAGCAAGCGGCTCGCTATATAAATGTGTAAATATTTTCCAAAAACCCCGAAACGGGTTGTGCGCTGGGTTTGGGACCCGCCACGTAAAAAACTTAATTCCAATGAAAACAAAATCAAAGCCTCGGATGAGAACCCCCTTTAATGTTGACGACCCGGCAAAACGAATAAGGCATAATGATTTGGATATTAGGGCATGTACCGGGAATGTCCGGACCCTTTCAAGGGACGGTGCCGCTGCCCGACTGGTTGATGTCCTCGTAGGCGCAAATGCCGACATCACCGCCCTGCAGGAAATGCGATGGACGGGGCAAGGAAAGACGACCATCGGTCCTTGTGACGTATACTACAGTGGCCAGACACGCGGCAAAGCGCGTGGTGTAGGATTCGTGGTGGGAAAGAGACTTCGCCGCCAAGTATTAGCGTTCACTCCTGTGGACGAGCGTCTCGCTGCGATCCGCACCAAGGCGAGGTTTTTCAACATAACATTTATCTGCGCCTATGCGCCGACTGAGGAGACGGACGACGCAGAAAAGGACTCCTTCTACGATAAACTTGAACAGACTTATGATCGCTGCCCCCAGCATGATATCAAAATCGTGCTCGGCGACTTTAATGCCAAGGTGGGCAAGGAAGGAGTCTTTGGTCCTACAGTTGGAAAATTCAGTCTCCACGATATAACATCCCCCAACGGCACTAGGTTGATTGACTTCGCCGCTGCTCGCAATATGGTCATCAGTAGTACCAGGTTCCAGCATAAGCGAATACACCAAGCCACATGGCTGTCCCCTGATCAAAGAACTAGAAACCAGATTGATCATGTCTTGATTGACGGCAGACATAGCTCCACCGTTCTGGACGTGCGTACACTGCGTGGTCCCAATATTGACTCTGACCATTATCTTGTCGCAGCCAAGATACGCACACGCGTCTGTGCAACGAAGAAAGTGCGCACAGTAACGGAAGGAAAGTTTGACGTCGAGAAGCTGCGCATGACACAGACAGCTGATAATTTCACAACTCGACTCTCACACCTGCTAGCAGAGGGCACCGCCGCTGAGGCCACTATAGGGTTCCAGCGAGCCCGCAAGAGCAACTGGTACGATGAGGAATGCAAAACTGCCTCGAAAAAAAAGGACGCTGCCTACAAGGAGACGTTGCGAACGGGCGCAACCCGCAGTGTATGGCAACAATATCGTGAGGCAAAGAAGAAAGAGAGACGCCTTTTCAGAAAAAAGAAAAGTGAGGCCGAAAGGCGTGAGTGTGAGGAGCTTGAGATGCTGGCTGACAGGAATGATGCCCGAAAATTCTATGAAAAGATCCGGCGGATGACGGAAGGTTTTAAGACCGGGGCAAGCTCCTGTAAGGACAATAATGGCGACCTGATAACCGACGTACAAAGTGTACTTAAATTATGGAGGGAGCACTTCTCCTCACTGCTAAATTGCGAGGGAGACGTCGAACCCGATACCCCAATCCCTGACGATGGAAAAGTCGTCCCACCACCTGACTATGATGAAGTGAGGATAGCTATATCCCGGCTCAAAAACAACAAAGCGCTTGGAAAAGACGGACTACCCGCCGAGCTGTTCAAACACGGAGGCGAAGAGCTGGTAAAAAGCATGCATCAGCTCTTATGCAGAATATGGTCAGACGAATGCATGCCTCCGGATTGGAATTTAAGTGTGCTTTGCCCAATCCACTAGAAAGGCGATCCCGCTAACCGCACCAACTACCGCGGAATTAATCTTCTTAATATTGCATATAAGGTTCTTTCTAGCGTGTTATGTGAAAGGCTGAAGCCCATCGTAGACAAACTGATTGGACCTTATCAGTGTGGCTTTAGACCTGGTAAGTCTACCATCGACCAGATTTTCACGATACGCCAAATCCTGGAGAATACCCATGATAAAAGAATCGACACACACCATCTCTTTGTCGATTTCAAAGCCGCTTTTGACAGCGCAAAAAGGAGACTTCAGACAGGGCGATTCCCTTTCGTGCGATTTCTTCAATCTGATGTTGGAGAAGATAATTCGAGCAGCAGAGCTAAACCGCAATGGTACAATCTTTTACAAGAGCGTGCAATTGCTGGCGTATGCCGATGATATTGATATCATTGGCCTTAACAACCGCGCCGTAAGCGCTGCCTTCTCTGGACTGGATAAGGAAGCGAAAAAAGTGCGTCTTGCCGTGAACGAGGACAAGACGAAGTATTTGCTGTCATCAAAGAAAGAATCGGCGCACCTGCGCCTTGGCAGCCATGTCACTGTTGATAGTTACAAATTTGAAACTGTGAGGGACTTCGTCTATTTGGGAACCAGTATCAACACCGAAAATAATATCAGTCTAGAAATCCAGCGGAGAATCACTCTTGCCAACAAGTGCTACTTTGGACTGAGTAGGCAATTGAGAAGTAAAGTCCTCTCTCGAAGAACAAAGATCATGCTCTATAAGTCTCTCATCATACCTGTCCTGATGTATGGCTCAGATTCATGGACAATGTCAAGAGAAGATGAGATGGCCCTTGGAGTATTTGAGAGAAAAGTTCTCCGGAAGATTTATGGTCCTTCCCGTGATGCCAACGGCGAGTATCGAAGGAAATTTAACGATGAGCTGTACGAGCTCTACGCAGATCTGACCATAGTCCAGCGAATTAAAGCCCAAAGACTCCGCTGGCTGGGCCATGTTATGCGAATGGACAAAGAAGCTCCAGCACAGAAGGTTTTCCTATCGTCGCCTGAATTCGGCATCAGAGGAAGGGGGAGGCCTCGACTGAGATGGAAACAACAGGTGGAGGATGACTTGAACTCCCTTGGGGTTTCCAATTGGCGTCAGTTATCGCTAAAAAGGAATGACTGGCGTGCATAATTGTATGTGTTAATAAGACGATCTTAGGGTTCCTAACAAGAAGATTTGACTTATTAATGTTTTCAAAGGGAAAACATATTTCCGCATAATTGTATGTGTTAATAAGACGATCTTAGGGTTCCTAACAAGAAGATTTGACTTATTAACAGATTTCCGCATAATTGTATGTGTTAATAAGATATGACTTATTAATGTTTTCAAAGGAAAATCTTGCAGAAAACGAACTGATTTCTTAGGGTTCCTAACAAGAAGATTCGACTTATTAATGTTTTCAAAATGAAATCACATATTATTGAGAAGATCTTCTTTTTAATATTTCAAATAAAAAAAAATAAAAATTATATTTCAGAGTTCTTATATTGTCTTCGAGAACTTCAGATTATCAGTTACGATTCAGTTTGAGATTTCTCTTGTATTGCCTTTACCTTCTTATGTTGCCTTTTTATATTTCCTTCAAGCCATCTCACCGCACTCTTCCTTACATTGCCTTCCACACTTGCCATATTGCCTCCTCCGCGAATCGAACTAACCACATATTGAATGCTGAACACAGGTGCTTACCATCGAGCCATCGGGTACTTCTGCTTCTCAGCGTATAATTGTTCTACATGATGTCTGCTGATGATGATGCAAGATTTCCCTTTGAAAATATTAATAAGTCAAATCTTCTTGTTAGGAACCCTATGATCGTCTTATTAACACATACAATTATGCGGAAATCTGTTAATAAGTCAAATCTTCTTGTTAGGAACCCTAAGATCGTCTTATTAACACATACAATTATGCGGAAATATGTTTTCCCTTTGAAAACATTAATAAGTCAAATCTTCTTGTTAGGAACCCTAAGATCGTCTTATTAACACATAAAATTATGCGGAAATCAGTTAATAAGTCAGATCTTCTTGTTAGGAACCCTAAGATCGTCTTATTAACACATACAATTATGCGGAAATCTGTTAATAAGTCAAATCTTCTTGTTAGGAATCCTAAGATCGTCTTATTAACACATACAATTATGCGGAAATATGTTTTCACTTTGAAAACATTAATAAGTCAAATCTTCTTGTTAGGAACCCTAAGATCGTCTTATTAACACATAAAATTATGCGGAAATCAGTTAATAAGTCAGATCTTCTTTTTAGGAACCCTAAGATCGTCTTATTAACACATACAATTATGCGGAAATCAGTTAATAAGTCAGATCTTCTTGTTAGGAACCCTAAGATCGTCTTATTAATACATACAATTATGCGGAAATCAGTTAATAAGTCAGATCTTCTTGTTAGGAACCCTAAGATCGTCTTATTAACACATACAATTATGCGGAAATCAGTTAATAAGTCAGATCTTCTTGTTAGGAACCCTAAGATCGTCTTATTAACACATACAATTATGCGGAAATCTGTTAATAAGTCATATCTTCTTGTTAGGAATCCTAAGATCATCTTCTTGTTAAGAGTCCTAAGAAATCAGTCCGTTTTCTGCAAGATTTTCCTTTGAAAACATTAATAAGTCAAATCTTATTGTTAGGAACCCTAAGATCATCTTATTAAAATAAGAAGTTTTTCTCTTTCAGCTTTTTTTCCATATTTTGACAGAAATTTCGAAAAGATTTTCTTATTAATAACACATATAAAAAGAAATCGCAAAGAAAAAAGAAGAAATTGCACTTGATAATATCAATAAGAATTTCCTCATTAAACCAAATAGATTTGCGTATGGTTTTTTTTTTCGTTTCCGCCGTCTTGACTACCCCTGAGCCTGAAAACCGTTCATAAAGACAATCTTATTAATTTTATTAGGCATTTTTGGCTCTGTGCAGAGAAGATGTTTGGTCCGTAACAAACCGTATTATAAGAGAAGCACCCACATATCGGTCACCCATGACTTTGCATCATGTAGGTATCGTAACCGAAACAAGCATAGAAACAGCAAAATCTCTTCTGCAACACTTCTACCCGGACGACTGTGAGGACACAAAAACTCGCCAACGCGAGACCCGCAGCCAGTCAAACAACGTTATTAACACCATCGACGACAAAGATTTCACAGAAGCCGAAGTGTTTGAAGCTTTAAGTACGATGAACACAAATAGAGCTCCTGGTTTAGATCACCTTACATCGGATATATCTCTCGAAGTTTTCAAAGAATACTTGGCCTTAGTTACTAATATCTACAACGCTTGCCTTAAGACGGGATACTTTCCAAAGGCTTGGAAAGAAGCATATGTTAAAATCATCCCAAAACCCAATAAAGACCCTGGAGATCCCTCGTCATACAGACCAATAGGGCTCCTACCAGTTTTAGGAAAAGTGCTGGAAAAACTTTTCACCAACCGTCTTACCTATCATGCTGAATGCAATAATATGTGGTCAACTAAACAGTTGGGTTTTAAAAAGCAGACATCGACAACTGATGCTTTATACAACGCAATCCAATACATAAAAGATAAGAGGAGCAGGAAATACCAGGTGATTTCCGTTTCCCTAGACATAAAAGCTGCATTCGACCATGCATGGTGGCCGATGCTTTTCAAGCAGCTTCAACGTCAGCGGACTCCATCAAATCTCTACTACTTAATAAAAAGTCATCTAGATGAGCGGTCGGTTAAATTGGAATACGCTGATGCAACTGTTTCAAAATTAATGACGAAAGGGTGTGTCCAAGGATCCATATGTGGTCCCACATTTTGGAATATAATTTTAGATGACCTATTGACCATGCCACTTCCTAACGGCTGTGAGATTCAAGCGTTTGCCGACGACGTGCTCCTTACTGTTGCCGCAAAAACATGCGTAGAGCTTGAAAGCTTAACTAATGCTGCTTTATGTCAAATATATCAATGGGGAAATGATGCTAAACTAAAATTTGGCGAAGACAAAACCAAAGCAATTGCGTTTACACCGAAATCTAGGAAAGCGAAAATCTCTATGAACGGCATAAGCTTACCGCTTGTGGAAACTGTTAAACTCCTTGGTGTGGTAGTAGACCAACATCTAAAATTCGTAAATCATGCACGATATGTAATAGAAAAGACACAACGCACATTTAAAAAATTATGTAATTATGTGAGACCTAGATGGGGAATTCATTCCGAGAATGTCGCTATCATTTATAGACAAGTTGTCGAGCCGATGATAACGTATGCATCTAGCGTATGGGGAGGCGCAACCAATTACTACCACGTACGCAAACTTCTGCGATCTTTTCAAAGAAGTTTTGCCATAAGAGCGATACGAGGTTTTCACACAGTGTCTGCCACTTCTGCACTGTCCCTAGCTAACTTTACACCACTTCATTTAAAAGTATTAGAAATAAGAAAACTATACGAGGTCAAAAGAACGGGCGTTCAAACTGGACTGACTGATGCAGAATTCTTCTTAGATAAAAACATATCTCCAAAAAACTTGCTCCATCCTGCAGATCGACAAACCATAGAATATGGTTCAGTAAAACGTCAGACCGAAATTGATGCCGTAATGACACCTTACACCACTCAGATATTTACTGATGGTAGCAAACTGGATACAGGCGAATGTGGATGTGCCTTCATTGTTTTGCATCCGAACGGCACAACTCAAAAATATCTATTTAAGCTGCACAATGTTTGTAGCGTCTTTCAAGCTGAAGCGTACGATATTGATTCCGCGTTAGCATGGGCCCAACGACATCTGACAACCACAACAATGTATATTTTCAGCGATAACCAAGCATGTCTTGAAGCTATTAAAAACAGGAGTAATACGACATCGTTAATAGCATCTATACATAAGAGCTTGCACCTTTTGCGTCAAAGATTAATTTCTCATGGGTTAAAGCTCACGTTGGCATTGACGGAAACGAGCTCGCAGATAAAGCAGCCAAAGAAGCGGCAACTTCCGTCACGAATCCTAACTATAAAAAGTTTCCAATGAGCCTTGCAAGATCTCTTATACAGCAAGAAACATCTGAAGCATGGCAGCGCGAATTCGCAGAAGAGCCAACGGGCAGTGGAACAAAGTTATTCTTCCAGTCACCAAAGGAAGCAGAGGTATATAGCACAAAATTTGGCGTCTCATACGAAATGACGCAATGCTTAACAGGACACAGTGCCTCCAAAGCCTATCTGAAGCGTTTCCATATAATAGAAACAGACGATTGCCCATGCAATAGTGAGGAAATACAAACAATAAATCATTTAATCCAATGTTGTCGCAGGTACCAGAACAACAGAAGAATCCATGAAGGTCTTTGTCAGCAGTTCCATACATCACCGTATAATTTAACAGAGATATCAAAACATCAAGAGCTGATCGTATCCTTTAACTCTTTTATATGTGATATATTTAGTACTCTTAAAAACTTCAATTCATTACCTTAACATATATGTATCAGTGTATGCTAATAGAAATAAGGAGCTCCAAACCAAGCCGCAATAGGTGTATACTAATTCAGTGTATACCTATTGCGTTTTGGTTTGTTTTAATTTTAACGTCTGTATCCATTCGCAGACAGTATTGTTTCGAGCAACAAATAAGAGAAACCTTGTTAACACATTAAGCATCCAATAGTAACCTAAACCCTATAATTTTGAACATGTAATATTCACAAAAATGAAACAATATACTTACTCCCTCGAAGCGCGGTTAGCGTGTAGAGGACAAAGGAAAAAAAAATCCCTATCCCTAACTAACATAACTGAGTTATGGGTCAAAAACCTGAAAAATTCCCTACAATATGGGTATCAAACGAAAGGTGAAGGCCCCGGGTGTCACTTGGACATCGACATATTTCGATAAATTTATCGATAACTGAGTTATCGGTCAAAATGTGGTTGCCCGAAAACCTTAAAATTTCCCTACAATATGGGTATCAAACAAAAGGTGAAGGCCCCAGGTCTCATTTGGACTTCGATAAATTTATCGATAACTCAGTTATCGGACAAAATATGATTGCCCAAAAACCTAAAAAATTCCCTGCAATATGGGTATCAAACGAAAGGTGAAGGCCCCAGGTCTCATTTGGACATCGACATATTTCGATAAATTTATTGATAACTGAGTTATCGGTCAAAATGTAGTTGCCCGAAAACCCTACAATTTTCCTACAATATGGGTATGAAACGAAAGGTGAGGGCCCCAGGTTTCATTTGGACATTGATATATTTCGATAAATTTATCGATAACTGAGTTATCGGTCAAAATGTGGTTGCCCGAAAACCTTAAAATTTCCCTACAATATGGGTATCAAACTAAAGGTGAAGGCCCCAGGTCTCATTTGGACGTCGATATATTTCGATAAATTTATCGATAACTGAGTTATCGGTCAAAATATGATTGCCCAAAAACCTTAAAAATTCCCTACAATATGGGTATCAAACGAAAGGTGAAGGCCCCGGGTGTCACTTGGACATCGACATATTTCGATAAATTTATCGATAACTGAGTTATCGGTCAAAATGTGGTTGCCCGAAAACCTTAAAATTTCCCTACAATATGGGTATCAAACAAAAGGTGAAGGCCCCAGGTCTCATTTGGACTTCGATATATTTCGATAAATTTATCGATAATTGAGTTATCGGTCAAAATATGATTGCCCAAAAACCTAAAAAATTCCCTACAATATGGGTATCAAACGAAAGGTGAAGGCCCCAGGTCTCTTTTGGACATCGACATATTTCGATAAATTTATCGATAACTGAGTTATTGGTCAAAATGTGCTTGGCCGAAAACCTTTAAATTTCCCTACAATATGGGTATCAAACGAAAGGGGAAGGCCCCAGGTCTCTTTTGGACATCGACATATTTCGATAAATTTATCGATAACTGAGTTATCGGTCTAAATATGATTGCCCAAAAACCTAAAAAATTCCCTACAATATCGGTATCAAACGAAAGGTGAAGGCCCCAGGTCTCTTTTGGACATCGACATATTTCGATAAATTTATCGATAACTGAGTTATCGGTATAAATATGATTGCCCAAAAACCTTAAAATTTCCCTACAATATGGGTATCAAACGAAAGGGGAAGGCCCCAGGTCTCTTTTGGACATCGACATATTTCGATAAATTTATCGATAACTGAGTTATCGGTCTAAATATGATTGCTCAAAAACCAAAAAAATTCCCTACAGTATCAAACGAAAGGTGAAGGCTCCAGGTCTCTTTTGGACATCGACATATTTCGATAAATTTATCGAGAACTGAGTTATCGGTCTAAATATGATTGCCCGAAAACCTAAAAAATTCCCTACAATATGGGTATCAAACGAAAGGTGAAGGACCCAGGTATCACTTGGACATTGACATATTTCGATAAATTTATCGATAACTGAGTTATCGGTCAAAATGTGGTTGCCCGAAACCTTAAAATGTCCCTACAATATGGGTATCAAACGAAAGGTGAAGGCCCCAGGTCTCTTTTGGACATCGACATATTTCGATAAATTTATCGATAACTGAGTTATTGGTCAAAATGTGGTTGGCCGAAAACCTTTAAATTTCCCTACAATATGGGTATCAAACGAAAGGGGAAGGCCCCAGGTCTCTTTTGGACATCGACATATTTCGATAAATTTATCGATAACTGAGTTATCGGTCTAAATATGATTGCTCAAAAACCAAAAAAATTCCCTACAGTATCAAACGAAAGGTGAAGGCTCCAGGTCTCTTTTGGACATCGACATATTTCGATAAATTTATCGAGAACTGAGTTATCGGTCTAAATATGATTGCCCGAAAACCTAAAAAATTCCCTACAATATGGGTATCAAACGAAAGGTGAAGGACCCAGGTTTCACTTGGACATTGGCATATTTCGATAAATTTATCGATAACTGAGTTATCGGTCAAAATGTGGTTGCCCGAAAACCTTAAAATTTCCCTACAATATGGGTATCAAACGAAAGGGGAAGGGCCCAGGTTTCATTTGGACTTCGATATATTTCGATAAATTTATCGATAACTGAGTTATCGGTCACAATATGATTGCCCAAAAACCTAAAAAATTCCCTACTATATGGGTATCAAACGAAAGGTGAAGGCCCCAGGTTTCATTTGGACATCGACATATTTCGATAAATTTATCGATAACTGAGTTATCGGTCAAAATATGGTTGCCCAAAAACCTAAAAAATTTCCTACAATATGGGTATCAAACGAAAGGTGAAGGTCCCAGATTTCACTTGGACATCGACATATTTCGATAAATTTATCGACAACTGAGTTATTGTCAAAATGTGAGGCCAAATACCTTAAAATTTCCTAATATGGGTATCAAACGAAAGTGGAAGTCCAAAGGTTTCGTTTGGACTGCTGTATTTTTCGAAAAGTAAAAAATAAATATACTTTAAAAAAACTAAAAATCACGCTTTTAGAGAGTATTGAACTAAAAAAGTTGAAAATAATTTTAAAAACCCTACACAGTAGTATTGTGGAAAAAGCGTTGTCCGCTTTGTGCCATGATTTTCGTATATCAAGCGCTCGACGCTTTTCCCACATAATGCTAGTTTCTTTACTACGCTTTCATTAGCTTTACTTGTACATACATTCATATACATGTTTGCTTGTTTGTATGTAACTCTACTTCAGTCTACCCGATAGTGGCATATGACTGTCACAAAAACCTTGAAAATAGGAGGTTGCATTTGGACTTCGATATATTTATCGATTATCGGTCATAATGCCTACAATCTGGGTATCAAACAAAAGGGAAGTTCTACAGGTTTCTATTGGTCTTTGGAATATTTCGATATATTTATCGATAACTGAGTTGTCGGTCAAAATGAGGTTGTCCAATAATATTCAAAATTGCCTACAATATGGGTATCAAACGAAAATGGAGGCACAGAGGTTTCGTTTGCACTGCGATATATTTCGATATATTTATCGATTACTTACTAAAACATTTAACTAAAAAGTAAAAAATAAATATAGTTTAAAAAGCGAAAACACGCGCTTTTAAAGAATATTGCACTAAAAAGGTAAAAATAATTTAAATAAAAAACGAAGATTATGGAACAAAGCGGACCACGCTTTTTCCACAATACTACTGGGTAGGGGTTTTAAAATTATTTTCAACTTTTTAGTTCAATACTCTCTAAAAGCGTGATTTTTAGTTTTTTTAAACTATATTTATTTCAATTCAATTTCAATCAGTATTGATGAATTTGTTACATACCATATTTTATTGCATATACTTAACTTGACAATTTTGTGGTATTTCTTAATTTTAATATTTTTGGCGTTTTTGTTCACCCGATGCAGAGAGGAAAATGCACCCGATGCAGAGAGGAAAATGCACAAATAAAATTTCGTTAAAAAGCTACGAAAAAATTTCGTAGTCTTAATTTTCGTATAATGTACGAAATTTCGTTCATAATACGAATGAAAATTTGACAAATACACTAGATTTTACGAAACCTTTCTTAAAATATACGAAATGCCTTTCGTAAGGAATATTTTTAGTATAATTTACGAAGTCGTGCATACTATTTACGAAGCAATGTAGTAAACTATGATACAAATCTTTGTACGAATCATTTTGTATAATGTACGAATCATTTTCGTAAAATATACTAAATTGCTGCTACACTAGAAACTTTCGTAAAATATACGAAATGACTTTCGTAGGGAATGTTACGAATTCGTGCGTACTATTTACGAAGTAATTTAGTAAACTATGAAAAAAAAACCTTGTACGAATCATTTCGTATAATGTACAAAATACTTTCGTACATTGTACTAATTCAACAAAGTCCTTTTTACTATTCGTACAATGTACGAAAATTTGGTTAAAATCTTGCAATTGCTAGTTTTGTGTGCATTCTTGGAATGAATTGCTTTATTTGCAGTGTTAATATGGACTCGCTCCATAGCATGTCCAAGCATTTTCGCCTTGTACACAACATGAATCAACAAAATAAACGCACATAAAACTACTCGTGGGCAAATAATGATTCGCCCAACACAATTTTGTTAAAAATTAAAAAATAATGTCAAAATTAATAGTTGTAATTAGTTCTAAGAAGTAATTGCTTTAGCAAGACAGTAAAACTTTAAGTCATGGAATCAGATGAATCATGCGCAGTTGTTGTTTCCGAGGAAGTAGTCCCATATTCAGATACAGAAGGGTGAAATACATAAAGCTTTGTTAACCTCGTCTGACATTTGCTACCTCAAAACTTTGCGTCGAACTTCAGAGGTATGCTACAATGAACGCCTTGGCGCTTATCTTTTATACATTTTTTTTCGTTATTTATTTCCTTGTATTCAGAGTGTTTTGGTTAATTTATTAATTTAATAGAGAAAAAATGAATTAATTATTATTTTCTCCAACTTTCTATTCTTTAATTAAAGCAAACTCATCAACATCTGATTGTCAAAGCAAGCAAAGCCAGCAAAATTTGAGAGTTTGCCAAATTTTAACCTTGCTTCAACTTTGAGGTCTCCAATTTGCCATGCTTCGTTTAAATACGTATACTGAACTTTTCTGTCAAAGTCAAAGTTTGAGGTAAAGCCAAAATAAAGTTTTATGTAACTGACCCATGATAGCTTCGTGAACTTAACTCAAACCGTTAGCGACGCAAATTCAAACAAAAATGTTTCGATCAGTGCCGGGCAATTTGTGTGTGACACTACAAAGCCAGTGTCAGAAGAAGCGCACGAGCCTTTCGGATTAGCCCATCACTATGGAAGCAACGAAGATATAGCTGAATTGGCAAATCTTTTGGTTAGCTGGAATTTGGGGCATATGCTAGACTTTTTTGTTCGTAAGTATTACTCATTCTTTTCCATTAATTTTTCATTTAAATTTCTATTTGATTTATTTATGTAGATGAATAATTGTATATCGGAGTCCTTAAGCACTTAACAAAAACAATGGCTGAGAATCTTTTTGCTAACACGGATATTTCCCTTGGCATTAGAGCAGTAGTCGGCACGGAAAGAGCGTTTGCTATGTTAAAGCATTGGAGTTTTCCTCCCAGGAAAGTAATTGCCTGCCTATGCATTAGAGTCGAGTTTGCCTACCAATGGACGCAATGGATAAAATCCTTGAATCGCAATGAATCGTTCTCAATAGGAAACATGCATTCTAAGCGTCACCAATTGTTTAACGTTAATAAGTTAATTAAATATATGTATTAAATTATTTTAAACCTGCATTTATTTTTTCTCACAGTGTAGGTAGGTATGTAGGTTCAAGTGGCTGGCGCAGACGCACACTTTAGGCCAGTTTTGAAAGGCCCGTTGTGATACCACCAACACAAGGAAAGTCAGTCCCGGGACCCAGCCATATGGAAAATCCCTGAGTTGTTGGGATTTTCCACATAGCAGAATCCCGGGACTGACACTCCTAAACCGACACCGTTACTCCTCCTCGAACCACTTAGATGACTTTATGAAGCCCATCAAGTCCTTTATGTCCAGTTCCGCGATCTGGCTTAGGCTATCTAGGAACGGAACTCCCAAAAAGCGCGTTCTCGCGCCGCTTAAAGCCGGACAGTTGCAGATGAGGTGCTCCACTATTTCCTCTTCCTCATCATCTTTGCAACTCCTGCAGCATCGTCCGTAGGGCACACCTAGCCTTTCTGCATGCCTACCAATGAGGCAGTGACCGGTTAATACCCCTATCAATATGCAGATTTCCCTCCTAGTTAGGCCATAAATGCGTCTAGACCTTTTAAGATCCCATTTTGGCCAGGTTTGTTTCGATATCCGACACCCTGGGGATTGCAGCCATCTTTCGTTGGCTTGACGGAGTGTGTGCTCCTTCAGCATTAGTTTGCATGTGGCAAACGGCATACCTAAGCGCTCTTTATCCTGAAGAACCTGCTTGGTCGTGCCCTGCCTGGCAAGCTCGTCTGCCTTACAGTTTCCCTCAATATCCCTATGTCCCGGGACCCATATGAGGTTTACGCGGTTCTGTTGGGCCATCTCCTGAAGAGATCGACGACAGCTGAGCGTCAGTTCAGAGTTGAACGTGTATGAGCCAAGGGATTTGATGGCCGCTTGGCTATCGCTGAAAATAGCGATATCTTCTCCGATAACACGTTTGCTTAACCAGGCCGCGGCGTCCAGGATTGCCGAGACTTCCGCCTGGAGGACGCTACAATGATCAGGTAGTCTGAAGGAGAGCTCAAGGTCCAAATCCCTTGAATAAACCCCTCCTCCAACTCTGCCGTCCAACTTCGAGCCGTCGGTGTATATGGAAGTGCCACCATTTGTTCCGAGACACCAATCCGTCCTCTCCCAGTCTTCTCTGCTGGGAATGTTTATTTTGAAACAGCTATCCCCGACTGTAGTGGTCGCACAACGATCTGTGCTTAGAGGGAGAAAGCTGTAAGATTTCAGAATACTGGAGTGTCCAATAGTACCCGCACCCCAACTGGAGGTTTCTCTTAGGCGCAGAGCTGATGCCGCCGCTGACCGAAACCCTTCCAGATCAAGTGGCAAAATGCCCAGAATAACCTGGAGGGCTTCGTTGGGCGTTGTCTTTAGCGCACCGGTTATACAGATCATATTGGATCTATGGACTTTCCGCAACAGATTCAGGTATGTTGCCTTGCTCAGCGCCGGCCACCATACGACGATTCCATACAGCATAATTGGGCGAATGATGGCCGTGTAGATCCAACTGCATACTCTAGGGCTGAGCCCCCATTTTTTGCCAATGGCTCTTTTGCATGTGTAAAGAGCGAAGCAAGCTTTATTCTGGCGCTGAAGAACATTCTCCTTCCAATTCAATTTCCTGTCCAGAACTATGCCTAGAAACTTGGCCTTATCCGACAAACCCAGGCGCGTGCCATCTAGTTCTGGTAGGCTTTGTGGCGGTATTTTGTACCGGTTGGTGAAGAGGACAAGTTCCACCTTCCCCGGGTTGATACTAAGTCCGCAGCGAGAGGACCACCTCGAAACCTCTCGCAGTGCTACTTGCATCAGGTCACACAGAGTTTGTGGGAACTTGCCTCTGAATGCAATAGCTAAATCGACTGCGTATGCCACTATCTTCCCGCCCCCCTAGCTTGTGTCACGTAGCAACGAGTTGGCTGTGAGGTTCCATAGAAACGGGGAGAGAACACCACCCTGAGGCGTTCCCCTTGTGACATAGCGTGATAAGTCAACCGATCCCAGAGGTTGCCTATCAACGACGAGTTGTTCCGATTAACTGCCCGATATGGCGTTGCAGGAGTCCTGCTGCCTGTAGCGTTAGATGTTAATCGCTCAGCGTTGGCTGCTACCACCGTGACGTCGAGGACTTCCTCGTCCTGTAGGCTGTCCTCCATCTCCAAGTTGTTCATAGCACTATCGCCAAGGGACGTGGCGGATAACATGCTTTCCGCATCGGAATCCTCCGCTTCCTCTTCTGGTAATTCGTTTTCCGATTCCCCCGGAGCAGCCGAGAAGGCAGCGCGCTGAGCATCACCACGATATACGTGGATAACGATCTGGCCTACGCTGTAGTGTACTAGGCCATTGCACCTTTTGAGGCGCTTGATTGACTCTTTATTCATGGTGAACACCACCTGTCTGTCGGGCCCTACCGCATCCCCGACCAGATTGACACTCCAGTCATGCGTTGGGAGGGACGGATTCATTAGCCGTAGCATCCCGAGAATTCTCTCGGGTTCGTCAGGGATGGCCGGAATCTACGCCCCGCCCTTGGACGAGCTGGAATGTCCTTCCAGGGGACGACCTCTATATTTGCGCCCTTGTAGACTTCACCCAGTTTAGCAGCTGCTGCCTTGTACAGTGCTACGGTTTTTGCATCCTCGCATGCGAGTAATTTAATCTGACCCTGGTGCCAACCCGCATCCGTTACTCGCGCCGAACTACCCGGAAACTCCGGAGCAACGTTGAGAAGAATGTTGCCGAGTTCATTTCGCACGTAACGCCACCGGTCCTTGGGTATAGCCAGACGGTCATTGCCTCGGTCAAGGACGCCTATAAGGATCTTGTCCGTGGTTACCTCAGCAAAGCTTAGTTTGCCCGCTCCAGGGGTATTCTGATGCCGCTTGGGAGGGGGAATTAACTCCAGGTCCCATCTCTGGCGCTTGAAAGGGTTAACTTTTAACCTCTTTGGCATGTAAGAATTTTGGAAATCCGGTATCACAGCTTTCGCTAGCTCTACCGATTTACTGGAATTCGGCGACAGCGATTCCTACGGTACCCCTTCATACCTCTTCAGGATCTTTGCAGCCAATCTTTTCTCGTGGTATGTGAAGCGGCGGGGAGATGTCTCCCGGGAGTGCGGACAAGTAGTTGCCATCGCGGTCACTCTCCTTGCCGACATCTCAGCTGCAGCTTCCTTCTCCTTCGAAACTTCGAGGCCAGGTCGTGAGACCGCTGCCACAGACGTAAAGATACTGGTTTTCATATCAGCGGTTGATGGGAGTTTAGCATCCGCCGTTGTCCGCTTAGCTGCGTTGGCAACCGCACTGGTGCTAGCTCCCATCAAGTCAATCTTACTCGATAGAGGGTTGGTTGACCGACTCGTAGTTGCCATCGCTGTCGATCCCCCCCTTGATTGTGGAACGGAGGTTGTCCTCCGGCGTTGTTGTTGCTTTCTCGCCTGCTCCTCCATAGCTCTCCTTTGCTGAGGAGTGAAATTTGGCGTTGTTTGTTTTTTATGTTTTTCGTTTTTATTTGGGTTATTTGAGTTCATCTTGTTCGTACGACCCATCGCCGGACAAGGCCAGCTTAGGGTCAAGGGAAGAGTAGGGGAAAATGTGTCGTCCGCCGCGGCAGAGCCCCGTTCCGCGGTAAGGCCATGCTTACTCTCTGAGGCGACCCGGTATCAGAGAGGCTCCGTTCAAATACAGCCACGATTTGCCTCCCGGCTGCAAACGTACAATGGGCGCGGTTTCGCATAACACCCTGGATTGGGAGGGGGAAGATCTTTGTCTTCGCGCCAGAGAGGCTAGGCTGCTCTCGTGATGAAGTGCCGTACGGAGCTATGATCACAAGGGCAGCGTAGCCCTGTGGCTATCGACGTAAGCCCTCGTACCGCGGCAAGGTATCCACCCTTCACGAGGGGTTCTCACAGTGTAGAACCAAGTAAATTCGTAAGTAAATAGTACAAATATATTCGTAAAATGTACTAATTTACATTCGTAAATAGTGCGTAAATATTCGTAAAATGTACTAATTTACATTTGTAAATAGTACGCAAAGATTCGTAAGATGTACTAATTTACATTCGTAAATAGTGCGTAAATATTCGTAAAATGTACTAATTTACTTTGGTAAATAGTACGCATATTTTCGTAAAATGTACTAATTTTGTATCATGCCACATTTTCGCAGTATGTACGAAAACAATTTTGTAGAATTTACGAAATCTTTCGTGGCTCAAAACAACGAATAATTTGGTAATATTTATGCAAGTTTTAGTTATATTTACACAGATTTTATTTTGAGTGTGTACATGTGTGCATTAGAATGCCTCACCCCTCCATATGAAAAGAAAGTTTTCGTCCACCAAAATACATGGGCGTTTCCATCGTCACTCGCGTTACATCAGAAACAATATTTTACTAGTTAAAGTCACTTCACGCCTTACATTAAGCTAGAGGAGCTTTAATGAAAATGCCAGACAAATATTTAATTAAATTAGCAATTAAAAGAAAAAATTTAGAAAAACTGTCCAACACTCGCGTTATAATTTTTAGCTCAGAGTTTTTGGAGCATTTTTCGAATCTTAAACTCTGCGAAATGGCTTCCTTGAACTAATTTTTGTAAATGGGCCTTTGTTAAGAATTGATGTACCTAAGTGTGACATGGAAAAAATTGAAAGCCTACCTTAATTATTTTAAAATATATTAGAAAAAGCTCCGTCACTCGCGTTACAAGGAATTCGTCACTCGCGTTACTTCTAAATCATACCAAAGTAAATATTTGGAAAGTGGATTCTAAGTGAGGGATCGGTTAAAATATTGAAACTTTTTATTATATACAATCTTAGTTCTTTATACGTGTATTTTTCAGTATGAAAAATTTACTTTTTTTTGTATGCATTTAGCACTTTAAATTTGTTTTAAAGGTAGCCTTGCTTTAAATTTTGACAAGCTTGATTAAGCATTTGGCATCCCCTTACAATAATGTCCATCGTATATATTTAAAAATTTCCACGACTTTTTGGGAAGAAACCAATTTAATCTCTGATGTTTTGTCAAAAGCGGTCAACTAACCTTTCCACATCTCGCGGAAATGGGATAGGTTGAATCTGATTATCATAAATCGATCTTCATCGATGAAATAGGTGTTAGAACTTGAAAAAAATAAATAATTTACAGAATCGACGTTACCTTAAATATTGACCAAAAAGTGGATTTGACCATCTGGTGCAAGTTAAGTGTTATGAAGGCCATATAATTATCAAATTTAGTAAATATTAGTGAAAATTTGGCATTTAACTCTTCTTTCAAAAAAAACTTGAATGCAAATCGTCACTCGCTTTAATATAAACGTACCCTTATGAGCTGGAGCAAAAAGGAAACATTGAGATGAAAGGGCAGATCCGTCAATTAGAATATATGGATTTTTATGTTCTTCTCATTAAGATATCCGTTTTTACCACGCTTCTATTAGGTTCACTTGAATGTTTGTTTGTTTGCTTGCTTGTATGTATGTAACTCTCGTTCGGTTTAAGCTCCAGTGGCCCAAAAACCGTAAAATGTCCCTATAATATGGGTATCAAACGAAAGGGGAACGCCCCAGGTTTCATTTGGACATCGACATATTTCGATAAATTTATCGATAACTGAGTTATCGGTCAAAATATGATTGCCCAAAAACCTAAAAAATTCCCTACAATATGGGTATCAAACGAAAGGGGAGGGCCCCAGGTTTCATTTTGACATCGTCATATTTCGATAAATTTATCGATAACTGAGTTATCGGTCAAAATATGATTGCCCAAAAACCTCAAAAATTCCCTACAATATGGGTATCAAACGAAAGGGGAGGGCCCCAGGTTTCATTTGGACATCGACATATTTCGATAAATTTATCGATAACAGAGTTATCGGTCAAAATATGATTGCCCAAAAACCTAAAAAATTCCCTACAATATGGGTATCAAACAAAAGGTGAAGGCCCCAGGTTCCATTTGGACATCGACATATTTCGATAAATTTATCCATAACTGAGTTATCGGTCAAAATATGATTGCCCAAAAACCTCAAAAATTCCCTACAATATGGGTATCAAACGAAAGGGGAGGGCCCCAGGTTTCATTTGCACATCGACATATTTCGATAAATTTATCGATAACTGAGTTATCGGTCAAAATATGATTGCCCAAAAACCTGAAAAATTCCCTACAATATGGGTATCACACGAAAGGGGAGGGCCCAGGTTTCATTTGGACATCAACATATGTATTTCGATAAGTTTATCGATAACTGAGTTATCGGTCAAAATATGATTGCCCAAAAACCTAAAAAAATCCCTACTATATGGGTATCAAACGAAAGGTGAAGGCCCCAGGTTTCACTTGGACATCGACATATTTCGATAAATTTATCGATAACTGAGTTATCGGTCAAAATGTGATTGCCCAAAAACCTCAAAAATTCCCTACATATGGGTATCAAACGACAGGGGAGGGCCCAGGTTTCATTTGGACATCGACATATTTCGATAAATTTATCGATAACTGAGTTATCGGTCAAAATATGATTGCCCAAAAACCTAAAAAATTCCCTACAATATGTGTATCAAACGAAAGGTGAAGGCCCCAGGTTCCATTTGGACATCGACATATTTCGATAAATTTACCGATAACTGAGTTATCGATCAAAATATGATTGCCCAAAAACCTGAAAAATTCCCTACAATATGGGTATCAAACGAAAGGGGAGGGCCCCAGGTTTCATTTGGACATCGACAAATGTATTTCGATAAACTTATCGATAACTGAGTTATCGGTCAAAATATGATTGCCCAAAAACCTAAAAAAAATCCCTACAATATGGGTATCAAACGAAAGGTGAAGGCCCCAGGTTTCACTTGGACATCGACATATTTCGATAAATTTATCGATAACTGAGTTATCGGTCAAAATGTGGTTGCCCGAAAACCTTAAAATTTCCATACAATATGGGTATCAAACGAAAGGGGAAGCCCCCAGGTTTCATTTGGAGTTCGATTTATTTCGATAAATTGATCGATAACTGAGTTATCGGTCAAAATATAATTGCCCAAAAACCTATAAAGTTTCCTACAATATGGGTATCAAACGAAAGGGGAACGCCCCAGGTTTCATTTGGACATCGACATATTTCGATAAATTTATCGATAACTGAGTTATCGGTCAAAATATGATTGCCCAAAAACCTAAAAAATTCCCTACAATATGGGTATCAAGCGAAAGGGGAGGGCCCCAGGTTTCATTTGGACATCGACATATTTCGATAAATTTATCGATAACTGAGTTATCGGTCAAAATATGATTGCCCAAACACCTAAAAAATTCCCTACAATATGTGTATCAAACGAAAGGTGAAGCCCCAGGTTCCATTTGGACATCGACATATTTCGATAAATTTATCGATAACTGAGTTATCGGTCAAAATATGATTGCCCAAAAACCTCAAAAATTCCCTACAATATGGGTATCAAACGAAAGGGGAGGGCCCCAGGTTTCATTTGGACATCGACATATTTCGATAAATTTATCGATAACTGAGTTATCGGTCAAAATATGATTGCCCAAAAACCTGAAAAATTCCCTACAATATGGGTATCAAACGAAAGGGGAGGGCGCCAGGTTTCATTTGGACATCGACATATGTATTTCTATAAATTTATCGATAACTGAGTTATCGGTCAAAATATGATTGCCCAAAAGCATAAAAAAATTCCTACAATATGGGTATCAAACGAAAGGTGAAGGCCACAGGTTTCACTTGGACATCGATATATTTCGATAAATTTATCGATAACTGAGTTATCGGTCAAAATGTGGTTGCCCGAAAAGCTTAAAATTTCCATACAATATGGGTATCAAACGAAAGGCCCCAGGTTTCATTTGGACTTCGATATATTTCGATAAATTGATCGATAACTGAGTTATCGGTCAAAATATAATTGCCTAAAAACCTAAAAAGTTCCCTACAATATGGGTATCAAACGAAAGGTGAAGGCCCTAGGTCTCATTTGGACTTCGATATATTTCGATAAATTTATCGATAACTGAGTTATCGGTCAAAATATGATTGCCCAAAAACCTTAAAAATACCCCACAATATGGGTATCAAACGAAAGGTGAGGGCCCCAGCTTTCACTTGGACATCGACATATTTCGATAAATTTATCGATAACTGAGTTATCGGTCAAAATATAATTGCCCAAAAACCTAAAAAAATTAAAAAATTCCCTACAATAGGGTATCAAACGAAAGGTGAAGGCCCCAGGTCTCATTTGGACTTCGATATATTTCGATAAATTTATCGATAACTGAGTTATCGGTCGAAATATGATTGCCCAAAAACCTAAAAAATTCCCTACAATATGGGTATCAAACGAAAGGGAAAGGCCCCAGGTTTCATTTGGACTTCGATATATTTCGATAAATTTATCGATAACTGAGTTATTGTCAAAATCTGAGGCCAAATGCCTTAAAATTTCCTAACAATATGGGTATCAAACGAAAGTGGAAGTCCAGAGGTTTCGTTTGGACTGCTGTATTTTTCGATATATTTATCGATAATTTCATAGGACATTTGACTAAAAAGTAAAAAATAAATCGTGGGGTGACAGGTAAAACTCATTAAGTACACTAACAAAGAATTTGAGATATTAAGGTTTTAAACACTTTTTAACGTCAAAATTCAACCAGACGCTCTAATATCTTTAAAGTTTCATGTAGTTAAATCTAGAGAGGTGACAATACGGCTGCAAGCTTATTTTTTTTAGAACTCAGCCATAATCTTCGTTATTGACAAAACTGTATTTAGTGACTTTTCCCTGTCCAAAAATTTGTTATAGCTTTGTAAAAAATTAAAAAATAAACAACTTAAGCATTCAGAATTCCCTTTATTAATGTAAATACATGTGCACAATTTATTTTCATCTGATTCGTTATCGCTTCTTTCGAATAAAGGCAAAGATTCCCTTCCGGTAAATGTTGTTGATGGCTAGTTCTTATACCATGGCACCATTTCCTCTGGTATTTGTCCGGCATTGCAAAGTTTTATAAGATCTGCTTTTTTTGCTGCAGATATCGGAAGCATCGCAGGGCTCAGATTAGCAGAACCCGTTCGAGGTCGACCTCTCCCTGCACTGATATTTATTTCTTTGTAGTCACTAGTGTGATCATATCTGTAATATATGGTGTCAGGTTTGGACTTTTCCACTTTTATGCATTTATTTTTCAGCCCTCTTTATCCTTGTTACGGTTTTTTATTGTTGCTAATGCCAATTCGTGTAAATTGTAAAATCATTATACGTAAGCATATGTACTTGATACTTATTTGTTCGCTTTCTTCTAGCAGATTTGAAAATTTCAGCCCAATCATTCATGCAAAATGCAGTTTTATGCCGTTTAGTGACCTCTATTGCTGAATGTATAGAGTCACACTCCATATATGTATGTCCTGATTCTAGACGCTTAAGTTCAATTTTTACTAAATTACTGGCAACATGTAAGACGTGTAGTAATACTGCAGCTACTTGCTGATTTCGATTTTGGCCACCACATGTATCGCAAAATAAAAATATTTCCTTTACCGTGGCAGGCAGACTTAGAAGAAACTTATACAAGATTGAGCCTATTTCGCTGCTTCCACGTTTGCCTTGGAGTTCGTTCCACGTGAAGCAATGCGCTTCTTCCACATCTCCAACATAAATAGTTAAATTATACACGCATATTTTTTTCATTAAATACGGTAATGAGTTTTACCTGTCCAAGTTTTATACAAATTTTTAGATAATGATATTTTAATTTTTGCAAAGCCCGCCTGCTCTAAGTTGGGCAAATATTAAATCATTTTTCAAAAAGGCCAGTGAAAAATAATGTGATATATGCAAAAAACGGGGTTTTTCCAAAAACTGTACTTAATGAGTTTTACCTGTCACCCCACGAAATATAGTTAAAAAAAACTAAAACTCACGCTTTTAGAGTGTATTGAACTAAAAATTTGAAAATAATTTTAAAAACTCTACAAAGTAGTATTGTGGAAAAAGCGTGGTCCGCTTTGTACCATAATTTTTGTATATCGAGCGCTCGACGCTTTTCCCACATAATGCTAGTTTCTTTACTGCGCTTTCATTAGCTTTACTTGTAGATACATTCATATGTATGTTTGCTTGTTTGTATGTAACTCTACTTCAGTCTACCCGATAGTGGCATATGACTGTCACAAAAACCTTGAAATGTGCCTTCAATATGGGTGTCAAACGATAGGAGGTTGTATTTGGACTTCGATATATTTATCGATAACTAGGTTAGGTTAAGTTCAAGTGGCTGCCTCAGAGGCACACTTAGGCCAGTTTTGAAAGGCCCGTTGTGATACCACCCACACAAGGAAAGTCAGTCCCGGGACCCAGCCATATGGAAAATCCCTGAGTTGTTGGGATTTTCCACATAGCAGAATCCCGGGACTGACACTCCTAAACCGACACCGTTACTCCTCCTCGAACCACTTAGATGACTTTATGAAGCCCATCAAGTCCTTTGTGTCCAGTTCCGCGATCTGGCTTAGGCTATCCAGGAACGGAACTCCCAAAAAGCGCGTTCTCGCGCCGCTTAAAGCCGGACAGTTGCAGATGAGGTGCTCCACTGTTTCCTCCTCCTCATCATCTTTGCAACTCCTGCAGCATCGTCGGTAGGGCACACCTAGCCTTTCTGCATGCCTACCAATGAGGCAGTGACCGGTTAATACCCCTATCAATATGCAGATTTCCCTCCTAGTTAGGGCATAAAAACGGCATACCTCTTTATCCTGAAGAACCTGCTTGGTCGTGCCCTGCCTGGCAAGCTCGTCTGCCTTACAGTTTCCCTCAATGTCCCTATGTCCCGGGACCCATATGAGGTTTACGCAGTTCTGTTGGGCCATCTCCTGAAGAGATCGACGACAGCTGAGCGTCAGTTCAGAGTTGAACGTGTATGAGCCAAGGGATTTGATGGCCGCTTGGCTATCGCTGAAAATAGCGATATCTTCTCCGATAACACGTTTGCTTAACCAGGCCGCGGCGTCCAGGATTGCCGAGACTTCCGCCTGGAAGACGCTACAATGATCAGGTAGTCTGAAGGAGAGCTCAAGGTCCAAATCCCTTGAATAAACTCCTCCTCCAACTCTGCCGTCCAACTTCGAGCCGTCGGTGTATATGGAAGTCCCACCATTTGTTTCGGGACACCAATCCGTCCTCTCCCAGTCTTTTCTGCTGGGAATGTTTATTTTGAAACAGCTATCCCCGACTGTAGTAGTCGCACAACGATCTGTGCTTAGAGGGAGAAAGCTGTAAGATTCCAGAATACTGGAGTGTCCAATAGTACCCGCAGCCCAACTGGAGGTTTCTCTTAGGCGCAGAGCTGATGCCGCCGCTGACCGAAACCCTTCCAGATCAAGTGGCAAAATGCCCAGAATGACCTGGAGGGCTTCGTTGGGCGTTGTCCTTAGCGCACCGCTTATAAAGATCATATTGGATCTATGGACTTTCCGCAACAGATTCAGGCCACCATACGACGACTCCATAAAGCATGATTGGGCGATTGATGGCCGTGTAGATCCAACTACATACTCTAGGGCTGAGCCCCCATTTTTTGCCAATGGCTCTTTTGCATGTGTAAAGAGCGATGCAAGCTTTCTTCTGGCGCTGAAGAACATTCTCCTTCCAATTCAATTTCCTGTCCAGAACTATGCCTAGAAACTTGGCCTTATCCGACAAGCCCAGGCGCGTGCCATCTAGTTCTGGTAGGCTTAGTGGCGGTATTTTGTACCGGTTGGTGAAGAGGACAAGTTCCACCTTCCCTGGGTTGATACTAAGTCCGCAGCGAGAGGACCACGTCGAAACTTCTCGCAGTGCTACTTGCATCAGGTCAAACAGAGTTTGTGGGAACTTGCCTCTGAATGCAATAGCTAAATCGTCTGCGTATGCCACTATCTTCCCGCCCCCCCCCCCCCCCAGCTTGTGTCACGTAGCATTGAGTTGACTAAGAGGGTCCATAAAAGCGGGGAAAGAACACCACCCTGGGGTGTTCCCCTTGTGACATAACGTGATAACTCAACCGTACCAAGTGAAGAAGCTATTTTCCTTCCCCTTAAAAGTTGGTCAATTAAATCAGTTAGAGGTCTATCTACGCCCAGATTAGTTAGAGCGGAGTTGATAGCCTCCGGGCTTATATTGTTGAAAGCCCCCTCAATGTCTAGGAGGGCCACGAGACAGTAGTCCTTTTCACACAGCGATTTCTCAATGACAGACACTAGGCTGTGCAGAGCGGTTTCTGTTGATTTACCCTTGGTGTATGCATGCTGATAGCTAGAGATAAGGTAGCTGTCAATAGTCGTTAAGAGGTAGTCGCTTAGTATCCTCTCAAAGGTTTTTAGTACAAAGGACGAGAGACTGATCGGTCTGTAGTCTTTTGGCTCGTAGTGGGATGCCTTCCAGCCTTAGGGATAAACACTACCGTGGCGCTTCTCCAGGAGCCCGGAATGTGGTTGAGAGCCAGGCAGGCTGTGAAGAGAAATACCAGACATTTATCTGATGTCTCCAACGTGTTTATAAGTTGCGCGGGGATAATCCCGTCCGGCCCGGCAGCCTTAGGTTTGTTGCAGGTGCTAGTGGTGCATCATGCAGATACCCCGGAAAATGGGTATTCAAGAGCAGCTCAAGGGTTTCCTCTTCCGTGCTGGTCCAGGATGTTTTCGCAAATAGCTGATGGTTGTTTGACTTTTCGAGAGGACTCGTCTAAGTCTCGCTGTGTCGTCGACCTTTTCGACGCCAGTGCAGAAATTTCTCCACGAGGTTCTCTTCGCCTGTCCCAGAGCTTTTTTGTAGGCCCTTAGTTTAGCTTTATATTCGTGCCAATGAGGCTCAGAGCCGAAGCTCTTGGCCTTGTTAAATTGTTTCCGGCATGATATTCGGAGCGAGTCCAAATCGTAGGACCACCAATGTGGCCTGTGTTTACCGCGTGGTTTTGGCACTGGACAAGCCTGTCCTAGAGCATATGAGAGCGCCGATGTAAATGTAGTAACAAGATCCTCCAGCTCCTCTACTGTTGAGGGGGCTTGTGAGGGCAATACTGGTAGGTCTCTGTCTAATATTTCATTGTGTAACTGCCAATCAGTGTTACGTGGATTGCGCTTCATGATTGGTTGTTCTACAATAAAGTCTAAAACCATTTCTATGTAACGGTGGTCGGAGAAAGAATGTTCTTCCAGAACCCGCCATTTTCTGACCCACTCATAAGCGCCTTCACTACAGATAGTGAGGTCTATGACCTCCCTGCGGGTCTTAGTGATAAAAGTAGGCTCATTACCCACGTTGTAAATCACCAGGTTGGTTGTTAAGAGGTAATCAAACAGAGACTCGCCCCTGGCATTGATGTCGGAGCTCCCCCATTGGACATGGTGAGCATTAGCGTCCGCTCCAATAATAAGATTACCCGTGCAGAAATTTGACACCAGGTCTTTCACCTCCGTTTGTGGTGGGGGTTCTTCGGCGTCGTAGGGCATATAGACCGACGCCACCGTCAGGCGGGTGCTGTCGACCGTTAGACTGATAGCGGTAATATCACCATTGGTGAAGTTAGGTAGGAGAAAGGAGTTCAACTCAGACTTGACCAAAATATACGTTCTGACTTTGCTCTCCTCGCTGGCTCGAATGAGCTTGAAGCCCTTAGTCCCCAATCCGCAGATTCTCGAGCTATTGACCCAGGGTTCTTGGATGAGGACCACATCCACGTCGCCTTTAGAAAGACGACTACTTAAATCAGCCGAAGCTACTTTAGATTTGTGCAGATTAATCTGAAGCACCACCAACATGAGGGCGCACAGACTTCCCTGCCGTCCCCATATCGTCGAGGTTTGCCCCATCCCGGAGGTTGCCTATCAACGACGTGTTGTTCCGATTAACTTCCCGATATGGCGTTGCAGGAGTCTTGCTGTCTGTAGCGTTAGATGTTAATCGCTCAGCGTTGGCTGCTACCACCGTGACGTCGAGGGCTTCCTCGTCCTGTAGGCTGTCCTCCATCTCCGAGTTGTTCACAGCACTATCGCCAAGGGACGTGGCGGATAACATGCTTTCCGCATCGGAATCCTCCGCTTCCTCTTCTGGTAATTCGTTTTCCGGTTCCCCTGGAGCAGCCGAGAAGGCAGCGCGCTGAGCATCACCACGATACACGTGGTGGCCTACGCTGTAGTGTACTAGGCCATTGCAACTTTTGAGGGGCTCGATTGACTCTTTATTCATGGTGAACACCACCTGTCTGTCGGGCCCTACCGCATCCCCGACCAGATTGACACTCCAGTCATGCGTTGGCAGGGACGGATTCATTAGCCGTAGCATCCCGAGAATTCTCTCGGGTTCGTCAGGGATGGCCGGAATCCACGCCCTTGCCCTTGGACGAGCTGGAATGTCCTTCCAGTCGACGACCTCTATCTTTGCGCCCTTGTAGACTTCACCCAGCTTAGCAGCTGCTGCCTTGTACAGTGCTACGGTTTTTGCATCCTCGCATGCGAGTAATTTGATCTGACCCTGGTGCCAACCCGCATCCGTTACTCGCGCCGAACTACCCGGAAACTCTGGAGCAACATTGAGAAGAATGTTGCCGAGTTCATTTCGCACGTAACGCCACCGGTCCTTAGGGATGGCCAGACGTTCATTGCCTCGGTCAAGGACGCCTATAAGGATCCTGTCCTTGGTTACCTCAGCAAAGCTTAGTTTGCCCGCTCCAGGGGTATTCTGATGCCGCTTGGGAGGGGGATTTAACTCCAGGTCCGATCTCTGGCGCTTGAAAGAGTTAACTTTTAACCTCTTTGGCATGTAAGAATTTTGGAAATCCGGTATCACAGCTTTCGCCAGCTCTACTGATTTACTGGAATTCGGCGACAGCGATTCCTGCGGTACCCCTTCATACCTCTTCAGGATCTTTGCAGCCAATCTTTTCTCGTGGTATGTGAAGCGGCGGGGAGATGTCTCCTGGGAGTGCGGACCCGTAGTTGCCATCGCGGTCGCTCTCCTTGCCGAAATCTCAGTTGCAGCATCCTTCTCCTTCGAAACTCCGAGGCCAGGTCGTGAGACCGCTGCCACAGACGTAAAGATACTGGTTTTCATATCAGCGGTTGATGGGAGTTTAGCATCCGCCGTTGTCGGCTTAGTTGCGTTGGCAACCACACTGGTGCTAGCTCCCATCAAGTCAATCTTAGTCGATAGAGGGTTGGTTGACCGACTCGTAGTTGCCATCGCTGTCAATCCCCCCCTTGATTGTGGGACGGAGGTTGTCCTCCGGCGTTGTTGTTGCTTCCTCGCCTGTTCCTCCATAGCTCTCCTTTGCTGAGGAGTGAAATTTGGCTTTGTTTGTTTTTAGGTTTATCGTTTTTATTTGGGTTATTTGAGTTCATCTTGTTCGTACGACCCATCGCCGGACAAGGCCAGCTTAGGGTCAAGGGAAGAGTAGGGGAAAATGTGTCGTCCGCCGCGGCAGAGCCCCGTACCGCGGTAAGGCCATGCTTACTCTCTGAGGCGACCCGGTATCAGAGAGGCTCCGTTCAAATACAGCCACGATTTGCCTCCCGGCTGCAAACGTCCAATGGGCACGGTTTCGCATAACACCCTAGATTGGGAGGGGGGAGATCTTTGTCGTCGCGCCAGAGAGGCTAGGCTGTTCTCGTGATGAAGTGCCGTACGGAGCTATGATCACAAGGGCAGCGTAGCCCTGTGGCTATCGACTTAAGTCCTCGTACCGCGGCAAGGTATCCACCCTTCACGAGGGTATCGATAACTAAGTTATCGGTCATAATGCCTACTGCCTGTATCAAACGAAAAGGAAGGTCCACAGGTTTCTATTGGACTTTGGAATATTTCGATATATTTATCGATAACTGAGTTATCGGTCAAAACGAGGTTGTCCAATAATATTGAAAATTGCCTACAATATGGGTATCAAACGAAAGTGGAGGCGCAGAGGTTTCGTTTGCACTGCGGTATATTTCCATATATTTGACGACTACTTCATAACACATTTAACTAAAAAGTAAAAAATAAATATAGTTTAAAAAGCGAAAACTCGCGTTTTTAAAGAATATTGCACTAAAAAGGTAAAAATAATTTAAATAAAAAACGAAGATTATGGAACAAAGCGGACCACGCTTTTTCCACAATACTACTGCGTAGGGTTTTTAAAATTATTTTCAAATGTTTAGTTCAATACACTCTAAAACGTGAGTTTTAGTTTTTTTAAACTATATTTATTATGAGTAAAAACATGTATTTTCGTCACTCGCGTTACATAAAAAAAGTGCCTTATATTTTTATGAATAGCTTCAGAAGTAAAAGTAGCTTGTTGATAAACACTTGTCAAATTTATGGTCATCTCCCCAAATACATTTTCACTTATTTGTTTTTAAATACATTCACTAATCTAAGTGTCCCTAATTTTGTGGTATTATTTTATAAATTTTTTAAAATTAAACCTATTAAATGACAAGCATTATAAAGTTGGAATCTCAGAAAACATTTTATTTAATATTTCTCACCCACGAAATTAGGGACACATGTTTTTTGTGATGAATGGTGCCCACGAAATTAGGGTAATATAATACTTTATGTTTTCCTTATTTTCTTTCACATTTCATAAGATACCCTATTATTTTAAGTATTTTAATTTTTAAATAAACCCCTGAGGAAGATTCTGACGTAATTTCGTGGTAAACTTTTATTATATTCGTCAATATTTTAATCGAAAAGCTCTGCGAAGCACAACATTTTAACGAAATAGTGGCATTATAGAACTTTTGTTTATTCAATAATTTTTCATTTTATTTAAAAAAATGTGTCAAGATTTATACTTTTTTGCTTTTGTTTTGAATGATATTGATAATAACAAAAAAAAATTAAATATAAAACTCCTATAACCGCTTAAAGCGTGCATGCCCCTAATTTCGTGGTATACTGCGCATCTACATTTCATTGTTAACAATAAAAAAAAAACTTGAAAACCAAAAAAAAATAAAAAATAAAAATTAAAAAAAAGCATTTTTAGTAATAATAAATAAAAGTAATTTTTAGAAAAGTAACAAGTTACATCAGTTAAATTAATTTTTTTATTGTTGTTTTTTTATAAACTTTTAATTTAATGCTACTTAAGTATTTCATTTCAATAATGTTTCAAGTTCTTAAACTTAATGAAATTATAAAAAAATTAATAAAAATTAGAAAAAAAAACAAAAAAAAACCAGAAAAATTTAAATTAAAAAAAAAAAATTAAAATAGACAGTTTTTGAAAAGTACGTACATAAAATTAAGTAATTTTTTTTCTTACTTATTTATTTTGGTCTTAACACGCTTTCTTTTCATAAATACAATAACAATAAAAAAATGGTTTTAAAATCAAAATTTATGAATATAAATTTTAATGAATAAATTTGTGTATCTTTAGAAATTTGCGTTTAAAATAACTATTATTTTTCATAAAATTAGAGTTTTACCAAATACCACGAAATTAGGGACGCTTTAGCACGAAGTTAGGTACATCAGAAAATTTTAGCCACGAAATTAGGTACATTTGAGGTACTCACACATTTTTATTTATATAAAATAAAACATTTGTTAGTTTTATTTGAAAGTAAGGGGAAAGTTATCTGAATTGATCAACTCAATGGGAAAAATTTACAGGAAAACTAAAATTCCTTCATTTGTTTTAACGCAAGAGAGGTAGAAAGTCAGAAAATTCCTTAGTACCACGAAATTAGGGACACCTAACTTATTTTAATGCTCTTTACTCATCCAAATGATACAATTTCATGAAGATTGTATGTTTTCATTATAACCTGCATGGAATAGAAATCAAATTCAAAGGAAAAAAAAATATCTGGACTTTTCGCTTCTCTGCTGCGGAAATGCCCACATATATCGAAAAAGTTAACGTGAACTGTAACTAACTATGTATTTGTTTTAATACACTCATAAATTAAAAGTAGGTAATTTAGATTGATAACTATTTGGAGCGATATACCTTAGACCGACCAACCTTCTTCAATAATTTCTAGCCTGCTACCTTAAAGCTTTCGTATGTGAACTTCTAAGGTAGCCTCAAGAATTTGAGAAGTTTTCTAGGCAAAATTTAACCTCGTAATATTTGCCGATGACTTCTGGTTTGAAATGAATTGTCTCGCAACTTTTAAAATGGCATGTCAAAACACTATACCACGGCAGTCACCAAGAACATCATCATCATTTATTGGCGCTTAACCGCCTAAGCGATTTTGGCCGTTGCATATCAAAGCACGCCAGTCATTCCTTTTTAGCGATAACTGACGCCAATTGGAAACCCCAAGGGAGTTCAAGTCATCCTCCACCTGTTGTTTCCATCTCAGTCGAGGCCTCCCCCTTCCTCTGCTGCCGAATTAAGGCGACGATAGGAAAACCTTCTGTGCTGGAGCTTCTTTGTCCATTCGCATAACATGGCCCAGCCAGCGGAGTCTTTGGGCTTTAATTCGCTGGACTATGGTCAGATCTGCGTAGAGCTCGTACAGCTCATCGTTAAATTTCCTTCGATACTCGCCGTATCTTTAATATTGGCGATAGAATAACCCCCGAATTCTGTAAGCTGTCTCTAGTCACTAATAGAGACAATAGTCACTAATAGAGACAATTCGTGTTCCAATTCCATGTTGTCCTATTACAAACCTCAAATGACAGATTTCAATTTTGTGACTTGAGATGAGACAAAATTACAGAATTCCAGGGTAAATACCATTTTTTTGTGATGGCACCCCAATGTCCATACCTACATAAGTGTAAATATAATCATACACTATGCTACCAAACAAACGAATTTGGGGGCAGGCAGATTTGCGGTATAATTTTGTGCCTCTCAATTTTTCGCTCGATTTAATCGAATCAACAATCTGTCGGATCGAACAATCGCTGTTCAATCGTTACACCCCAATCGAAGCTCCATCACGTTGGAACCCGCTTTGAAAAAATTCAAATTTTTTTTGCACTTTCGTCAACTACAAACGACGAGATTGATTGTAGTGAAACTCATTTTTTTGTAGTTCTTATAGTTACTCCGAAAATATAATACATTGTGCAGAAACCAAGCAAACTAAGTAAATTTGAGTTTTTTTTTGTTAAAATATGTTTTAAATCGTTTGTAGTTTTTTATACGAAAAAAAAATTTTTTTTTGCTCCAAAGGTTTCGGAGATATGGCCTAATGCACATCACGCTGGAACCCGCTTTGAAAAAACTCAAACTTTTTTTGCATTTTTGTGAACTACAAACGATGAGATTGATTGTAGTGAAATTCATTTTTTTTTTGCTCCGAAGGTTTCGGAGTAATCGAGAACGCATGTCAAAAAAAGGCAGAATTCAGCAATTTGAAAGCACTAAAAGTAATTTTCCTACAACTACAAACGACAAAATTGATTGTAGTGAAATTTTTTTTTTTGTAGCTTTTATAGTTACTCCGAAAATACAATATATTGTGCAGAAACCAAGCAAATGAAGTAAATTTTGTTTTTTTTTTGTTGAAATATGTTTTAAATCGTTTGTAGTTTTTTATCCGAAAAAAAATTTTTTTTTTGCTCCGAAGGTTTCGGAGTAATCGAGAACGCATGTCAAAAAAAGGCAGAATTCAGCAATTTGAAAGCACTAAAAGTAATTTTCCTACAACTACAAACGACAAAATTGATTGTAGTGAAATTTTTTTTTTTGTAACTTTTATAGTTACTCCGAAAATACAATATATTGTGCAGAAACCAAGCAAATGAAGTAAATTTTGGTTTTTTTTTGTTGAAATATGTTTTAAATCGTTTGTAGTTTTTTATCCGAAAAAAATTTTTTTTTTTGCTCCGAAGGTTTCGGAGTAATCGAGAACGCATGTCAAAAAAAGGCAGAATTCAGCAATTTGAAAGCACTAAAAGTAATTTTCCTACAACTACAAACGACAAAATTGATTGTAGTGAAATTTTTTTTTTTGTAGCTTTTATAGTTACTCCGAAAATACAATATATTGTGCAGAAACCAAGCAAATGAAGTAAATTTTGGTTTTTTTTTGTTGAAATATGTTTTAAATCGTTTGTAGTTTTTTATCCGAAAAAAATTTTTTTTTTTGCTCCGAAGGTTTCGGAGTAATCGAGAACGCATGTCAAAAAAAGGCAGAATTCAGCAATTTGAAAGCACTAAAAGTAATTTTCCTACAACTACAAACGACAAAATTGATTGTAGTGAAATTTTTTTTTTTGTAGCTTTTATAGTTACTCCGAAAATACAATATATTGTGCAGAAACCAAGCAAATGAAGTAAATTTTGTTTTTTTTTTGTTGAAATATGTTTTAAATCGTTTGTAGTTTTTTATCCGAAAAAAAATTTTTTTTTTGCTCCGAAGGTTTCGGAGTAATCGAGAACGCATGTCAAAAAAAGGCAGAATTCAGCAATTTGAAAGCACTAAAAGTAATTTTCCTACAACTACAAACGACAAAATTGATTGTAGTGAAATTTTTTTTTTTGTAGCTTTTATAGTTACTCCGAAAATACAATATATTGTGCAGAAACCAAGCAAATGAAGTAAATTTTGGTTTTTTTTTGTTAAAATATGTTTTAAATCGTTTGTAGTTTTTTATACGAAAAAAAAATTTTTTTTTGCTCCAAAGGTTTCGGAGATATGGCCTAATGCACATCACGCTGGAACCCGCTTTGAAAAAACTCAAACTTATTTTGCATTTTTGTGAACTACAAACGATGAGATTGATTGTAGTGAAATTCATTTTTTTTTTGCTCCGAAGGTTTCGGAGTAATCGAGAACGCATGTCAAAAAAAGGCAGAATTCAGCAATTTGAAAGCACTAAAAGTAATTTTCCTACAACTACAAACGACAAAATTGATTGTAGTGAAATTTGTTTTTTTGTAGCTTTTATAGTTACTCCGAAAATACAATATATTGTGCAGAAACCAAGCAAATGAAGTAAATTTTGGTTTTTTTTTGTTGAAATATGTTTTAAATCGTTTGTAGTTTTTTATCCGAAAAAAAATTTTTTTTTTGCTCCGAAGGTTTCGGAGTAATCGAGAACGCATGTCAAAAAAAGGCAGAATTCAGCAATTTGAAAGCACTAAAAGTAATTTTCCTACAACTACAAACGACAAAATTGATTGTAGTGAAATTTTTTTTTTTGTAGCTTTTATAGTTACTCCGAAAATACAATATATTGTGCAGAAACCAAGCAAATGAAGTAAATTTTGGTTTTTTTTTGTTAAAATATGTTTTAAATCGTTTGTAGTTTTTTATACGAAAAAAAAATTTTTTTTTGCTCCAAAGGTTTCGGAGATATGGCCTAATGCACATCACGCTGGAACCCGCTTTGAAAAAACTCAAACTTTTTTTGCATTTTTGTGAACTACAAACGATGAGATTGATTGTAGTGAAATTCATTTTTTTTTTGCTCCGAAGGTTTCGGAGTAATCGAGAACGCATGTCAAAAAAAGGCAGAATTCAGCAATTTGAAAGCACTAAAAGTAATTTTCCTACAACTACAAACGACAAAATTGATTGTAGTGAAATTTTTTTTTTTGTAACTTTTATAGTTACTCCGAAAATACAATATATTGTGCAGAAACCAAGCAAATGAAGTAAATTTTGGTTTTTTTTTGTTGAAATATGTTTTAAATCGTTTGTAGTTTTTTATCCGAAAAAAATTTTTTTTTTTGCTCCGAAGGTTTCGGAGTAATCGAGAACGCATGTCAAAAAAAGGCAGAATTCAGCAATTTGAAAGCACTAAAAGTAATTTTCCTACAACTACAAACGACAAAATTGATTGTAGTGAAATTTTTTTTTTTGTAGCTTTTATAGTTACTCCGAAAATACAATATATTGTGCAGAAACCAAGCAAATGAAGTAAATTTTGGTTTTTTTTTGTTGAAATATGTTTTAAATCGTTTGTAGTTTTTTATCCGAAAAAAATTTTTTTTTTTGCTCCGAAGGTTTCGGAGTAATCGAGAACGCATGTCAAAAAAAGGCAGAATTCAGCAATTTGAAAGCACTAAAAGTAATTTTCCTACAACTACAAACGACAAAATTGATTGTAGTGAAATTTTTTTTTTTGTAGCTTTTATAGTTACTCCGATAATACAATATATTGTGCAGAAACCAAGCAAATGAAGTAAATTTTGTTTTTTTTTTGTTGAAATATGTTTTAAATCGTTTGTAGTTTTTTATCCGAAAAAAAATTTTTTTTTTGCTCCGAAGGTTTCGGAGTAATCGAGAACGCATGTCAAAAAAAGGCAGAATTCAGCAATTTGAAAGCACTAAAAGTAATTTTCCTACAACTACAAACGACAAAATTGATTGTAGTGAAATTTTTTTTTTTGTAGCTTTTATAGTTACTCCGAAAATACAATATATTGTGCAGAAACCAAGCAAATGAAGTAAATTTTGGTTTTTTTTTGTTGAAATATGTTTTAAATCGTTTGTAGTTTTTTATCCGAAAAAAATTTTTTTTTTTGCTCCGAAGGTTTCGGAGTAATCGAGAACGCATGTCAAAAAAAGGCAGAATTCAGCAATTTGAAAGCACTAAAAGTAATTTTCCTACAACTACAAACGACAAAATTGATTGTAGTGAAATATTTTTTTTTGTAGCTTTTATAGTTACTCCGAAAATACAATATATTGTGCAGAAACCAAGCAAATGAAGTAAATTTTGTTTTTTTTTTTGTTGAAATATGTTTTAAATCGTTTGTAGTTTTTTATCCGAAAAAAAATTTTTTTTTTGCTCCGAAGGTTTCGGAGTAATCGAGAACGCATGTCAAAAAAAGGCAGAATTCAGCAATTTGAAAGCACTAAAAGTAATTTTCCTACAACTACAAACGACAAAATTGATTGTAGTGAAATTTTTTTTTTTGTAGCTTTTATAGTTACTCCGAAAATACAATATATTGTGCAGAAACCAAGCAAATGAAGTAAATTTTGGTTTTTTTTTGTTAAAATATGTTTTAAATCGTTTGTAGTTTTTTATACGAAAAAAAAATTTTTTTTTGCTCCAAAGGTTTCGGAGATATGGCCTAATGCACATCACGCTGGAACCCGCTTTGAAAAAACTCAAACTTTTTTTGCATTTTTGTGAACTACAAACGATGAGATTGATTGTAGTGAAATTCATTTTTTTTTTGCTCCGAAGGTTTCGGAGTAATCGAGAACGCATGTCAAAAAAAGGCAGAATTCAGCAATTTGAAAGCACTAAAAGTAATTTTCCTACAACTACAAACGACAAAATTGATTGTAGTGAAATTTGTTTTTTTGTAGCTTTTATAGTTACTCCGAAAATACAATATATTGTGCAGAAACCAAGCAAATGAAGTAAATTTTGGTTTTTTTTGTTGAAATATGTTTTAAATCGTTTGTAGTTTTTTATCCGAAAAAAAATTTTTTTTTTGCTCCGAAGGTTTCGGAGTAATCGAGAACGCATGTCAAAAAAAGGCAGAATTCAGCAATTTGAAAGCACTAAAAGTAATTTTCCTACAACTACAAACGACAAAATTGATTGTAGTGAAATTTTTTTTTTTGTAGCTTTTATAGTTACTCCGAAAATACAATATATTGTGCAGAAACCAAGCAAATGAAGTAAATTTTGGTTTTTTTTTGTTAAAATATGTTTTAAATCGTTTGTAGTTTTTTATACGAAAAAAAAATTTTTTTTTGCTCCAAAGGTTTCGGAGATATGGCCTAATGCACATCACGCTGGAACCCGCTTTGAAAAAACTCAAACTTTTTTTGCATTTTTGTGAACTACAAACGATGAGATTGATTGTAGTGAAATTCATTTTTTTTTTGCTCCGAAGGTTTCGGAGTAATCGAGAACGCATGTCAAAAAAAGGCAGAATTCAGCAATTTGAAAGCACTAAAAGTAATTTTCCTACAACTACAAACGACAAAATTGATTGTAGTGAAATTTTTTTTTTTGTAACTTTTATAGTTACTCCGAAAATACAATATATTGTGCAGAAACCAAGCAAATGAAGTAAATTTTGGTTTTTTTTTGTTGAAATATGTTTTAAATCGTTTGTAGTTTTTTATCCGAAAAAAATTTTTTTTTTTGCTCCGAAGGTTTCGGAGTAATCGAGAACGCATGTCAAAAAAAGGCAGAATTCAGCAATTTGAAAGCACTAAAAGTAATTTTCCTACAACTACAAACGACAAAATTGATTGTAGTGAAATTTTTTTTTTTGTAGCTTTTATAGTTACTCCGAAAATACAATATATTGTGCAGAAACCAAGCAAATGAAGTAAATTTTGGTTTTTTTTTGTTGAAATATGTTTTAAATCGTTTGTAGTTTTTTATCCGAAAAAAATTTTTTTTTTTGCTCCGAAGGTTTCGGAGTAATCGAGAACGCATGTCAAAAAAAGGCAGAATTCAGCAATTTGAAAGCACTAAAAGTAATTTTCCTACAACTACAAACGACAAAATTGATTGTAGTGAAATTTTTTTTTTTGTAGCTTTTATAGTTACTCCGAAAATACAATATATTGTGCAGAAACCAAGCAAATGAAGTAAATTTTGGTTTTTTTTTGTTGAAATATGTTTTAAATCGTTTGTAGTTTTTTATCCGAAAAAAAATTTTTTTTTTGCTCCGAAGGTTTCGGAGTAATCGAGAACGCATGTCAAAAAAAGGCAGAATTCAGCAATTTGAAAGCACTAAAAGTAATTTTCCTACAACTACAAACGACAAAATTGATTGTAGTGAAATTTTTTTTTTGTAGCTTTTATAGTTACTCCGAAAATACAATATATTGTGCAGAAACCAAGCAAATGAAGTAAATTTTGTTTTTTTTTTGTTGAAATATGTTTTAAATCGTTTGTAGTTTTTTATCCGAAAAAAAATTTTTTTTTTGCTCCGAAGGTTTCGGAGTAATCGAGAACGCATGTCAAAAAAAGGCAGAATTCAGCAATTTGAAAGCACTAAAAGTAATTTTCCTACAACTACAAACGACAAAATTGATTGTAGTGAAATTTTTTTTTTTGTAGCTTTTATAGTTACTCCGAAAATACAATATATTGTGCAGAAACCAAGCAAATGAAGTAAATTTTGGTTTTTTTTTGTTGAAATATGTTTTAAATCGTTTGTAGTTTTTTATCCGAAAAAAATTTTTTTTTTTGCTCCGAAGGTTTCGGAGTAATCGAGAACGCATGTCAAAAAAAGGCAGAATTCAGCAATTTGAAAGCACTAAAAGTAATTTTCCTACAACTACAAACGACAAAATTGATTGTAGTGAAATTTTTTTTTTTGTAGCTTTTATAGTTACTCCGAAAATACAATATATTGTGCAGAAACCAAGCAAATGAAGTAAATTTTGTTTTTTTTTTTGTTGAAATATGTTTTAAATCGTTTGTAGTTTTTTATCCGAAAAAAAATTTTTTTTTTGCTCCGAAGGTTTCGGAGTAATCGAGAACGCATGTCAAAAAAAGGCAGAATTCAGCAATTTGAAAGCACTAAAAGTAATTTTCCTACAACTACAAACGACAAAATTGATTGTAGTGAAATTTTTTTTTTTGTAGCTTTTATAGTTACTCCGAAAATACAATATATTGTGCAGAAACCAAGCAAATGAAGTAAATTTTGGTTTTTTTTTGTTGAAATATGTTTTAAATCGTTTGTAGTTTTTTATCCGAAAAAAATTTTTTTTTTTGCTCCGAAGGTTTCGGAGTAATCGAGAACGCATGTCAAAAAAAGGCAGAATTCAGCAATTTGAAAGCACTAAAAGTAATTTTCCTACAACTACAAACGACAAAATTGATTGTAGTGAAATTTTTTTTTTTGTAGCTTTTATAGTTACTCCGAAAATACAATATATTGTGCAGAAACCAAGCAAATGAAGTAAATTTTGTTTTTTTTTTGTTGAAATATGTTTTAAATCGTTTGTAGTTTTTTATCCGAAAAAAAATTTTTTTTTTGCTCCGAAGGTTTCGGAGTAATCGAGAACGCATGTCAAAAAAAGGCAGAATTCAGCAATTTGAAAGCACTAAAAGTAATTTTCCTACAACTACAAACGACAAAATTGATTGTAGTGAAATTTTTTTTTTTGTAGCTTTTATAGTTACTCCGAAAATACAATATATTGTGCAGAAACCAAGCAAATGAAGTAAATTTTGGTTTTTTTTTGTTAAAATATGTTTTAAATCGTTTGTAGTTTTTTATACGAAAAAAAAATTTTTTTTTGATCCAAAGGTTTCGGAGATATGGCCTAATGCACATCACGCTGGAACCCGCTTTGAAAAAACTCAAACTTTTTTTGCATTTTTGTGAACTACAAACGATGAGATTGATTGTAGTGAAATTCATTTTTTTTTTGCTCCGAAGGTTTCGGAGTAATCGAGAACGCATGTCAAAAAAAGGCAGAATTCAGCAATTTGAAAGCACTAAAAGTAATTTTCCTACAACTACAAACGACAAAATTGATTGTAGTGAAATTTGTTTTTTTGTAGCTTTTATAGTTACTCCGAAAATACAATATATTGTGCAGAAACCAAGCAAATGAAGTAAATTTTGGTTTTTTTTTGTTGAAATATGTTTTAAATCGTTTGTAGTTTTTTATCCGAAAAAAAATTTTTTTTTTGCTCCGAAGGTTTCGGAGTAATCGAGAACGCATGTCAAAAAAAGGCAGAATTCAGCAATTTGAAAGCACTAAAAGTAATTTTCCTACAACTACAAACGACAAAATTGATTGTAGTGAAATTTTTTTTTTTGTAGCTTTTATAGTTACTCCGAAAATACAATATATTGTGCAGAAACCAAGCAAATGAAGTAAATTTTGTTTTTTTTTGTTAAAATATGTTTTAAATCGTTTGTAGTTTTTTATACGAAAAAAAAATTTTTTTTTGCTCCAAAGGTTTCGGAGATATGGCCTAATGCACATCACGCTGGAACCCGCTTTGAAAAAACTCAAACTTTTTTTGCATTTTTGTGAACTACAAACGATGAGATTGATTGTAGTGAAATTCATTTTTTTTTTGCTCCGAAGGTTTCGGAGTAATCGAGAACGCATGTCAAAAAAAGGCAGAATTCAGCAATTTGAAAGCACTAAAAGTAATTTTCCTACAACTACAAACGACAAAATTGATTGTAGTGAAATTTTTTTTTTTGTAACTTTTATAGTTACTCCGAAAATACAATATATTGTGCAGAAACCAAGCAAATGAAGTAAATTTTGGTTTTTTTTTGTTGAAATATGTTTTAAATCGTTTGTAGTTTTTTATCCGAAAAAAATTTTTTTTTTTGCTCCGAAGGTTTCGGAGTAATCGAGAACGCATGTCAAAAAAAGGCAGAATTCAGCAATTTGAAAGCACTAAAAGTAATTTTCCTACAACTACAAACGACAAAATTGATTGTAGTGAAATTTTTTTTTTTGTAGCTTTTATAGTTACTCCGAAAATACAATATATTGTGCAGAAACCAAGCAAATGAAGTAAATTTTGGTTTTTTTTTGTTGAAATATGTTTTAAATCGTTTGTAGTTTTTTATCCGAAAAAAATTTTTTTTTTTGCTCCGAAGGTTTCGGAGTAATCGAGAACGCATGTCAAAAAAAGGCAGAATTCAGCAATTTGAAAGCACTAAAAGTAATTTTCCTACAACTACAAACGACAAAATTGATTGTAGTGAAATTTTTTTTTTTGTAGCTTTTATAGTTACTCCGAAAATACAATATATTGTGCAGAAACCAAGCAAATGAAGTAAATTTTGTTTTTTTTTTGTTGAAATATGTTTTAAATCGTTTGTAGTTTTTTATCCGAAAAAAAATTTTTTTTTTGCTCCGAAGGTTTCGGAGTAATCGAGAACGCATGTCAAAAAAAGGCAGAATTCAGCAATTTGAAAGCACTAAAAGTAATTTTCCTACAACTAAAAACGACAAAATTGATTGTAGTGAAATTTTTTTTTTTGTAGCTTTTATAGTTACTCCGAAAATACAATATATTGTGCAGAAACCAAGCAAATGAAGTAAATTTTGGTTTTTTTTTGTTGAAATATGTTTTAAATCGTTTGTAGTTTTTTATCCGAAAAAAATTTTTTTTTTTGCTCCGAAGGTTTCGGAGTAATCGAGAACGCATGTCAAAAAAAGGCAGAATTCAGCAATTTGAAAGCACTAAAAGTAATTTTCCTACAACTACAAACGACAAAATTGATTGTAGTGAAATTTTTTTTTTTGTAGCTTTTATAGTTACTCCGAAAATACAATATATTGTGCAGAAACCAAGCAAATGAAGTAAATTTTGTTTTTTTTTTTGTTGAAATATGTTTTAAATCGTTTGTAGTTTTTTATCCGAAAAAAATTTTTTTTTTTGCTCCGAAGGTTTCGGAGTAATCGAGAACGCATGTCAAAAAAAGGCAGAATTCAGCAATTTGAAAGCACTAAAAGTAATTTTCCTACAACTACAAACGACAAAATTGATTGTAGTGAAATTTTTTTTTTTGTAGCTTTTATAGTTACTCCGAAAATACAATATATTGTGCAGAAACCAAGCAAATGAAGTAAATTTTGGTTTTTTTTTGTTGAAATATGTTTTAAATCGTTTGTAGTTTTTTATACGAAAAAAAAATTTTTTTTTGCTCCGAAGGTTTCGGAGTAATCGAGAACGCATGTCAAAAAAAGGCAGAATTCAGCAATTTGAAAGCACTAAAAGTAATTTTCCTACAACTACAAACGACAAAATTGATTGTAGTGAAATTTTTTTTTTTGTAGCTTTTATAGTTACTCCGAAAATACAATATATTGTGCAGAAACCAAGCAAATGAAGTAAATTTTGGTTTTTTTTTGTTGAAATATGTTTTAAATCGTTTGTAGTTTTTTATCCGAAAAAAAATTTTTTTTTTGCTCCGAAGGTTTCGGAGTAATCGAGAACGCATGTCAAAAAAAGGCAGAATTCAGCAATTTGAAAGCACTAAAAGTAATTTTCCTACAACTACAAACGACAAAATTGATTGTAGTGAAATTTTTTTTTTGTAGCTTTTATAGTTACTCCGAAAATACAATATATTGTGCAGAAACCAAGCAAATGAAGTAAATTTTGTTTTTTTTTTGTTGAAATATGTTTTAAATCGTTTGTAGTTTTTTATCCGAAAAAAAATTTTTTTTTTGCTCCGAAGGTTTCGGAGTAATCGAGAACGCATGTCAAAAAAAGGCAGAATTCAGCAATTTGAAAGCACTAAAAGTAATTTTCCTACAACTACAAACGACAAAATTGATTGTAGTGAAATTTTTTTTTTTGTAGCTTTTATAGTTACTCCGAAAATACAATATATTGTGCAGAAACCAAACAAATGAAGTAAATTTTGGTTTTTTTTTGTTGAAATATGTTTTAAATCGTTTGTAGTTTTTTATCCGAAAAAAATTTTTTTTTTTGCTCCGAAGGTTTCGGAGTAATCGAGAACGCATGTCAAAAAAAGGCAGAATTCAGCAATTTGAAAGCACTAAAAGTAATTTTCCTACAACTACAAACGACAAAATTGATTGTAGTGAAATTTTTTTTTTTGTAGCTTTTATAGTTACTCCGAAAATACAATATATTGTGCAGAAACCAAGCAAATGAAGTAAATTTTGGTTTTTTTTTGTTGAAATATGTTTTAAATCGTTTGTAGTTTTTTATCCGAAAAAAATTTTTTTTTTTGCTCCGAAGGTTTCGGAGTAATCGAGAACGCATGTCAAAAAAGGCAGAATTCAGCAATTTGAAAGCACTAAAAGTAATTTTCCTACAACTACAAACGACAAAATTGATTGTAGTGAAATTTTTTTTTTTGTAGCTTTTATAGTTACTCCGAAAATACAATATATTGTGCAGAAACCAAGCAAATGAAGTAAATTTTGTTTTTTTTTTGTTGAAATATGTTTTAAATCGTTTGTAGTTTTTTATCCGAAAAAAAATTTTTTTTTTGCTCCGAAGGTTTCGGAGTAATCGAGAACGCATGTCAAAAAAAGGCAGAATTCAGCAATTTGAAAGCACTAAAAGTAATTTTCCTACAACTACAAACGACAAAATTGATTGTAGTGAAATTTTTTTTTTTGTAGCTTTTATAGTTACTCCGAAAATACAATATATTGTGCAGAAACCAAGCAAATGAAGTAAATTTTGGTTTTTTTTTGTTGAAATATGTTTTAAATCGTTTGTAGTTTTTTATCCGAAAAAAATTTTTTTTTTGCTCCGAAGGTTTCGGAGTAATCGAGAACGCATGTCAAAAAAAGGCAGAATTCAGCAATTTGAAAGCACTAAAAGTAATTTTCCTACAACTACAAACGACAAAATTGATTGTAGTGAAATTTTTTTTTTTTGTAGCTTTTATAGTTACTCCGAAAATACAATATATTGTGCAGAAACCAAGCAAATGAAGTAAATTTTGTTTTTTTTTTGTTGAAATATGTTTTAAATCGTTTGTAGTTTTTTATCCGAAAAAAAATTTTTTTTTTGCTCCGAAGGTTTCGGAGTAATCGAGAACGCATGTCAAAAAAAGGCAGAATTCAGCAATTTGAAAGCACTAAAAGTAATTTTCCTACAACTACAAACGACAAAATTGATTGTAGTGAAATTTTTTTTTTTGTAGCTTTTATAGTTACTCCGAAAATACAATATATTGTGCAGAAACCAAGCAAATGAAGTAAATTTTGGTTTTTTTTTTGTTAAAATATGTTTTAAATCGTTTGTAGTTTTTTATACGAAAAAAAAATTTTTTTTTTGCTCCAAAGGTTTCGGAGATATGGCCTAATGCACATCACGCTGGAACCCGCTTTGAAAAAACTCAAACTTTTTTTGCATTTTTGTGAACTACAAACGATGAGATTGATTGTAGTGAAATTCATTTTTTTTTTGCTCCGAAGGTTTCGGAGTAATCGAGAACGCATGTCAAAAAAAGGCAGAATTCAGCAATTTGAAAGCACTAAAAGTAATTTTCCTACAACTACAAACGACAAAATTGATTGTAGTGAAATTTTTTTTTTGTAGCTTTTATAGTTACTCCGAAAATACAATATATTGTGCAGAAACCAAGCAAATGAAGTAAATTTTGGTTTTTTTTTTGTTAAAATATGTTTTAAATCGTTTGTAGTTTTTTATACGAAAAAAAAATTTTTTTTGCTCCAAAGGTTTCGGAGATATGGCCTAATGCACATCACGCTGGAACCCGCTTTGAAAAAACTCAAACTTTTTTTGCATTTTTGTGAACTACAAACGATGAGATTGATTGTAGTGAAATTCTTTTTTTTTTTGCTCCGAAGGTTTCGGAGTAATCGAGAACGCATGTCAAAAAAAGGCAGAATTCAGCAATTTGAAAGCACTAAAAGTAATTTTCCTACAACTACAAACGACAAAATTGATTGTAGTGAAATTTTTTTTTTTGTAACTTTATAGTTACTCCGAAAATACAATATATTGTGCAGAAACCAAGCAAATGAAGTAAATTTTGGTTTTTTTTGTTGAAATATGTTTTAAATCGTTTGTAGTTTTTTATCCGAAAAAAATTTTTTTTTTTGCTCCGAAGGTTTCGGAGTAATCGAGAACGCATGTCAAAAAAAGGCAGAATTCAGCAATTTGAAAGCACTAAAAGTAATTTTCCTACAACTACAAACGACAAAATTGATTGTAGTGAAATTTTTTTTTTTGTAGCTTTTATAGTTACTCCGAAAATACAATATATTGTGCAGAAACCAAGCAAATGAAGTAAATTTTGGTTTTTTTTTGTTGAAATATGTTTTAAATCGTTTGTAGTTTTTTATCCGAAAAAAATTTTTTTTTTTGCTCCGAAGGTTTCGGAGTAATCGAGAACGCATGTCAAAAAAAGGCAGAATTCAGCAATTTGAAAGCACTAAAAGTAATTTTCCTACAACTACAAACGACAAAATTGATTGTAGTGAAATTTTTTTTTTTGTAGCTTTTATAGTTACTCCGAAAATACAATATATTGTGCAGAAACCAAGCAAATGAAGTAAATTTTGGTTTTTTTTTGTTGAAATATGTTTTAAATCGTTTGTAGTTTTTTATCCGAAAAAAAATTTTTTTTTTGCTCCGAAGGTTTCGGAGTAATCGAGAACGCATGTCAAAAAAAGGCAGAATTCAGCAATTTGAAAGCACTAAAAGTAATTTTCCTACAACTACAAACGACAAAATTGATTGTAGTGAAATTTTTTTTTTTGTAGCTTTTATAGTTACTCCCGAAAATACAATATATTGT
>CAXKVI010000002.1:116735895-116846425 GCA_964058755.1 Campiglossa producta
CAGATCTTTTCACATGTGTCATAGAAGACCCCCTTAAAGAAGGATCGGCTATTTTGATACTTCGCCCCATGTCAAAAACTACAGCCAGACACCTCAAAACTGAGAAATTTTTATAATTCTTACTGCGTTTTCACATGTTTGAGATGGTTCGTCTACCTCTGGCTGCTTTTAAAGGGCAGATATTTTCAATGTGTCATAGAGGACCACCCTTACGTGGTACCAGGTACTTTTAGACTTCGCCTTATGACAAATACTTTAACCAGACACCTTAAATCTGGGTAGTTTTCATAATTCTTACTGTGCTTTCGATTGTTGAAGCAGGTTTGTCCAACTTTGACTATTTTTAAAAGGCGAATATTTACACATGTGTCGTAGAACGCAACTCTTAAGTGGTATCAGGCATTTTTGGAGATCTTCCCATGACAAAAACTACATCCAAACACCTCAGAGCTCGAGTTTTTTTTCGCAATTGATCTCTCCATAGGACATGATCAAGCAAATTAGAGCATTTCAGACAATGTCACTCTTATGTCGCTACCTTGCAGCGAAAGCAACTAGTTGAAAACTACTTTACAACTAGTTGGTGCACCGAGCTTATATGGAACAAAGACAGAACACTGACTAGTTGGGCCCGGTGTTCTGTCTTTTTATAAGCAACTGGTATTTTTTACGTGTTGATGTCCTACAAGATGTCAATTTCAGAAATACCAGTTTCATGCTAGTTGTAAGATACCAGTTCCATACTAGTTCATCCTGGACTAGTATAATTTCCATAAAATGAACTTGTCCAAAAAGGACCAGTATGGAATATACTAGTCAAAAAGGCTTTTAACCTGGACTAGTATGATTTCAACCAGAATTTTCCTGGCTTACCCTTTATTTTATCATTTGACTTTATTTTCATGTTTATTCTTAAGAAAGCAGCGGCTATTTGTATTTACCCAATCACGAAAAAGCATCTATGAATTATAAAAGAAAACGAAACGAATGAATTTTGTTTTTTTCAACTGGTATAATTTCATCCAGAAAAATCTAGTTGTATACTAGTATGGAATGGATATTTCCTGACTAGTATGGGTTCAGCCGAAAAATTCTATTTGTATACTGGTATGAAATGGATATTTCCTGACTAGTATGAGTTCTGCCAGAAAATTATAGTTGTATACTAGTATTTTTCTGATTAGTTTGAGGTTTCGCTGCAGGGAACTCGCTTAAACCTGTGAAATCGCAGTAAGAATTATGAAAATTCCTCAGTTTTGAGGTGTCTGGCTGTAGTTTTTGACATGGGGCGAAGTATAAAAATACCCGATGCTTCTTTAAGGTGGTCTTCTATGACACATGTGTGTAGATATGCCCTTTACGGACAGCAAAAGTTGGACCAACTCGCTTAAACCTGTGAAATCGCAGTAAGAATTATGAAAATTCCTCAGTTTTGAGGTGTCTGACTGTAGTTTTTGACATGGGGCAAAGTATAAAAATACCCGATACTTCTTTAAGGGGGTCTTCTATGACACATGTGAAAAGATCTGCTCTTTAAAAGCAACCGAAGTTGGACCAACCCGATTAAACATGTGAACAAGCAGTAAGAACTATGAAAATTCCTCAGCCTTGAGGTGTCTGGCTGCAGTTTTTTCCATGGGATGAAGTCTAAAAATACCTGATACTACTTGGAGATAGTGTTCCACGACACATGTGTAAAGATCTGCCTTTCAAAAATAGCCAAAGTTGGACAAACTCGGTTAAACTTGTGAAAGTGCAGTAAGAATTATAAAAATTCCTCAGTTTTGAGGTGTCTGGCTGAAGTGTTTGACATGAGGCGAAATCTAAAAGTAACTGATACCACTTAAGGGTGGCCTTCTATGACACATGTGAAAAGATCCGCTCTCTAAGAGCAGCCTAAGTTGGACCAACCCGATTAAACATGTGAAAAAGCAGTAAGAACTATGAAAATTCCTCAGGCTTGAGGTGTCTAGCTGAGGGTTTTTCCATGGGATGAAGTATAAAAATGCCTGATACTACTTGGAGATAGTGTTCCACGACACATGTGTAAAGATCTGCCTTTCAAAAATAGCCAAAGTTGGACAAACTCGGTTAAACATGTGAAAGTGCAGTAAGAATTATAAAAATTCCTCAGTTTTGAGGTGTCTGGCTGAAGTGTTTGACATGAGGCGAAGTATCAAAATAGCCGATCCTTCTTTAAGGGGGTCTTCTATGACACATGTGAAAAGATCTGCTCTCTAAGAGCAGCCTAAGTTGGACCAACCCGATTAAACATGTGAAAAAGCAGTAAGAACTATGAAAATTCCTCAGGCTTGAGGTGTCTAGCTGAGGGTTTTTCCATGGGATGAAGTATAAAAATGCCTGATACTACTTGGAGATAGTGTTCCACGACACATGTGTAAAGATCTGCCTTTCAAAAATAGCCAAAGTTGGACAAACTCGGTTAAACATGTGAAAGTGCAGTAAGAATTATGAAAATTCCTCAGTTTTGAGGTGTCTGGCTGAAATTTTTGACATGGGGCAAAGTATAAAAAATACGCGATACTTCTTTAAGGTGGTCTTCTATGACACATGTGTGAAGATATGCCCTTTACGAACAGCAAAAGTTGGACCAACTCGCTTAAACCTGTGAAATCGCAGTAATAATTATGAAAATTCCTCAGTTTTGAGGTGTCTGACTGTAGTTTTTGACATGAGGCGAAGTATAATAATAGCCGATCCTTCTTTACGGGGGTCTTCTAAGACACATGTGAAAAGATCTGCTCTTTAAAAGTAGCCGAAGTTGGACGAACTCGCTTAAACCTTTGAAATCGCAGTAAGAATTATGAAAATTCCTCAGTTTTGAGGTGTCTGGCTGAAATTTTTGACATGGGGCAAAGTATAAAAAATACCCGATACTTCTTTAAGGTGGTCTTCTATGACACATGTGTGAAGATATGCCCTTTACGAACAGCAAAAGTTGGACCAACTCGCTTAAACCTGTGAAATCGCAGTAATAATTATGAAAATTCCTCAGTTTTGAGGTGTCTGACTGTAGTTTTTGACATGAGGCGAAGTATAATAATAGCCGATCCTTCTTTAAGGGGGTCTTCTATGACACATGTGAAAAGATCTGCTCTTTAAAAGCAGCCGAAGTTGGACCAACCCGATTAAACATGTGAAAAAGCAGTAAGAACTATGAAAATTCCTCAGGCTTGAGGTGTCTGGCTGAAGTTTTTTCCATGGGATGAAGTATAAAAATGCCTGATACTACTTGGAGATAGTGTTCCACGACACATGTGCAAAGATCTGCCTTTCAAAAACAGCCAAAGTTGGACAAATTCGCTTAAACATGTGAAAGAATTATAAAAATTCCTCGGTTTTGAGGTGTCTGGCTGAAGTTTTTGACATGGGGCGAAGTCAAAAAGTACCTGATACCACTTAAGGGTAGTCTTCTATGACACATGTGAAATTATCTGCCCTTTAATAGCAGCCAAAGTTAGACCAACGCAGTTAAACATGTGAATTCGCAACAAGAATTATGAAATTTCCTCAGCTTTGAGGTGTCTGGCTGAAGTTTTTGTCATGGGGCGAAGTCTAAAATTGCCTAATATTAGTTAATAGTAGTGTTATACGATACATTTGTAGCGATCCGCCATTTAAAAGCAGCCAAAGTTGGGTAAACCCATTTGACCATGTGAAAGCACAGTAAAAATGATGAAAAGTTCCCGTGCTTTGGGTTGTTTGGCTTAAGTTTTTTTCATGGAATGAAGTCCGGAAATGCCTGATACCGTTTAAGGGTAGTGTTATACGACACATGTGTAAAGATCCGCCGTTTAAACGTGGACAAAGTTGGAGAAACCTGCTGAAACAAGTGAAATCTCTGTAAAAATTTGTGAAAATCCCGAGCTTTGAGGTGTCTGGCTGAAGTTTTTGCCATGGGGCGAAGTCTAGAAATGACTGAAACTACTTAAGGGTAGTGTCCTACGAAACATCTGAAAAGATCCGTCGTTTAGAAATTGTAAAAGTGGGACAAACAAGAGAAAGCAAATTAATAGGAAAATAAAAGTTCCCGAACTTTGAGGTGTCTAGCTGAAGTTTTTGCCATGGGATGATGTCTGGAAATGCTTGATTCTACTTAAGGGTAGCAGTTTACGACACATATGTGAAGATCTGCTATTTAAAAGTAGTCAAAGTTTGTCAAATCCACTTAAACATGTGAAAGCGCAGTAAAAATGAGTGAAATTTCCCGAGTTTTGAAGTGTCTGGCTGAAGTTTTTGCCATGGGACGAGGTCTAAAAATTACTGAAACTACTTAAGGGTAGTGTCCTACGACACATGTGAAAAGATCTATCATTTAAAATTAGTAAAAGTGGGACAAACAAGAGAAAGCAAATTAATAGGAAAATAAAAGTTCTCGAACTTTCAGGTGTCTGGCTGAAGTTTTTTCCATGGGATGATGTCTAGAAATTCTTGATTCTACTTAAGGGTAGCATTTTACGATACATGTGTAAAGATCTGTTATTTAAAAGAGGCCAAAGTTGGTCAAATCCGCTTAAACATGTGAAAGCGCAGTAAAAATTAGTGAAATTTCCCGAGTTTTGAGGTGTCTGGCTGAAGTTTTTTCCATGGGACGAAGTCTAAAAATTCCTGATACTACTTGAGGGTAGTGTTCTACAAAAAATGGGAAAATATTGGGTAGTTAAAAGCAGCCAAAGTGGCCCAAATGCGTGAAATTAGTAAAACAGAATAAATTTCCATAGGAAAATCCGCGAACTGGGGGTGTCTGGCTGGAGCCTTGTCACTGGTACGGGTCTAACAACACTTGATACTGACGCGGGGTGGTAATCTACGTCAAATATGTGAAAATCATCCATTATAAAATAAGTGAAGTTAGGGTCATTTTTTGGCGACTTTGACCCCCGATTCCTAGGCCCTTGTCATAGGTACAGCTTTAAAATTTTCACATTCTTTCTAGATTCGGGGAGGACTATCGATCGGTATTGGTTTCATCCATTATAAAATAAGTGACGCTTTTAGGCTCTGGGATCTCGCTCTACAATAGGTGTAGCGCTTGCGCAGATCGACGCCTGGATGCTGGTGGTTTCATCTTCAGCATTGGCTTTTATTGAACTGCAGTCATCATCAGATTACGGATTGCGCAGATGAGCATGAAATAAACTCAATGATAAGTGTGAATCAGGAATCATGATCTAAACTGGTGGTATTTTTTTATGTAACTGGCCGAATAAGCTTTGGACATACATAGGTATGTATTCAGGTACACGGCGCTAATTTTTATTATACCCAGTGTACTAGTACTAGTACAAGGGTATATTAACTTTGTTCACATAACGGCTGTTTGTAACGGCACAAAATAATCGAGATAGATATAGAGTTCCATATATGAAAATTCTTAGGTTGAAAAGAGGAGTCCATTAAGACATGTCCGTCCGTCTGTCCGTCCGTCCGTCCGTCTGTGTACACGATAACTTGAGTAAAAATTGAGATATTTGCATGAAATTTTGTATACATGTTACCTTTTGGCCAAGGTAGGTTGCTATTGAAAATGTGCGAAATCGGATGATAACCACGCCCCCTTTTTCGATATCGAAAATCACACAAATTGACTTATCTCGTCAGCTGAAATGGCTAAAATGATATAATTTTATAGGTGAGTCCCCCTGGTCATTCTCTTATGATTTTTCCATAAATTTTTTATAGTGGGCGTGGCACCGCCCACTTTTAAGGGAGGCGTTTTTGAAAATTTGACTGGTCGTAACTTTTAAACTGATTACGATAGAACGATGGAATTTGGCACAAAGCATGCTAGTATCGTTGGGAGTATACCTGATGAAAGTGGATAAAATCGCCCTTCAACCACGCCCACTTTCGATATCGAAAATTTCGAAAATCACACAAATTGACTTATCTCGGCAGCTGAAATGGCTAAAATTATATAATTTTATAGGTGAATCCCCTTGGTCATTCTCTTATGATTTTTCCATAAATTTTTTATAGTGGGCGTGGCACCGCCCACTTTTAAGGGAGGCGTTTTTGAAAATTTGACTGGTCGTTACTCTTAAACAGATTACGATAGAACGATGGAATTTCGTACAAAGCATATTAGTATCGTTGGGAGTATACCTGATGAAAGTGGATAAAATCGCCCTTCAACCACGCCCACTTTCGATATCGAAAATTTCGAAAATCACATAAATTGACATATCTCGGTAGCTGAAATGGCTAAAATGATATAATTTTATAGGTGAATCCCCCTGGTGATTCTCTTATGATTTTTCCATAAATTTTTTATAGGGGGCGTGGCACCGCCCACTTTTAAGGAAGGCATTTTTGAAAATTTGACTGGTCGTAACTTTTAAACTGATTACGATAGAACGATGGAATTTGGCAAAAAGCATACTAGTATCGTTGGGAGTATACCTGATGAAAATGGATAAAATCGCCCTCCAACCATGCCCACTTTCGATATCGAAAATTTCGAAAATCACATAAATTAACATAATTCGCTAACGGAAATGGGTAAAATTATATAATTTTATAGGTGAATCCCCATGGTCATTATATAATGATTTTTTGATAAATTTTCTAAAGTGGGCTTGGCCCCGCCCACTTTTAACGGAGGCATTTTTACAGGGGTATTATAATTTTGTCCACATAACGGTACTACGTACCGGCCCAAAATAATCAAGATCCATGTATGAAAGTTCTTAGGTTGAAAAGAGGAGTCTATTCAGGCATGTCCGTCCGTCTGTCCGTCCGTCCGTCCGTCTTTGTACACGATAACTTGAGTAAAAATTAAGATATTTGCATGAAATTTTATATACAGGTTACTTTTTGACCAAGGTAGGTTGCTATTGAAAATGGGCGAAATCGGATGATAACCACGCCTCCTTTTTCGAGATCGTAAATTTCGAAAATCATACAAATTAACATAACTTGAGTAAAAATTTAGGAATTTGCATGAAATTTGGTATACAGATTACTCGGATTATAACCACGTCCCTTTTGTCGGTATCGAAAATTTCGAAAATCACCTAAACTGACATATATCGGTAGCTGAAATTGATAAAATGATATAATTTCATAGGTGAATCTCTCTTATCATTCTATTATGATTTTCTGTTAATTTTTAAAAAGTGGGCGTGGTACCGCCCACTTTCAAGGGAGGCATTTTTGAAAATAAGGGAGCGGAAGTTATTTACATCAAAAAGTAAGGAATTTCGAAAAGTGGTGATAGCTATAACTTTGAAAATAATTTGAATTTCGACAAACTGGCCCAAACGTATTTTTTTCAATTTAAAACTTTGTCACAAGTTGGGCGTAAGTATATTAGAAGTAAGAAATGTATTCAACTAGATTTGAGGGCACACGAACAATGTACATATATGTTATACCGTAGCACAAATAAATATTAAATTTATAAACTAACTAATAAATTTATTGAGTTCGTTTTTCCCAAATTATAATATATATAGAAAATATATAACTTATAGGTACTACTATTGTTTCCATACACTGGGTATTTAATGTTCGGCTTACCCGAACTTAGACTTCCTTACTTGTTAAAATACACTTTATTGCTTGTCCAATTTATGTGAATATTTTTGTGATTTAGTATAAGTTAAATGTAGATAGATCCCAATGAACAAACAGATTATGCAATAGACCAGGCTCAGTCATAGTGTTAAGTCAAAAATCGCGAAACAAGCTTTAAGTGGTGATAATTAGAGAAGTCAGATACGGATCTCAGCCAGTAACAACTCCTATTAATGTCCCGCAGCACTTCTCAAAAGCGTCATGAGGTTTTTTTTTAGTTCATATGTAACAAAATTGATAAAACGTATAAGCTGAAAATTAATTCAACATCCCATTCGCAATTCGATATCTTTTATATTATTCGACGTCCTTCTAAACTTTTGGGTGCGAATCATCTTTAACTTAACTTTTTTTTAGATAATTTCTTCGACGGAGGCAATGTTTTTATTGTGTGTCTAGTTTACAGCAGAAATCGCACTCGCCATTTGAAAATAAATCTTTTGTTTATCCACTACCATCTTGGGAAGGTCTGAAGAGATTTGGCATATAGATAGATAGTATGCTTCATCCTAAGACATTCTAGTTGGGTGTTGCCACTTCGGGTGGAAACCCTTTCTAATTTTATTTTTTAATATTGAGCAGGCAATGCCAATATGGATATCAAATGATATTTATTGCCACCTAGGGTTGGGACCTCCCGGCATTTTATTCTTTCGTCATTCTCTATCTAACTCATTGTTATTCGCCATCCTCCTAAAATTTGAGAGATAACCCTCTCAGTCTAAACGCAACCGATACTCGGTTTTGTGCTTGTGCCTCTTCTATTGGAGAAATTACTCTAGTGGGGCTTACTTACTTACTTGGGCTTACGAAATGGGCACATTCCGTGGTCAACCTCTTGTGACTGCTTAAAACGGTTCGTCGCCTTTTAGTCTCACGCTCACATCAGAGCTTTTTCATATTTATTTTCGTAACAATAACACATGCTTTAAAATCCGTAAATCTGCTGTGAAGTACAATGTTAACTCCATGTATATTGTGTTTTTTTAGCATAACACTCAAAAAAACAAAATCAACAAAATAGTGACGATAAAAGGCCAAAACAACGAAAGCTAAAATAATATTGCACTGAGATTATAACCACAAACAGACATTCGAGAGCATTGTTATGATATGAATGTGATGAAGCATCTAAGAGCAAGAGCAAACTGTTATTTCAATCAACAAATACAAATATGAATTGTGTGAATAGAAAAAGTGAAATGTATGAGTAAGTTGAAGTTGTTGTCTCATATAATTATCTATACTCATTCCAAAATCCAATTAACGCTCTCCAAAATCCAATTGACCTTTCTAAAATTAAACTAACACTTTCTAAAATCCAATTGTCAATTCTTGAATCCAATTAACGCTTTCTAAAATCCAATTGACAATTCTAAAATCCAACTAACGCTTTCTAAAATCCAACTTGAAATGGTGTAGTTGAAAACTAGTACCTTTTCAGGCAAGTTTGATGAGTCCCCAAAGGGGGTTCTGTTCTCTTACTATTAGATATGTAAACATAAGCACAGCATAAGCTGGAATTATTGGTGATGTTTGTCGTAACGCTGTAGTCGTATCCAATCAGCTGATTCGACCAACCTTATGGGATTTAATGCAATCGATTATTGGTGCCATATCGTAACGCTAAGGTCGTAACCGGATCGTAGCCAACCAATTGGTTTTTGGGTTTCCGCGGTAACGATAAACAGCTGATTACCTGTTTTGTTCATTTTTGCAGTCAATCAGCTGTTTACGGTTACCGCACCAATAATCGATAAAAATGTATCGCATAGGGTTGCGTTAGGGATACGACTACAGCGTTACGACAAACATCACCAATAATTCCAGCTTTATATGCAACAAAACAAACAGCACGCTCATCTGCTTTCAACGACGCGTACCATCGCGTCGCTGCGTTAAGATATTCTGTATAAAATGGGCATATTGGCCCGCGCCCACTCAGTCGCGTCTGGCGATGATGTTGATGCGCCACGTATTCCTTGTCACTTGGTCTGAAATTACTGTCTAAACGTCACCAGCATTATCAACGTCCAAGTAGCCGTTCCTCCTTCAGTGTGGCGCTTTGTGTATTTAACACTTGGATTTCGTCGTTTTCACGATTTAAAGTACCTGCAACCCCTACACTTTTGTTAGGTTCAAACTTACATAAACACACAAACAATGCAAACGTACGTTTTATATTTGTTAAGTTCTCTTTCATTTGACGACTTCAGCAGCCAAAGTTGGTGCTAAACTGTTGCTACCTTCATATTGTTGCCGACACAATTCATTCACAACCAACACCGCGCTGCAGTCGTGCCGCATTCGTGTGGTGTGTGTATTTTCATAGACGCTGTTCAAATTATTTACTTTTCGCTTCGTTTCCTCTTTGCACAATTTGAACTTTATTATACCAAGCATACTAGTACTAGTACAAGGGTATATTAATTTTGTTCACATAACGGTAGTACGTAACGGCACAAAATAATAGAGATAGATATAGAGTTCCATATATGAGTTCATTAAGGCATGTCCGTCCGTCCGTCCGTCTGTGTACACGATAACTTGAGTAAAAATTGAGATATTTGCATGAAATTTTATGTACAGATTACTTTTTCGCCAAGGTAGGTTGCTATTGAAATTGGGCGAAATCGGATTGAAATAATTCGGTAACGGAAATGGCTAAAATGATATAGTCATTCTATTATGACTTTTTGATAAATTTTTAAAAGTAGGCGTGTCATCTCCCACTTTTTAGGGAGGCGTATTTGAAAATTTCACGGGTCATAATTTTTAAACTGATTACGGTAGAACGGTGAAATTGATACAAGGTATACTTTTTTTTTTTTTTTTTTGTTTTTGTTTATACTAGCATAATAGGGAGCATACCTGATATAATTGGACGAAATAGCTTCCCGACCACGCCCACTTTCGATATAGAAAATTTCGAAAATCACATAAATTGACATTTTTCGGTAAGGTAAATAGCTAAGATAGTAAAAATTTTGGGTAAATCCTCCTATAGGCCCTATTATACCGTTTTAAAAATTACCGCTGGGTATTTAATGTTCGGTTCACCCGAACTTATACTTCCTTACTTGTTTTGATTTGGCTTTGTTGTTGCTCTAACTTTGAAATAAACTCTTTCGTGTTTATGTTTGCTAAGAAGACAACATCCAGACAATATAAACTTTGCTATCTTTCGTACAAGCAGAGCTTTATGCGCCCGGTGCACAGTGATCCCGATTTCATTTTTTTTTTGGCATAAATTCAACCAATGCAGCTACGCAGTTGAAAGTTGACAAATCCTATAGCAATGGCATATGGAAGAAAACTAGCAAATATCTGATGAATCAGACCACGCCCACCGTGACTGCCCGTAGGGTGTTCCTTCCAGGCATAAACAAATTTCCTTTTGAGATACGATATCGCAAAAGATGTCAAAATTTGCTTAATTGAATACATGTTAAGGTAAATTTCAAATAAATAAGCGAATTTAAATTTCTAAAAATCAAATTAGACACTAATAGGGTGTGTCGAAATACTATTTTGAGAGTTTTCTTTACACAAGACACCTTAAAATTTACGTGTTTCATAGCAGATTACGAAATAGTATAATGAGTAACGCCCGCAACGCAACTTCTTACTGAAAAATCAATAAATTCGTTCAAACGTAACATCCGCAAATTTAACACATTCTGTGCCAGTGAGTCACCGGTGATCACAACAAAAAACTTAGCTTATATATATATTGTTTTTCTTTTTGGTGTTTGTGTTAGTTTTTTAATTGTTATTAAATATTTATTAATTTTCCAGGACAAAAGTAAACACCAAATAAAAGTTTGTAATAAATATACAAAAAAAGAAAACAAACAAAATAATATCTCGTCGCTGCCAACGAAGACTAGCACAGTTCATTTAGCGTGGAAGACTAGCACTGTTCGTTGTTTGCGTGGAAGACTAGCTCACTTCCGGGGCGTCCTACCTTACTAGACTTCACACATACTTTTTCTCCAATTTTAATCACCATATGCCGAGAAAACCACTTCTGATGTTTTCTTTTGAATCTTTTAATATCTCCCTTGAATTTTTTAAAAAATCTCTTAATATAAGTGTGGAAATATTTAATTTGTTTGTTAATTTCTAGAATTTTTCGTTGCAAAAAAAAAATATGCAAAACTTTAATATTATTGTGGCGAAACAGCTGACTTTGATGGCTTGTCAGAAACTAATGATTGCCAGATGCAATGAATCATGATCATCATTTATTGGCGCTTAACCGCCTAAGCGATTTTGGCCGCTGCATATCAAAGCACGCCAGTAATGAATAAAACTGGTTTTAAGGTGTAATAATATATGTACTATTGGAAAATGCATGCCTTTTATGAACACTAAAAAAGTTTAAAAATTGTGTTTATGCCACAAATTTTGGATTTGGGACCAATGTTGGTTCGGCGGCCGCCGTGGTGTAGCGGTTAAGTGTTCGGCCTTCTACACCAAGTCGTGTCGGTTCGATGCCCGGCAAAAGTAACATCAAAAATTATTTAGAAAAGAATTTTTCTATACGGGGTCGCCCCTCGGCAGTAGTTTGGCAAACTCTCCGGGTGTATTTCTGCCATGAGAAGCTTCTCAGCAAAAAATTCATTTGCTTTGCAAGTGCCGTTCGGAGTCGGCAAAAAACTGTAGGTCCCGCCAACTTGTAGGAAAAACTCAAAAGCAACACACCACAAGTTGGAAAGAGAAGCTCGGCTAAAAATCTCGTTAGAGGTTATGATGACCTGTTGGTATATCGCCGCCATTAGGTAGGTTGGTTGAAAAAGGTTGAAATTTTACCATGCCACCAATATTAATGTGGGGTAATTTTCCATAAAACACCAGTAAGCTCTCATTTAACACCAGATGGCAACCCTTTCTTGTCACCCTTTGGCATGCGACAGAGAAAGAGTTTCAGTTTTAGCGAAGACGTAAACGCAAGACGACGTGAATCGAAGACGTGCGCGAACATCCAAGACGTTGTGCAAAATCCATTTTTCTATTTAATAACTTTTCAATTCAATTACTCATTTTTTATTCATTAACTTTGTAATTCAACTTTTTTCAAAAAATCATTAAGCACTTAAACATAAAAAAAAGCGGCTTTGGTTCCTTTCAGATAGCAACTTAGGACCCAAATCCCACATTAATACCTATGTATATATGACCAAAATCGCGGACAGTTACGTTACAATCAGACACACTTTCCAATACAAACTACTACAAAAAGAGATGGATTTGGACACTTTCAAAATTGTTGGCATATGCATCTTAAAGTGCACTTCTGAAGTCATATAACAAGTAAGGAAGTCTAAGTTCGGGTAAACCGAATATTAAATACCCAGCGGTAGTTTTTATATGATTTTCAGAAGTGGGTGTGGTTGGGAAGCGATTTCGTCCAATTACATCAGGTATACTCCCTATTATGCTAGTATACCTCGTACCAGTTTCATCGTTCTACCGTAATCAGTTTAAAAATTATGACCCGTGAAATTTTCAAATATGTCTCCCTGAAAAATGGGCGGTGCCGCGCCTACTTTTAAAAATGTATCAAAAAATTATAATAAAATGACTAATGGGCGTTCATCCTACCAAACTATATAATTTTAGCCATTTCCGTTACCGAATTATATCAATTTAGGTGACTTTAGATATCGAAAGTGGGCGTGGTTGGAGAGCGATATTTTCCAATTCATTCAGGTATACTCCCAACGATTCATCCTACCAAACTATATCATGTTAGCCGTTTCCGTTACCGAATTATGTAAATTTAGGTGATTTTCGAAAGTGGGCGTGGTTGGAGGGCGATTTTATACACGGTGCCACGCCCACTTTAAGAAATGTATGGAAAACTCATAAGAGAATGACCAGGGGGATTCACCTATAAATTTATATCATTTTACCCATTTCAGCTACCGAGATATGTCAACTTACGTGATTATCGAAATTTTCGATAACGAAAAAGGGGGCGTGGTTATCATCCGATTTCGCCCATTTTCAATTCAAAAAATTTCATGCAAATACCTAAATTTTTACTCAAGTTATGTCAATTAGTATGATTTTCGAAATCTTCGATATCGAAAAAGGGGGCGTGGTTATCATCCGATTTCGCCAATTTTCAATAGCAACCTACCTTGGCCTGTACGCAAAATTTCATGCAAATACCTCAATTTTTACTCAAGTTATGTCAATTTGTATGATTTTCGAAATTCGATATCGAAAAAGGGGGCATGGTTATCATCCGATTTCGCCCATTTTCATAGCAACCTACCTTGGCCTGAAATTACCCTGTACACAAAATTTCATGCAATATCTCAATTTTTACTCAAGATATCGTGTACACAGATGGACGGACGGGCGGACGGACGGACAGACGGACGGACATGCCTTAATGAACTCCTCTTTTCAACCCAAGAACTTTCATATATGGAACTCTATATCTATCCCGATTATTTTGTGCCGTTACGTACTACCGTTATGTGAACAAAATTAAAATACCCTTGTACTAGTACCAGTACGCTGGGTATAAAAATGAAATGGTGTTCAGTCGTCACGCTAAAACTCGAAACCGGCCGCTAAAACTCGTAAACAGCTGAAAATTTGGGAGTTTGTTTGTTATTACCACGCGCAGGTCATGTTATAAAATCAGAACAAAATATTACGGAGGCGCGGCACCACCCATACAAACTTTTGAAGTTAACTTCTTAGGCGGCGATATGAAGTTCTGATTGAGAGTAAAATTTAAGAAAATGGATGACGTTGAAATGGAAGTTATGGCACGGAAATAGAAATTGTAGCCGACTTTCAGGCGTATGTTGCAGACTTTCAGGCGTAGGCGTTTTTATTATATCTCGGGAACCGCTCAACCGAATTGGATGAAATTTGGCATTATAGATAGTATGATTCTTTCTAAGATCATATGCGTGGGTGTTGCCACAGGGTTGCCACTTATCTCAATTTTTTTTAAATGGTTAGCAAAACATGCCAATATTGGTATCAAATAAAAGGTATTATCGACCGTGTTCCAAATATTTAAATCTCAAGGAGGGTTGACACCTAGGGTTGCCACCTAACCGCATTTTATTTATTTTTATTGATATCTCGGGAACCGCTTGACCGATGTGGATAAAGTTTGGCTTAGATAGTATGATTCAGTCTAAGATTATATGTGTGGGAGTTGCCACTAGGGGCGGTTCACAGGCTCAAGCAGGGTTGCCACGTAGGGTTGCCACCTAACCGCATTTTATTTATTTTTCTCTATATCTCGGGAACGGCTTGACCGATGTGGTTAAAGTTTTGGCATTATATATATATGCGTGGGTGCTGTCACTTGGAGCGGTTCACAGGGTTGCCACCTATCTAAATTTTTTTTAAATATTGAGCTAGATATGCCAATATGGGTATCAAATGAAAGGTATTTTCGACCGTATTCCAAATATGTAAATCTCAAGCAGGGTTGCCACCTAACCGCATTTTATTTATTTTTATTGAGATCTCGGGAACCGCTTGACCGATGTGGAAAAAGTTTGGCATTATAGATAGTATGATTCATTCTAAGATTATATGTGTGCGTGTTGCCACTTGGGGCGGTTCACAGGGTTGCAACCTATCTAAATTTTTTTTAAATATTGAGCAAGATATGCCAATATGGGTATCAAATGAAAGGTATTTTCGACCGTATTCCAAATATGTAAATCTCAAGCAGGGCTGCCACCTAACCGCATTTTATTTATTTTTCTCTATTTCTCGGGAACCGCTTGACCGATTTGGATAAAGTTTGGCATTATAGATAGTATGATTCATTCTAAGATTATACGCGTGGGCGGCGCTATTTTATTTATTTTGCCTTATATCTCGGGAACCGCTTTGCCGTTTTGTATTAATTTTGGCATTATTAGTAATATGATTCATTCTAAGACTATATACATGGCGGTTGGCACTTGGGGCGGTTCAAAGGGTTGCCACCTCTCTATTTTTTTTTTTGTAATATTAAGCAAGATATGCCTATATGGGTATCAAGTGAAAGGTATTTGCGACCGTGTTCCAAATATTTAAATTTCAAGCATGCTTGCCACCTAGTCTTCCTATCTTTCTTCGTACAACTCGTTTTCCTATCTCCCTCCCTTTTGTTCTTCATTGCCCTCTTTCCTTCTACCACGCCCCTCTTCCTCTATAACCCATTCGTATTGGCCCCTGTTAATTTAGGCCTAATTCTACCCATGTACCAAATTTTAAGGAAAACGCACCATATATAAGATATTTTCGAATGGATCGTTTCCCTGGTCCACTTCCCGGAAGTAACATATTGTCAATCTAAACCATTCTCGAATACATCTTATTCATATTTCGTTATTTCTAAACTTAAGAAGTTAACTTCTTTCACGTGTACTGGCTACACGCGGTTTTTTTCCTTCAAGGTGCATATCTCTAAAAGTATTTAAGGTAGGGACTTGGAAATTGGTACAGAGCTATAGGATAACAACACCATCACCCATGAAACTAGGGGTTAACCAAAAAGGGGTGCGGCACCTCCCATGCGAATGAAATACTTCATAGTCCATATCTCTGGAAGTTTTTAGGTTAGACCACTGAAATTTGGCAAGGGGTTTTATAAAATCGATTCCCACCACCTCCAAAAACACTGGGGATAACGAAAAAGTAGGCGTGGCACCTCCCATACAAATGAAATACTTCATAGTGGATATCTCTGGAAGTACTTATGTTAGACCACTCAAACGTGGTAAGAGGTTAGATGAGATCGATCCCTACCACCTCCAAAAAAACTGGGGATAACGAAAAAGGGGGCGTGGCACCTCCCCTACGAAGGAAATACTTCATAGTCCATATCTCTAGAAAAGGGAGTTGCCTGTATGCCGCAATGTCTGAATTTGACTTCCCTGCTAAGCTTAAATGGCTTTGCCAAATGACGTTGAGCAATACCAACAGCTCCGTCAGAATCGAGGCTTCAGACAGGGCGACTCTCTTTCGTGCGATTTCTTCAACCTGATGCTGGAGAAGATAATTCCAGCAGCAGAGCTAAACCGCGATGGTTCAATATTTTACAAGAGGGTGCAATATCTGGCGTATGCTGATGATATTGATATCATTGGCCTCAACAACCGCGCCGTAAGCGCTGCCTTCTCTGGACTCGATAAGGAAGCGAAAAAAGTGGGTCTTGCGGTCAACGAGGACAAGACGAAGTATCTGCCGTAATCAGAGAAAGAATCGGCGCACCTGCGCCTTGGCAGCCAAGTCACCGTTGATAGCTACAAGTTTGAAACGGTGAGGGACTTCGTCTATTTGGCAACCAGAATTAACACCGAAAATACTCATCAGTCTAGAAATTCAAAGGAGAATCACTCTTGCCAACAAGTGTTACTTTGGATTAAGTTGGCAATTGAGAAGTAAAGTCCTCTCTCGACAAACAAAGATCACGCTTTATAAGTCCCTCATCATACCAGTCCTGATGTACGGCTCGGAATCATGGACAGTGTCAAGAGAAGATGAGATGGCCCTTGGAGTATTTGAGATAAAAGTTCTCCGGAAGATTTATGGTCCTTCCCGTGATGCCAACGGCGAGTATCGAAGGAAATTTAAAGTTGAGCTGTACGAGCTTTACGCAGACCTGACCATGTCCAGCAGATTAAAACCCCAAAGGCTCCGCTGGTTAGGACATGTTATGCGAATGGACAAAGAAGCGCCAGAACAGAAGGTTTTCCTACCGACACCCGAATTCGGCAGCAGGGGAAGGGGGAGGCCTCGACTGAGAAGGAAACAACAAGTGGAGGATTACTTCAACTCCCTTGGGGTTTCCAATTAGCGCCAGTTATCGCTAAAAAGTAATGACTGGCGTGCTTTGATACGAAGCGGCCAAAATCACCTATCCGGTTAAGCGTCAATAAATGACGCAAGCCAAGATTAGATTAGATATCTCTGAAATTATTTAGGTTAGACCACTGAAATTGTGTGAGGAGTTATATAAGATCAATCCCTGTCACCTCCCAAAAAAACTGAGAATACCGAAAAAGGGGGCGTGGTTCCTCCTATACGAAGGAGATAGGGATATGGATTGAAATAGATATAGTGATCGGGTTAGAGAAACATGCAGGGAAATAAATTTGTGGAAGGACAACGTCTGCCGGGTCAGCTAGTTTTCTATAGATATGAAAATTCTTGTAGCTCTTCTTATTTAAGAGTTATGGACCACTTTGTATGGACGTTGCAGAGTTTGGAAGTAGGTTTCGAAGTTCCTTTACGTGTTTGAGAAAGTCTGCGCTTCTGTCAGATTATTTTCAACAGGTAGTATATAATATTAAAGGTTTAATAAATATGTAATATGATGAATTTCATATCAAAGGCTGAAAAAAGTACATTTTGAACCCGACCCCCTCAGAGTTTGAAGAAATTTTGCATAGAGGTACATCTTACCCACCCAAACACAATCTCATTTTTAGAAATTGCATTTTCGAAAAATTGTTGGCGTGGCAAGGTATCGAAATACTCGAAAATATTCGAAAAATGACGATAATAGGTAGTTTAAAGTGTGATTACTACGGAATGGCGTTACCGATTTCAAAGATCTACATACCATTAGAAAGGCATTGAAATTGCTTTAAAAAAATACAATGTAAAAATTTTTTAGTACACTGAAAAAAAATGTTTTCCAAAATATATTTTCCAAATAAACTGAAAAAAAACTTCAAGCGATTTTGAAAAGTAAAATTTTATTTTAGAAAGGTCTATTCAATATATATAACATATCTGAAAACTAAAATTTGTTTTTTTTTCTTTTTTATTTAATTTATTTAAGTAAATGCATCTCTTGGTTACTTTCTCATATTTCAAACTAATCAACCGATTTAAAATATTGTTATACCGTTAGAAGGTATTAAAATCCCCTTTTGAAAACATATACTGTAAAGATTCTATATTACACTGAAAAAAATTTGATATTATTGTGTGACAAAAAAAGGTACCTAGCTATACTTTGGAAGTTATACAGATACAGATACTATGACTAAGTATTGAAATAGATTCGAACAAGAATCGTATTATCAAATTTTTCAGACACAAACAATAAATTGACGTACACTTGATAAAGTTAATTTTTTATTTTTATTTATTTAGATTTATTATACAACTTTGCTCATACTGCAGACTTTCGGAATATTTGCTTACTTTTAGTGATGTTTCATCTAAAGGTACAAAAGAATGGAAGCTTTGAGTTCCTGTAATAGTTTTGGCATTTTTGTATCTTGAAAGTAGCTCTTCTTTTGTTTTGTTGTATTCATCAGCGTCTGCGTAAGTAACTTCTATGGAGCTGTTAAGGGTCAGTTACATTAAGCTTTATTTTGACTTTACCTCAAACTTTGACTTTGACAGCAAAGTTCAGTATACGTATTTAAACGAAGCATGGCAAATTGGAGACCTCAAAGTTGAAGCAAGGTTAAAATTTGGCAAACTTTCAAATTTTGCTTGCTTTGCTTGCTTTGACAATCAGATCTTGATGACTTTGCTTTAATTAAAGAATAAAAAGTTGGAGGAAATAATAATTAATTCATTTTTTCTATATTAAATTAATAAATTAACTAAAACACTACGAATGCAAAGAAAAAAATAACGAAAACAAATGTATAAAAGAGAAGCATCAAGGCGTTCATTGTAGTATACCTCTGAAGTTGGACGCAAAGTTTTGAGGTAGCAAATGTCAGGCGAGGTTAACAAAGCTTTATGTATTCGACCCTTTATACGTTTGTGAAGCCCAATGATAAAGGTCTTTCCCCATTTGAATTTGGTTTTTATTTTCCATGCTATAATTCCGAGCGCCTCTTTTCAATGTACCACCTATACCATCACATGCAGATTTTCCATGGCTGGTTGCGTAAAAGTCCCAATCAGCGAATATTACGAAATCAATTTGATGATTACATAAATTAATTAAGTTGTACTTGTTTTTGTACTGTGCTCCTGCACCATCTGACACGTAGATAACTTTCGTAGTTGAACTGCTTATATTAGTCTTAACAAAATTAATCATTTTTGAAATATATAGATGAACTGCTTTGCTATCATGGATATTACAATCGGATATTATGGCAAAGGTTCTATGAATTAAGTTATCGTTATCTTTGTAATAAATAACGAACGGATGTATCGTGGCTTGAATAATAAATTCCAATGATATCCTTGAATAGAATCTTGTATAACAAACGCATAGTTTTCAGCGAAATCCATTTGAACTAGCAGTTCTCCTGGCAGCAGTGTCATTTTTCTTTCACGACTGGCTCTTAGCTGTGAAATGATGTCTTTGAAAACGGTTCATTAGTTTGAGCTTGATATCAAAATATCAGAAAGTAACCAAGAGATGCATTTACTTAAATAAATTTAAAAAAAGAAAAGAACCGCATTTTAGTTTTCAGATACATATGTTATATATGGGCATTGCCTAGTGTTGCGGACGTTACGTTTGAACGTCTTTTTTGAATTTTGAGTAAGAAGTATCGTGAAAACTGGAGTCATTATATTATTTATGGACGTATTTTAGGACCTGCTGTCGGTTAAAGTATCTTGCAGACGATAGCATAGTATTGTGGCGAATGTTCTCAAGAATAGCTCATCTCCCAACTCTAGCGTATTTCTATCACTAGCGTCACTACCACAACTACAGCTGTTTAGATACATGACGTGAGAGCGAGAGAGGGAGAGGTAGCTCGCGTGTTTGCGAATGTGGCACAAAGAGGAGATGACGATAGATAAACGCTTCGAGAACACTGTTGCACGAATAAACCAGAAAGGGGTAGACATTTCTAGGTTGTGAAGCTGCTGTCTGCTAGGGTATATAAACCGCGCAAAGACAACGCAAATCAATCAGTTTATTTTGAAGTGTTGTACAGTGAAGTACTGAACAGTGAATTAACCCGCGATATTGTACTACGGTTTTTAGTACTGAATAAAGCGTACTACTTATTAAGCAGAATCGGAGTGTTTTATTTAACGTACAGTGATCGAACTCAGGGAAAATAATCAAGGAATCACCGAATTCGTCACAATTGGTGTCAGAAGCGGTATTGTTAAATAAAAACAAGGTCGCCCTGCGGGTTAGGGGTTTAGAATATGCCCGAGGTAGGCATACCGGTCGTAAGAGGCGACTAATATGCACATAGGTAATTGACGTGCTACTCGATGGTTGATCTACGGATATGATGCCTCTCACCTCTCATTACCCATCTTCTCCTTCCTCATGGATGGAGGGATGCCATGACCTAGAAGGTTCCACTGGTCATACCAAATCGCTACCACGACAGTCGGGCAGTACCGCAAGGGAGTACCGCAGCGTACCGGGGTCATATCCGGCCAAGGACTGTCAACTTCGGCATCACTCCCCAAAACCTTCGGGGAGTGTTTTGTTGTTAACAACAACAACAACAACAATAAAAACAAGGACATTGAAAAGGATAACAAGGACATTGAAAAGGATAACAAGGACATTTTAAGGATAACAAGGACATGGCAAAGTTGAATGAGTTGAAGATCCAGCAACTCAAAAACGAGTTAGAACGACGTGGATTGGCAACAACGGGCAATAAAGCAGAGCTACAATCACGGTTGCGAGAGGCTATGGAAGCAGAGGGAATCAACGTCGACGACCACGTTTTTCAGCTTGCGGATGAGGCGACGAAAATAGAAGAGCAAAAGGATTCAGTGGAAAATGTGGACACAAACTCTTTATTGGCTGCCTTGGCTCAGATGTCAAACAACATAACATCAAGCATGGCATCTCAGTTGGAACAACAAAAGACACGCATGACATCAAAGTTGGAGCAACAAGAGTCACGCATGACTTCTCAGATCTCAGCTCAACTTGAGGATCAGGAGGCCCGGTTATCTTCAAAAATAGCATTGCAGCTGGAGGAGCAGAAAGAGGGTATGTCATCACAGCTAAAAATACAGGACAAGAAAATAATGCAACTTGAGGAGAAAGTCGAGGCCGAGGTGGATGCGTTAAGAAATCGCATCAAGGAGTTGCAGCTGAATCGCACAGTGGTTTCAACAAGCGCACCCAAGGTAAAAACCCCATCCTTTGACGGTTCTGTCGCTTTCCAGGTATTTAAGCTACAATTTGAGAAGACAGCAGCTGTGAACAGCTGGGGCGCTGAGGACAAAGTCGCTGCTTTATTTGTGTCATTGAAAGGATCTGCAGCCGAAATCTTACAGACTATTCCGGACGCTGAAAGAAACAACTATGAAGCGTTGATGGGAGCCCTTGAAAGACGTTACGGTAGCGAGCATAGGAGGCAGATATTTCAAATGGAGCTACAGAATCGCTTCCAGAAGGCTAATGAGACATTGCAGGATTTTGCATGGGACATTGAGAGGTTAGCTCATTTGGCGAACGCAGATGCACCCGTGGAATACATCGAGAGGGTAAAGATCCAAAGATTCATAAATGGAATAATGGATGTAGACACGAAGCGAGCCGCATATGCAAACCCCAAAAGGACATTCGCAGAGACGGTATCACACGCTTTATTACAAGAGACAGCCTCGATTTTATGTAAACCAGATAACAAGGTTCGCCATGTGGAAAAGGAGACATCAGACTTGGTCGAAAAAATCAACAAAGTTCTGGAAGCCTTGAATAGAGCACAAAAGAAAAGCGATGGTGTCATTAAATGTTTCAAGTGCGGAAAATCTGGCCATATGGTGCGTCATTGCAACATCGGCTCCAGAGACTTCGGCAATGCTTGTGGACGTAAGGGTAACGCTGGAGGAGATGACCAAGATGAATGCCCTATAGTTTCTGTGTCGCAGGTCGGAGGGAAAGCAAGTACTGTTACTGTTAGAGGTTCCTTGGACGGAAAAGAGCGGTTATTCACTGTGGATACTGGCGCATCTCATTCCATCATTAGAAGTGACTTGGTCCAAAAGAGAGTACGACCATTGCAGGATGCAAAGTTGCGGACAGTAACTGGTGAAAGTAAGCTGGTTCATGGAGAAGTGCGGTGCAAAGTTGCGATTGGGAATGCGACTACATACCACAACTTCTTAGTGGCAGATATTGTGGACGAAGTCATCATTGGCGTCGACTTCTTGGCTGTGAGAGACATTCACATGAACCTGAGAAATAGAGTTATGAGATACATTGGGTATTACACCAAAGGAGTTTCATTAGAGATGAAGCACAAGGACACTCGAAATGCAAAGGTACCTCCTCGACCAATGGCTTCTATAGACAAATGCCTACTTGAGAATATTTGGAGAAGTCAACAGGAAGATTCAGATCTGGCATGTGTGATCCGAGGGCTCGAGCGAAACAAACGACCAGCAAGAAAAGAAATGTCAGCGGCGAGTCCAGTTGCCAAGTCATATTGGGCACAATGGAACAGTTTACGAATGGTATCCGGTTGTTTGCATCGAATATGGGAGAGTGAGGATGGTCAATGCGCTCGGAAGCTTATAGTTGTTCCAAGGAAGCGGGTGTCTGATGTTCTCAGGGAAATGCATAACGATCCAAGTGGAGGTCATCTAGGAGTCAAGAAGACCTTGGAGAGGATTAAGCAGACATTTTATTGGGTTGGTTACGGTCAGTCGGTAAAGGAGTGGATTGCCAAATGCGATGAGTGCATCAGAGCAAGGGTGCTGAGGTCCACGAGTCATGGTCGAAGGAGGCAGTGCAACTCAGATGCACCGGTTGAGAGGATTACTCTGGATGAAGCTGGTCCATTCCCCAGAACTATAAGCAAAAACATGACAACCAGGTACGACAAAGCAATGGAAACAGAAGGATTTCTGGAAGGAGATTTAGTATTCCTTAACAGGCCACAACGGAGGAAAAGTGTGTCTCCCAAAGAAGCTCGCGTGTTTGCGAATGTGGCACAAAGAGGAGATGACGATAGATAAACGCTTCGAGAACACTGTTGCACGAATAAACCAGAAAGGGGTAAACATTTCTAGGTTGTGAAGCTGCTGTCTGCTAGGGTATATAAACCGCGCAAAGACAACGCAAATCAATCAGTTTATTTTGAAGTGTTGTACAGTGAAGTACTGAACAGTGAATTAACCCGCGATATTGTACTACGGTTTTTAGTACTGAATAAAGCGTACTACTTATTAAGCAGAATCGGAGTGTTTTATTTAACGTACAGTGATCGAACTCAGGGAAAATAATCAAGGAATCATCGAATTCGTCACAGTATGATGTCGCGGTTATAGCCACCTAAACTGCGTTGCGGACGTTACTCAAAACGGAAGTAGTGTTAAGGCAACTAGGTAAATTAGCAATTTTCTTCCAATTTCGAAGTATTAAGAAAAAGCCTTTAAGGATAAATTAAAGATGAATGTAGTGAGGTCTTAAAAACCGACACAAAAATAAGATAAGAAAAGCTGTTTGTAAGTAATCGTTACATATGTCTGTTGGGGTCGTTACGTTGCGGACGTTATTTTACTAGTAAAAAACAAATTTTTTCCATACAAAAAAAAATGTTGGTTGACTTTTTCTGGGAAACCCCAAATTTTTTTTTAAATCGCTGGTTTCCCAGTTTAAAAAAAATTGGAAAAAACTAAAAATTTTTGTTTTTTTTTCAATGTAATATAGAATCGTTACAGTATATGTTTTCAAAAGGTGATTTTAATACCTTTCTAACGGCATAACAATTTTTGAAATCGGTTGATTAGTTTAAGCGTGATATCAAAATATGAGAAAGTAACCAAGAGAAAAAAACGCTTTTTAGTTTTCAGATATGTTATATATCGCCGGTTCCAAAGTAAACAGAAGTATTTCAAAATTTAAATTGTTTTTGAAACGGCATTCAAAATTTCATTTTTACAATGGAGTTCTATGAAAAAATAAAAGTTTGAAATGCTGTTTTCCCAAAAATTTTAAAAAGTAAATACATCTGTTTACCTTGGAACCGGCGATATATTGAATAGACCTTTATAAAATAAAATTTTATTTTTCAAAAGCGCTTGATCTTTGAAGTGTTTCTTCAGTTTATTTGGAAAACATATTTTGGAAAACATTTTTTTTTCAGAGTACTAAAAAAATGTTACAGTGTATTTTTTTGAAAGCTTATTTCAATACCTTTCTAATGGTATGAAGATCTTTGAAATCGGTAAAGCCATTCCGTAGTATTCACACTTTAAAGTACCTATTATCATAATTTTTTCGAATATTTTCGAATATTTCGATACCTTGCCACGCCCACAATTGTTAGAAAATGCAATTTCTAAAAATGAGGTTGTGTTTGGGTAGGTAAGATGTACCTCTATGCAAAATTTCATCAAATTCTGAGGGGGTCGGGTTCAATACATGTTGGTTTTGATATGAAATTCACCATATGTAAACGAAAAATAAATTACTCTAAAATAAAATTGTCTGTACTTTTTACCACGCTTTTATTAGCTTCACTTGTATGTTAGTTTGTTTGTTTGTTCAAAATGTAGTTGCCCGAAAACCTTAAAATTTCCGTACAATATGAGAATCAAACGAAAGGGGAAGGCCCCAGGTTATCGATCAAAATGTGAATGCCCAAAAACCTTAAAACTACCCTATAATATGGGTATCAAACGAAAGGGGAAGGCCCCAGGATTCATTTGGACTTCGATATATTTCGATAAATTCATCGATAACTGAGTTATCTGTCAAAATATGATTGCCCAAAACCCTTAACATTTCCCGACAATATGGGTACAAAACGAAAGGGGAAAACCCCTTCCTTAATTTGGACATCGACATATTTCGGTAAATTCATCGATAACTGATTTATCGGTCAAAATGTGAATGCCGAAAAACCTTAAAATTTCCCTACAATATGGGTATCAAACGAAAAGGGAAGTCCCCAGGTTTAATTTGGACATAGATATTTTTCGATAAATTTATCGGTAACTGAGCTATCGGTCAAAATGTGAATGCCCAAAAACCTTAAAAACTTTCCTTTCATATGGGTATCAAACGAAACGGGAAGGCCCCAGGACTCATTTGGGCATCGATATATTTCGATAAATTTATCGATAACTGAGTTATCGGTCAAAATGTGAATGGCCAAAAACCTTTAAATTTCCCTTCAATATGGGTATCAAATGAAAGGGGAAGGCCCCAGGTTTCATTTGGAAATCGAAATAAAAACCTTAAAATTTCCCTACAATATGGGTTACAAACCCATAAACGGGTTGTGCGCTGGGTTTGGGACCCGCCACGTAAAAAACCAACTCCAATGAAAACAAAGACAAAGCCTCGGATGAGAACCCTCTTTAATGTTGACGACCCGGCAAAACGTACAAGGAATAGATATTTGGATATTAGGGCATGTACTTGGAATGTCCGGACCCTTTCAAGGGATGGTACCGCTGCCCGACTGGTTGATGTCCTCGTAAACGCAAAGGCTGACATCACCGCTCTGCAGGAAATGCGATGGACGGGACAAGGAAAGACAACCATCGGACCTTGTGACGTATACTATAGTGGCCAGACACGCGGCAAAGCGCGTGGTGTAGGATTCGTGGTGGGAGAGACACTTCGCCGCCAAGTACTAGCGTTCACTCCTGTGAACGAACATCTCGCTGCGATCCGCATCAAGGCGATGTTTTTCAACATAACATTTATCTGCGCCTATGCGCCGACTGAGGAGACGGACGATGCAGAGAAGGACTCCTTTTACGATAAACTTGAACAGACTTATGATCGCTGCCCCCACATGATATCAAAATCGTGCTCGGCGACTTTAATGCCAAGGTGGGCAAGGAAGGAGTCTTTGGTCCTACAGTTGGAAAATTTAGTCTCCACGATATAACATCACCCAACGGCACTAGGTTGATTGACTTCGCCTCTTCTCGCAATATGGTCATCAGTAGTACTAGGTTCCAGCATAAACAAATACACCAAGCCACCTGGCTGTCCCCTGATCAAAGAACAAGAAACCAGATTGATCATGTCATGATTGACAGCAGACATAGCTCCACCGTTCTGGACGTGCGTACACTTCGTGGTCCCAATATTGACTCTGACCATTATCTTGTCGCAGCCAAGATACGCACACGCCTCTGTGCAACGAAGAAAGTGCGCACAGTAACGGAAGGAAAGTTTGACGTCGAGAAGCTGCGCATGACACAGACAGCTGATAATTTCACAACTCGACTCTCACACCTGCTAGCAGAAGGCAATCCTCGACCTAACGATGTAACCGAGCAATGGAAGCATATCTCTCACTCATTGCGTACCGCCGCTGAGGCCACTATAGGGTTCCAGCGAGCCCGCAGGAACAACTGGTACGATGAGGAATGCAAAACTGCCTCGAAAAAAAAGGACGCTGCCTACAAGGAGACGTTGCGAACGGGCGCAACCCGAGGTGTATGGCAAAAATATCGTGAGGCAAAGAAGGAAGAGACGCCTTTTCAGAAAAAAGAAAAGTGAGGCCGAAAGGCGTGAGTGTGAGGACCTTGAGATGCTGGCTGACAGGAATGATGCCCGAAAATTCTATGAAAAGATCCGGCGGATGACGGAAGGTTTTAAGACCGGGGCAAGCTCCTATAAGGACAATAATGGCGACCTGGTAACCGACGTACAAAGTGTACTTAAATTATGGAGGGAGCACTTCTCCTCACTGCTAAATTGCGAGGGAGACGTCGAACCCGATACCCCAATCCCTGACGATGGAAAAGTCGTCCCACCACCTGACTATGATGAAGTGAGGATAGCTATATCCCGGCTCAAAAACAACAAAGCGCCTGGAAAAGACGGACTACCCGCCGAGCTGTTCAAACACGGAGGCGAAGAGCTGGTAAAAAGCATGCATCAGCTCTTATGCAGAATATGGTCAGACGAGTGCATGCCTCCAGATTGGAATTTAAGTGTGCTCTGCCCAATCCACAAGAAAGGCGATCTCGCTAACCGCACCAACTACCGCGGAATCAGTCTTCTTAATATCGCATATAAGGTTCTTTCTAGCGTGTTGTGTGAAAGGCTGAAGCCCATCGTAGACAAACTGATTGGACCTTATCAGTGTGGCTTTAGACCTGGTAAGTCTACCATCGACCAGATTTTCACGATACGCCAAGTCCTGGAGAACACCCATGATAAAAGAATCGACACACACCATCTCTTTGTCGATTTCAAAGCCGCTTTTGGCAGCGCAAAAAGGAGTTGCCTGTATGCCGCCATGTCTGAATTTGACTTCCCTGCACAGCTCATACGGCTTTGCCAAATGACGTTGAGCAATACCAACAGCTCCGTCAGAATCGGGAAGGACCTCTCTGAGCCATTTGAAACCAAACGAGGCTTCAGACAGGGCGACTCCCTTTCGTACGATTTCTTCAATCTGATGCTGGAGAAGATAATTCGAGCATCAGCACTAAACCGCAATGGTACAATCTTTTACAAGAGCGTGCAATTGCTGGCGTATGCCGATGATATTGATATCATTGGCCTTAACAACCGCGCCGAAAGCGCTGCCTTCTCTGGACTGGATAAGGAAGCGAAAAAAGTGGGTCTTGCCGTGAACGAGGACAAGACGAAGTATTTGCTGTCATCAAAGAAAGAATCGGCGCACCTGCGCCTTGGCAGCCATGTCACTGTTGATAGTTACAAATTTGAAACTTTGAGGGACTTCGTCTATTTGGGAACCAGTATCAACACCGAAAATAATATCAGTCTAGAAATCCAGCGGAGAATCACTCTTGCCAACAAGTTCTACTTTGGACTAAGTAGGCAATTGAGAAGTAAAGTCCTCTCTCGAAGAACAAAGATCACGCTCGATAAGTCTCTCATCATACCTGTCCTGATGTATGGCTCAGATTCATGGACAATGTCAAGAGAAGATGAGATGGCCCTTGGAGTATTTGAGAGAAAAGTTCTCCGGAAGATTTATGGTCCTTCCCGTGATGCCAACGGCGAGTATCGAAGGAAATTTAACGATGAGCTGTACGAGCTCTACGCAGATCTGACCATTTTCCAGCGAATTAAAGCCCAAAGACTCCGCTGGCTGGGCCATGTTATGCGAATGGACAAAGAAGCTCCAGCACAGAAGGTTTTCCTATCGTCGCCTGTATTCGGCAGCAGAGGAAGGGGGAGGCCTCGACTGAGATCGAAACAACAGGTGAAGGATGACTTGAACTCCCTTGGGGTTTCCAATTGGCGTCAGTTATCGCTAAAAAGGAATGACTGGCGTGCTTTGATATGCAACGGCCAAAATCGCTTAGGCGGTTAAGCGCCAATAAATGATGATGATGGGTTACAAACGAAAGGAGAAGGCCCCAGGACTCATTTGGACATCGACACCTTAAAAATTCCCTACAATATGGGTATCAAATGAAACGGGAAGGGCCCAGGTTTCATTTGGAAATCGATAAATTTATCGATAACTGAGCCGCTGAGGCCACTATAGGGTTCCAGCGAGCCCGCAAAAACAACTGGTACGATGAGGAATGCAGCACTGCCTCGGACAAAAAGGACGCTGCCTACAGGGAGACGTTGCGAACGGGCGCAACCCGCAGTGTATGGCAACGCTATCGTGAGGCAAAGAAGGAAGAGAGACGCCTTTTCAGAAAAAAGAAACGTGAGGCCGAAAGGCGTGAGTGTGAGGAGCTTGAGATGCTGGCTGACAGGAATGATGCCCGAAAATTCTATGAAAAGATCCGGCGGATGACGGAAGGTTTTAAGACCGGGGCAAGTTCCTGTAAGGACAATAATGGCGACCTGGTAACCGACGTACAGAGTGTACTTAAATTATGGAGGGAGCACTTCTCCTCACTGCTAAATTGCGAGGGAGACGTCGAACCCGATACCCCAATCCCTGACGATGGAAAAGTCGTCCCACCACCTGACTATGATGAAGTGAGGATAGCTATATCCCGGCTCAAAAACAACAAAGCGCCTGGAAAAGACGGACTACCCGCCGAGCTGTTCAAACACGGAGGCGAAGAGCTGGTAAAAAGCATGCATCAGCTCTTATGCAGAATATGGTCAGACGAGTGCATGCCTCCAGATTGGAATTTAAGTGTGCTCTGCCCAATCCACAAGAAAGGCGATCCCGCTAACCGCACCAACTACCGCGGAATCAGCCTTCTTAATATCGCATATAAGGTTCTTTCTAGCGTATTGTGTGAAAGACTGAAGCCCATCGTAGACAAGCTGATTGGACCTTATCAGTGTGGCTTTAGACCTGGTAAGTCTACCATCGACCAGATTTTCACGATACGCCAAATCCTGGAGAAGACCCATGATAAAAGAATCGACACACACCATCTCTTTGTCGATTTCAAAGCCGCTTTTGACAGCGCAAAAAGGAGTTGCCTGTATGCCGCCATGTCTGAATTTGACTTCCCTGCAAAGCTTATACGGCTTTGCCAAATGACGTTGAGCAATACTAACAGCTCCGTCAGAGTCGGGAAGGACCTCTCTGAGCCATTTGAAACCAAACGAGGCTTCAGACAGGGCGACTCCCTTTCGTGCGATTTCTTCAACCTGATGCTGGAGAAGATAATTCGAGCAGCAGAGCTAAACCGCAATGGTACAATCTATTACAAGAGCGTGCAATTGCTGGCGTATGCCGATGATATTGATATCATTGGCCTTAACAACCGCGCCGTAAGCGCTGCCTTCTCTGGACTGGATAAAGAAGCGAAAAAAGTGGGTCTTGCGGTCAACGAGGACAAGACGAAGTATTTGCTGTCATCAAAGAAAGAATCGGCGCACCTGCGCCTTGGCAGCCACGTCACTGTTGATAGTTACAAATTTGAAACTGTGAGGGACTTCGTCTATTTGGGAACCAGCATTAACACCGAAAATAATATCAGTCTAGAAATCCAACGGAGAATCACTCTTGCGAACAAGTGCTACTTTGGACTGAGTAGGCAATTGAGAAGTAAAGTCCTCTCTCGAAGAACAAAGATCACGCTCTATAAGTCTCTCATCATACCTGTCCTGATGTATGGCTCAGATTCATGGACAATGTCAAGAGAAGATGAGATGGCCCTTGGAGTATTTGAGAGAAAAGTTCTCCGGAAGATTTATGGTCCTTCCCGTGATGCCGACGGCGAATATCGAAGGAGATTTAACGATGAGCTGTACGAGCTTTACGCAGATCTGACCATAGTCCAGCGAATTAAAGCCCAAAGGCTCCGCTGGCTGGGTCACGTCATGCGAATGGACAAAGAAGCTCCAGCCCAGAAGGTTTTCCAATCGTCACCCGAATTCGGCAGCAGAGGAAGGGGGAGGCCTCGACTGAGATGGAAACAACAGGTGGAGGATGACTTGAACTCCCTTGGGGTTTCCAATTGGCGTCAGTTATCGCTAAAAAGGAATGACTGGCGTGCTTTGATAGGCGACGGCCAAAATCGCTTAGGCGGTTAAGCGCCAATAAATGATGATGATGATGAGTTATCGGTCAAAATGTGAATGCCCAAAAACCCTAAAATTTCCCTTCAATATGGGTATCAAACGAAAGGGGAAGGCCCCAGGCTTCATTTGGACATCGACATATTTCGCAAATTTATCGATAACTGAGTTATCGGTCAAAATGTGAATGGCCAAAAAACTTAAAAATTCCTTACAATATAGGTATAAAACAAAACGGGAAGGCCCCAGGTTTCATTTGGAAATCGATATGTTTCGATAAATTTATCGATAACTGAGTTATCGGTTAAAATGTGGTTGCCCGAAAACCTTAAAAGTTCACTTTAACCCTAGAACACACACCCAGAAAATACCACGAAAAGACACACCCGGAATACGTTTGTACCCGGGACCTTATTTTGCGGTTTTTTTTAATGCTTATTCAACCGATTTCTATGAGTTTTTTTTTTTTTAATGTATATTTTAATATATAACAAGTATTTTGTCTTTTGTTTCATTCGAATATTCCTACTGGTTCCAGCGATATGGGCAAATAAAGTCAGGACATGCAACAGTGGATTTTAGTTTTTTTTTTGTTTTTGTTGTTGTCCTGATAAATGCAAAACAAAATAATATAATTTATAATAATATACTTGTAGAGTAACAACGAATACACATTTTGGTTTTTGTTTCATTGAAATATTCTACCTGGTTCAAAAGATATGTGCAAAAAGGTCGCGCAAGGTATGGGTACGTAGGTAGCAAATACACTGGTATAACTGGGTTTTGTATTTTATATGCAGCTGCAAGGGTTGTTTTCACACGAGGTGTTGTTATAAATGCTGCCTGTTGATATTTTCATTATTGTTTTGGTGCTCAAAAGTGTAAGAAGTGAAAATATAAGTGAAAATAAATATAACTGAAACTATAAATAACTGGATACGAAATGGCTTCAAGAAGAAACGAATATTTATCAAGTGCAGCATATAGAAGGTAAAAAATGTAAAATAAGCAACAATGTAAACATATACTAATTTTTTTATTATGCAGGCTAACTGAGGAACACCGAGAATCATATATACAATCTTTATTTGATGAAATTTGTGACGATGACGCTCCCTATGATTTTGACTCAGAAGATGAAGAAGAAATTCAAATCAATGACATTGAAATTGATGATGAAGATGCTGAAGTTTCGCAAAGTGCCGCAGAAGTATTACCTGATTATTCGGACTATGAGGATGATGAAGAAGACGATGAAGAAGAAGAAGTAGAAGAAAATAATACCTGCTAGTGACGAAAAATTTGTTGCACGTGATGGTACTGAGTGGATGAAAGAACCAAATGTAAGTCGTCAGGTACTCAGACAAAATATTATAAGAGAACGTTCTGGACCAGATGCACTGAAATGTTGCCAATAGAGCAAACATTCAAATGTTTCATGAACGTTCAAATGGCTGATATAATTATGCGCCACACAAATAAGTTAGCAAAAGAAACTTATGATGCTTACAACAATGCGCATCCAAACACAACTCCTAAGTCATGGACGCCTGTGTCAATTACAGAGCTGTATGCCTTTTTTGGCATACTTATTATGACTGGTGCGAACCATAGCAATGGAGAACATGTTCGAGATTTATGGAGCGTCAAAAACTATCCTTTATATCGCGCCACAATGGGAGTCAACCGTTTCTGTTCGATATTGCGGTTCCTAAGATTTGACGATAAAAACACTCGTGCAACACGCTTACTAACTGATAAAGCAGCACCGATCAGTGAGTTGTGGACGATGATGAACAGTAATCTTGCTGCACATTACAAGCCCAGCTCATGCTTGACGATTGATGAACAATTATTTCCTTATCGTGGACGCACACGGTTTACGCAGTACATACCGACAAAACCTGCTAAATATGGTATCAAGGTTTGGTGGATTTGCGATGCCACAAATGCATATCCACTGCATGGACAAATATATACTGGCCAAGCAGAAACTGGTAGGGAAACGAACCAAGGCGAACGAGTGGTGAAGGATTTGTCTGCCAAATACCAAGGAAGTGGCCGAAACATTACAATGGACAATTTGTTTACGACCTTGCCAGTTGCAGAGCTGCTTCTCACCTGGAAACTCACGATCGTTGGAACTTTGCGCAAAAACAAATCATATATTCCTCAAGAAATGAAGCCGAACAAAAACAGGACAATTGGTTCAACGACATTTGGCTTCAAAAATAATGTGACAATGTGCTCTCGTGTTCCCAAAAAAAAATAAAGCAGTAATTTTGCTTTCGACCATGCATAATGATGCTGAAATAGCTGCCAGTGGGAAACCTGAAATAATTGAATATTATAATCGTACCAAAGGTGGTGTTGATCGAATGGACCAAATGTTTGCGGAATATCCAACACAAAGACAAACAAAACGATGGCCACTAGCGATGTTCTTCAACATGTTGGACATTTGTAACGCCAGCCCTGTCCCCCAAACTCGCCTAAGTGGCACGCAGCATGTATACATACGCACGTAGAAGTCCGCAGCAATGTTGCCAAAGTTCCGCAACAATGTTGCTGAAGCACAAGCAGCATTGTATAGGAAGTACGGGCATCATGCAGAGCAGACGGTATGCCTTTGTAAATGTATGAGTTGGTGAAAGTGTATATGTGTGAGTACGGAAAGCCGAAAGTGAGGTAGCATAAGTGTTGGTAGGAAATTTCCGTTGGTAACTTTACTTTCTAGAACACAGCAGAGGACATAAAAGAGGGTGAAACTGGGCAACGGGCCATAGTTGAAAGTTAAAGCGGTGTAGAGAAGTGTTGGCGAAAGTGCAAAAAAAAAAAAAAAGTCCAAATATTGCAAAGTTTTTTTGTGCAAAGTAAAGTGCGCGATTATATTTCGAGTGCGGGCGAATAAAATATCTAAGTGAAGTATCGCGAACCGAAGCAGCCACAAGAGGTTTTCAGCGTTCCTGCTTGTTTGTTTTCGACGATCGTGGGGGAAGTCTTCCCTGGATTTATGGAATCACGGCAACAGTTCCGAATACCAGGTGAGTGATGCACTGGTTACTAATTTCGTTGAGTAGTGGCTATTTCCCTTGGCGTACACCCTGGGGTTGCGGATGCGCTATACCCCATGGTTAAAGCAAGGCAAATAAAGGATTCACTCGTTCCGTTCCCTGTGTCTGGACTGGTTAACGTCCGTGAGGAAGGGATAACGGAGTGAACAGAGAAAGATAGGAAATGAAAATTTAGAATATATATGCTCGCATGCACTAGTAAATGCCGGTAAAACGTTGACCAAACCGCATAACATCTTTTATTTTGTTCTTTCTTATATTTATTTAGAGCACTTTCCGAGCCACTAAGAGGGCAGTTCCAACCGCTCGCACTCACGCTGCACGCAACGGAGGCAAATCAAACGAAACTCCCGTCATTTCACCACCTACGCTAGCATAACAGCACTCGGAGCAACACCAGCACGGCACCACCTAAACCACACCACTTCTTAAGAAGAACGACAACCACAACATTCGGAATCCGTGGGTGGCCCTACACCGACTTCCACTGCCCACTCTCACTTTGAGGTATACAGCAAGCAAATCCCCAAAAGTAATGCTACAACAACAACGTCAACAATCGCAGCAAGCACAACACCAGCACAACAACAAGTTAACCAGATCCAGATGTCCAGATGCCACCGAGGAAGCAGCATTTTGGTTTAATTTTTCTAAATAATCTGTAGTTCTTCTTAATTATGTATATAGGTAGAGCGGAGTAGTTAATAGAGGGGCAGATAGCATTTAAATTTTTTTTTGGGCATACATTTTTTTTATCGGATCAAAGTATTTTTGTGTAAAAAGCTTATTTGAACATACGAATTGATATTAATTTTTTTGCAGTTTCCAAGTTTCCCAATTCAATTATTGTGCTTCGATCGCAGTCAATTTCGTAGGACTTACTCGTTAGAGTTCATCTTTTTAGTTTTTTTTTTTTCGGTTTACACACATATTTCTTTAGCCCTCTTTTTCGTTCGCTTTTTGTGCGGACCTTTTTTTCGGGATTTACACTCCACTAATTCGCCTACTAAAGCACATGTTTTAGGACTTTTGTAAACTGGCTTAAAGCGATTTTGGCCTATTACCCCGGGTCAAAAATTAATATCTTCGGCGGTACACGGTATGACCGGTGTCATACTGTCTTGGTTCAATATTAATAATTGTCTCCAATTACCTTTTTTTTCTTTCGTTTTTTTGGCAAGGGAAATCCACGTAGTAGTTTGTGGCGGGAGTTCGTCCACTCATCCCCAGTGTCCGGAACGTCGATCCCCACACAAGTTAAATTAATTAACACGGCTAGACACTTCAGGAAACTTTCGTTCCCACACTTTTTCCTTTTTTTTGTAAAAATTAATTTTATTGATAAATTCATATTTTTGCATATTCATTGAGGTGCAACCCGCGTGGTATCCCAAAGTGTATGTTAGACTACTGAGCGTGGTGATCGCGCTCGATGCTGAATGTATGTTGAGCATATATGAAGACATGCATGGATGAAGGAGGTATGTCGCATTCTCACTCAATTTCTGTTTTTGGCATTGCTGAATAGTGTTTATGCAGATCTATATTTCTGTCTTATCAGAATCTGCCTATCGTGAAAATTTTAGAAGATAATTCATGGATGAAGGGGGTATGTACACAACTTTTCAATATGAATTGTGGAAGAAGGGGGTATGTTCCAATTTTTTCATATAAAACACTAAATAAAAACGTATGCTTTTTATTGCATATCATGCAACGTCTTTTATGGCTTTGCATAATTTTTTTGTCAGTTTTCCATAAAGATTCGAAAAAACCTCAAATGTTTAAGCAAAACTTTAAAGTCGATTTTCTCGTTTCACTCAAAATGCGAGATACCCCCTTCATCCATGCATGTCTTCATATGTTTATTTGAGTTCATTCCTTTTTTTTTAGCAACAGGTTCTCAAGAGCGAGGGTACCTGACCAACGGAGCAACCAGGTGAGTGCAAAAATATATAAAACACATATGCTAAATATATGTATGTACACCTATTGAGAGGAGCTGCTAATCCGCCACCGATCTTTTGAGGGAGTAGCAGCGAGAAAATCCAAGCAATATTGTTTTACATACATAAATACACATACATACATATCGATACTAGATTTGTGATCTTTGGAGCGATCGCGTTCTCCATTCTCAATGATAGGTACTAATCCCACTCAAAACCAGTTTTACTTTTGTTTCCTTTTTTTCCTACTCCATCCTAAATTTCGGTGACATATTGCGGTAGGTCAGTTGTATTATGAATAAAGTTTAGGGCTTTTAAGCAAGCGTGTAACAGCAAGCGTTTGCATCTGATAGATTCGTTTTGCACACATGTACCAACGAAAACATTAAAGGGGTCGCCACAACTGAGCGCAAAATTGTATTAGGTATCTTTTTTTATTTAAGTCATAAAAATAAATGTAAACGGTAGTTTTGATAAGAACGGAGAATATATGAATTTGTACATACGCTAGCATGTCATGCTTAAATTTAATTCCTTAGGTTACGACTCTGTAGGGTCACGTAAAAATTTGGATTTTTCTAGATTGAATTCATTTGGGTTTTTTTTGCAGTTTAAGCAGTAGAGATTAGTTCTATTGCTTTAGATTCTTTTCATACAACTTTTTTTGGAATTGTCACCTGAATTTTTAGCGATAAAAGTATAGGATTAGCGTATAAAGCTAGATGTAAGAATATATTTTTTGTGAATAAAATGAAATGTTCAGTTGAAAAGTTGTAGTTGAAATCATGCAGGGCTAGGTTTCAATTATTTTTGGTGTGGGTGCTGCCTCTGTGCGCACCAAGGTGTATGAAGGTGAGTAAGCCCGGAAATGACTGAGTGACGGACAGACGAACGTCAGGTTTGGGGGCACTGTGAGTAATTAGGAGTCAGCACAGGGCCCATGGTTGCGCGAAAGTTGCGCGGAAGCGGGTGGGAAGACTCCGCCTGACAGGACAGGCCTCTCCTGACAGCTACATGACACATTACAGCTCTTGCAGCCTACATTGTCTACGATTTGAATAACCCTATGTTGCCTTGGAGATCAAACAAGCGTAAGCTGATCCTGCGCAGCTTGGCTGAAGCATTGTGTATGCCCATTATTGAAGCCAGAGCCATAAATCAACATCTGCCGCAGCGCGCACGCCAAAACCTGTGTGCGGATCTTGCTATTTATGTTACGCACAAGAGGAAAAACGCCGTAAAAAAACCAGAAAGCTGTGCGCCAAATGTAAGAAGCCAATGTGTCTTGAACATTCGGCCACATCAACAAATTGCTCTATTTGCCATGATTTTCCTTAGATATAAGATGCATTTTTATAATTTTTATACCCAGCTGTACTTGTATACAGGGTATTATAACTTTGTTAGGATAACGGTTGGTTGTACAGGTATAAAGGAATCGAGATAGATATAGACTTCCATATATCAATATGATGAGGATCGAAAAAAAATTTGATTGAGCCATGTCCGTCCGTCTGTCCGTCCGTCCGTCCGTCCGTCTGTCCGTTAACACGATAACTTGAGCAAATAATGAGATATCTTCACCAAATTTGGCATGCGTACTTATTTGGGTTCAGAATAGATTGCTATTGAAAATGGGTAAAATCGGACCATAACCACGCCCCTTTTTCGATATCGAAAATTTCGAAAAACGTATAAAATGGGTTAATTCAATATTAGAAGCAGCTACAATGATAAAATTTGCAATATGTATTGATTTAGATGTTCTAAGGCCGATTTTATAAAAAATTTTGAAAAGGGGGCGTGGTACCGCCCACGTATATTTGAAGAAATTTTAAAATTTTGACTCTTAATAACTTCAGAACAGTTTATGCTAGTATAACGAAATTTCGTAGAGGACATACTATTGTTGTGGTAAATTCAGCTATAGAAAATAAACGAAATCGCTTCGCGACCACGCCTACTTTTTCATAAAAGTTATATTGAAAGGAGGTGGAAATATTGAAAAGTCCATATCTAATTAACTGATTTGGCTATAATAATATAATTTGGTACATACATCAACTTTCATATTCTTTACATAATTTTTTCAAAATTTTGGAAAGTGGGCGTGGCACCGCCCACTTATGAGTCAAGCAATTTTTAAATTCGACTGCTAACAACTTCAGAACGGTGTGAGATAGATTTACGAAACTAGGTACCAGGCATGTTATGTTTATGTAGAGTACTACCACAGAAAATAAGAAAAATCGGTGAACGATCACGCCCACTTTATGTGCACAGCTGGGTATGTAATGTTCGGTTTCACCCGAACTTAGACTTCCTTACTTGTTATAATAAAAGTCAATAATCTAATGTGTGAAATGAATATTTTTAATTTTTCAAATAAAAAAATAATATAAAAAATGTTTTTTTTGATTATTATGAGGATTTTTACTATTGGGGTACAAACGTATCCCGGGTATGTGTTTACGTATATAATGTGTTTGGAAGGCTGTAGCTCCTGAACCAATGGTCCGATCTGGTTCAAATTTTGAATTTGAACTCAAAAATAAATAATCTTAGCGATATAGAGGTATAGCGGTTCAAAAGTTACAACACTTCAAAGTTGAAAGTGGATACATTTGTACCCGGGTGTGTGTTCTAGGGTTAATATGGGTATCAAATGAAATGGGAAGACCCCAGGCTTCATTTGTATTTCGATATTTTTCGATAGATTTATCGATAACTGAGTTATCGGTCAAAATGTGGTTGCCTCAAAACCTTAAAGACCCCTACCATATGAGTATTAAACTGAAGGGGGAGGCACCAGGTTTTATTTGGACCACGATATATTTCGATAAATTGATCGATAACTGAGTTAAAATTTCCCTAAATATGGGTATCAAACGAAAGTGGAAGTCCAGAGGTTTGTTTTGGACTGCTGTATATTTCGATATATTTATCGATAATTTCATGGGAAACTTGACTAAAAAGTAAAAAATAAATATAGTTTAAAAAACTAAAACTCACGCTTTTAGAGTGTATTGAACCAAAAAGTTGAAAATAATTTTAAAGACCCTACACCTATTGTGAAAAAAGCGTGGTCCGATTTGTGCCATAATTTTCGTATATCGAGCGCTCGACGCTTTTCCCAGTTTTTCTTCCCTAGTTTTTTTACTACGTTTTCATTAGCTTTACTTGTACATACATTCATATGTATGTTTGCTTGCTTGTATGTAACTCTACTTCAGTCAACCCGATAGTGGCATATGACTGTCCCAAAAACCTTGAAATGTGCCTTCATATGGGTAACGAACGATTTGGACTTCGATATATTTATCGATAACTAAGTTATCGGTCATCATGCCTACAATCTGTGTATCAAACAAAAGGGAAGGTCCACAGGTTTCTATTGGACTTTGGAATATTTCTATATATTTATTCATAACTGAGTTTTCGGTCAAAATGAGGTTGTCCAATAATATTGAAAGTTGCCTACAAGATGGGTACCAAACGAAAGTGGAGGCCCAGAGGCTTCGTTTGGAATGCGATGTACTTCCATATATTTATCGATTATTTCATAACACATTTAAATAAAAAGTAAAAAAAAAGACACGCGTGTAGCCAGTACACGTGAAAGAAGTTAACTTCTTAAGTTCAGAAATAACGAAATATGAATAAGATGTATTCGAGAATGGTTTAGATTCACAATATCTTACTTCCGGGAAGTGGACCAGGGAAACGATCCATTCGAAAATATCTTATATATGGTGCGTTTTCCTTAAAATTTGGTACATGGGTAGAATTAGGCCTAAATTAACAGGGGCCAATACGAATGTGATATAGAAGAAGAGGGGCGTGGTAGAAGGAAAGAGGGCAATGAAGAGCAAAAGGGAGGGAGATAGGAAAGATAGTTGTACGAAGAAAGATAGGAAGACTAGGTGGCAAGCATGCTTGAAATTTAAATATTTGGAACACGGTCGCAAATACCTTTCACTTGATACCCACATAGGCATATCTTGTTCAATATATAAAAAAATAGATAGGTGGCAACCCTTTGAAACGCCCCAAGTGGCAACCGCCATGTATATAGTCTTAGAATGAATCATACTACTAATAACGCCAAATTTAATACAAAACGGCAAAGCGGGTTCCGGGATATAAGGAAAAATAAATAAAATACCGCCGCCCACGCGTATAATCTTAGAATGAATCATACTATCTATAATGCCAAATTTTAACCACATCGGTCAAGCGGTTCCCGAGATATTAAAAAAAAAAAAAAATGCGGTTAGGTGGCAACCCTGCTTGAGATTTACGTATTTGGAATACGGTCGAAAACACCTTTCATTTGATATCCATATTGGCATATCTTACCCTATATTTAAAAAAAATGAGATAGGTGGCCACTCTGTGAACCGCCCCAAGTGGCAACACCCACGCACTTAATCTTAGAATGAATCATACTATCTATAGTGCCCAACTTTATCCACAACGGTCAAGCGGTTCCCGAGATATCATTAAAAATATATATAATACGGTTAGGCGGCACCCCTGCTTGAGATTTACATATTTGGAATACGGTCGAAAATACCTTTCATTTGATAACCATACTGGCATATCTTTAAACAAAAAATTGAGATAGGTGGCTACCCTGTGAACCGCCCCAAGTGGCAACACCCACGCCTATAATCTTAGAATTAATCATGCTATCTATAATGCCACATTTTATCCACATCGGTCAAGCGGTTAACGAGATATCAATAAAAATAAATAAAATGAGGTTAGGTGGCAACCCTAGGTGGCAACCCTGCTTGAGATTTACATATTTGGAATACGGTCGCTAATACCTTTCATTTGATACACATATTGGCATATCTTGCTCAATATTTAAAAAAAATTGAGATAGGTGGCAACCCTGTGAACCGCCCCAAGTGGCAACACCCACGCACATAATCTTAGAATGAATCATACTATCTAGAATGTCAAACTTTATCCAAATTGGTCGAGCGGTTTCCGAGATCTAGAGAAAAATATATAAAAAAGGCGGTTAGGTGGCAACCCTTCTTGAGATTTACATATTTGGAATACGGTCGAAAATACCTTTCATTTGATACCCATACTGGCATATCTTGCTCAATATTTAAAAAAAATTCAGATAAGTGGCAACCCTGTGAACTGCCCCAAGTGGCAACACCCACGCATATGATCTTAGAATGAATCATACTATCTATAATGCCAAATTTTATCCAAATCGGTTGAGCGGTTCCCGAGATATAAGAAAAACTCCTACGCCTGAAAGTCTGCAACATACGCCTGAAAGTCTGCTACAATTGCTATTTCCGTGCCATAACTTCCGTTTCATCGTCATCCATTTTCTCAAGTTGTACTCTCAATCAAACCTTCATATCGCCGCCTAACAAGTTAACTTCAAAAATATAGTTTAAAAAGAGAAAACACACGCTTTTAAAGAATATTGCACTAAAAAGGTAATAAATATAGTTTAAAACAAGTAAGGAAGTCTAAGTTCGGGTGAAACCGAACATTACATACCCAGCTGTGCACATAAAGTGGGCGTGATCGTTCACCGATTTTTCTTATTTTCTGTGGTAGTACTCTACATAAACATAACATGCCTGGTACCTAGTTTCGTAAATCTATCTCACACCGTTCTGAAGTTGTTAGCAGTCGAATTTAAAAATTGCTTGACTCATAAGTGGGCGGTGCCACGCCCACTTTCCAAAATTTTGAAAAAATTATGTAAAGAATATGAAAGTTGATGTATGTACCAAATTATATTATTATAGCGAAATCAGTTAATTAGATATGGACTTTTCAATATTTCCACCTCCTTTCAATATAACTTTTATGAAAAAGTAGGCGTGGTCGCGAAGCGATTTCGTTTATTTTCTATAGCTGAATTTACCACAACAATAGTATGTCCTCTACGAAATTTCGTTATACTAGCATAAACTGTTCTGAAGTTATTAAGAGTCAAAATTTTAAAATTTCTTCAAATATACGTGGGCGGTACCACACCCCCTTTTCAAAAATTTTTATAAAATCGGCCTTAGAACATCTAAATCAATACATATTGCAAATTTTATCATTGTAGCTGCTTCTAATATTGAATTAACCCATTTTATACGTTTTTCGAAATTTTCGATATCGAAAAAGGGCGTGGTTATGGTCCGATTTTACCCATTTTCAATAGCAATTTGTTCTGAACCCAAATAAGTACGCATGCCAAATTTGGTGAAGATATCTCATTATTTGCTCAAGTTATCGTGTTAACGGACAGACGGACGGACGGACGGACGGACGGACATGGCTCAATCAAATTTTTTTTCGATCCTGATCATATTGATATATGGAAGTCTATATCTATCTCGATTCCTTTATACCTGTACAACCAACCGTTATCCTAACAAAGTTATAATACCCTGTGTAAAAGTACAGCTGGGTATAACAAGTAAGGAAAGCTGTCTTCAGCTGTGCCGAAGGCTATATACCTTTCATGAATAAGCGTCACGATTTTCACTGTTCGATCCCCAGTACAGCCTGTTTCAATTTAACTATATTTACTATACACATTACACATCTTTGTTATAATTTAAAAAAACTTACAAAATAATAGGATCCGAGTTATCGGAACAATCGATTGTATGGAGGCTATATATTATACGTGTTCAATTGTACTGACTTACACTATACACATTACATATGTAGAAAGTACTAAAGGTGCAATATTTTACGTTCCTAACTTTTTAAATGCGGAAGTATTGGCCAAAAAACCTTATATCGGAACAACCGGTTGTATGGGGCTATATGTTATATTTACCCGATCTTCTTGATTTTCCTCTACACACTACATAAATTGAAAGCACTCAAGTTGCAAAATTTTATGTTCCTAACTTTTTAATTGCAGAAGTTTTAGCCAAAAAACCTTATATCTGAACAATCGGTTGTATGGGGGCTATATGTTACATTTGCCCGATCTTTTTGATTTTCACTATATACACTACATAAATATAAAGTACTCGAGATGCAAAATTTTACGTTCCTAACTTTTTAATTGCAGAAGTTTTGGTCAAAAAACCTTATATCTGAACAATCGGTTGTATGGGGGCTATATGTTACATTTGCCCGATCTTGTTGATTTTCACTATATACACTACATAAATAGAAAGTACTCGAGTTGCAAAATTTTACGTTCCTAACTTTTTAATTGCAGAAGTTTTGGTCAAAAAACCTTATATCTGAACAATCGGTTGTATGGGGGCTATATGTTACATTTGCCCGATCTTGTTGATTTTCACTATATACACTACATAAATAGAAAGTACTCGAGTTGCAAAATTTTACGGTCCTAACTTTTTAATTGCAGAAGTTTTGGCCAAAAAACCTAATATCTGAACAATCGGTTGTATGGGGGCTATATGTTACATTTGCCCGATCTTGTTGATTTTCACTATATACACTACATATATAGAAAGTACTCGAGTTGCAAAATTTTACGTTCCTAACTTTTTAATTGCAGAAGTTTTGGTCAAAAAACCTTATATCTGAACAATCGGTTGTATGGGGGCTATATGTTACATTTGCCCGATCTTGTTGATTTTCACTATAAACACTACATAAATAGAAAGTACTCGAGTTGCAAAATTTTACGGTCCTAACTTTTTAATTGCAGAAGTTTTGGCCAAAAAACCTAATATCTGAACAATCGGTTGTATGGGGGCTATATGTTACATTTGCCCGATCTTTTTGATTTTCACTATATACACTACATAAATATAAAGTACTCGAGATGCAAAATTTTACGTTCCTAACTTTTTAATTGCAGAAGTTTTGGTCAAAAAACCTTATATCTGAACAATCGGTTGTATGGGGGCTATATGTTACATTTGCCCGATCTTGTTGATTTTCACTATATACACTACATAAATAGAAAGTACTCGAGTTGAAAAATTTTACGGTCCTAACTTTTTAATTGCAGAAGTTTTGGCCAAAAAACCTAATATCTGAACAATCGGTTGTATGGGGGCTATATGTTACATTTGCCCGATCTTTTTGATTTTCACTATATACACTACATAAATATAAAGTACTCGAGATGCAAAATTTTACGTTCCTAACTTTTTAATTGCAGAAGTTTTGGTCAAAAAACCTTATAACTGAACAATCGGTTGTATGGGGGCTATATGTTACATTTGCCCGATCTTGTTGATTTTCACTATATACACTACATAAATAGAAAGTACTCGAGTTGCAAAATTTTACGTTCCTAACTTTTTAATTGCAGAAGTTTTGGCCAAAAAACCTTATATCTGAACAATCGGTTGTATGGGGGCTATATGTTACATTTGCCCGATCCTGTTGATTTTCACTATATACACTACATAAATAGAAAGTACTCGAGTTGCTAAATATTACGTTCCTAACTTTTTAATTGCAGAAGTTTTGGCCAAAAATTCTTATATCTGAACAATCGGTTGTATAGGGGCTATATGTTACATTTGCCCGATCTCGTTGATTTTCACTATATACACTACATAAAAAGAAAGTACTCGAGTTGCAAAATTTTACGTTCCTAACTTTTTAATTGGAGAAGTTTTGGCCAAAAATTCTTATATCTGAACAATCGGTTGTATGGGGGCTATATGTTACATTTGCCCGATCTTGTTGATTTTCACTATATACACTACATAAATAGAAAGTACTCGAGTTGCAAAATTTTACGTTCCTAACTTTTTAATTGCAGAAGTTTTGGTCAAAAAACCTTATATCTGAACAATCGGTTGTATGGGGGCTATATGTTACATTCGCCCGATCTTTTTGATTTTCACTATATACACTACATAAATATAAAGTACTCGAGATGCAAAATTTTACGTTCCTAACTTTTTAATTGCAGAAGTTTTGGTCAAAAAACCTTATATCTGAACAATCGGTTGTATGGGGGCTATATGTTACATTTGCCCGATCTTGTTGATTTTCACTATATACACTACATAAATAGAAAGTACTCGAGTTGCAAAATTTTACGTTCCTAACTTTTTAATTGCAGAAGTTTTGGTCAAAAAACCTTATATCTGAACAATCGGTTGTATGGGGGCTATATGTTACATTTGCCCGATCTTGTTGATTTTCACTATATACACTACATAAATAGAAAGTACTCGAGTTGCAAAATTTTACGGTCCTAACTTTTTAATTGCAGAAGTTTTGGCCAAAAAACCTAATATCTGAACAATCGGTTGTATGGGGGCTATATGTTACATTTGCCCGATCTTTTTGATTTTCACTATATACACTACATAAATATAAAGTACTCGAGATGCAAAATTTTACGTTCCTAACTTTTTAATTGCAGAAGTTTTGGTCAAAAAACCTTATATCTGAACAATCGGTTGTATGGGGGCTATATGTTACATTTGCCCGATCTTGTTGATTTTCACTATATACACTACATAAATAGAAAGTACTCGAGTTGCAAAATTTTACGTTCCTAACTTTTTAATTGCAGAAGTTTTGGCCAAAAAACCTTATATCTGAACAATCGGTTGTATGGGGGCTATATGTTACATTTGCCCGATCCTGTTGATTTTCACTATATACACTACATAAATAGAAAGTACTCGAGTTGCTAAATTTTACGTTCCTAACTTTTTAATTGCAGAAGTTTTGGCCAAAAATTCTTATATCTGTACAATCGGTTGTATAGGGGCTATATGTTACATTTGCCCGATCTCGTTGATTTTCACTATATACACTACATAAAAAGAAAGTACTCGAGTTGCAAAATTTTACGTTCCTAACTTTTTAATTGCAGAAGTTTTGGCCAAAAATTCTTATATCTGAACAATCGGTTGTATGGGGGCTATATGTTACATTTGCCCGATCTCCTTGATTTTCACTATATACACTACATAAATAGAAAGTACTCGAGTTGCAAAATTTTACGTTCCTAACTTTTTAATTGCGGAAGTTTTGGCCAAAAAACCTTATATCTGAACAATCGGTTGTATGGGGGCTATATGTTATACTGGTCCGATCTTGTCAGTTCCGACAAATGATTCCTATAATACAAAATGGTGGCCACATACAAAATTTCAGCCAGATATCTCAAAAATTGAGGGACTAGTTTGCGTTCAAACAGACAGACGGACAGACGGACATGGCTAAATCAACTCAGCTTGTCATCCTGATCATTTCGGTATACTTATTGATGGGTCCATCTTTTCTTCTTCTCATACTTACAAACATCGGACCAAAGTTATAATACCATTTCATGTTCATGAAAGGTATAAAAACTAAAACTCACGCTTTTAGAGAGTATTGAACTAAAAAGTTGAAAATAATTTTAAAAACCCTACACATAATCGCGTGTTTTCGCTTTTTAAACTATATTTATTTTTTACTTTTTAGTTAAACGTGTTATGAAGCAATCGATAAATATATCCAAATATACCAAACGAAACCTCTGGGCCTCCACTTTCGTTTGATACCCATATTGTAGGCAATTTTGAATATTATTGGACAACCTCATTTTGACCGATAACTCAGTTATCGATAAATATATCGAAATATTCCAAAGTCCAATAGAAACCTGTAGAACTTCCCTTTTGTTTTAATGACCGATAACTTAGTTATCGATAAATATATCGAAGTCCAAATGCAACCTCCTATCGTTTGACACCCATATTCAAGGAACATTTCAAGGTTTTTTTGACAGTCATATGTCACTATCGGGTAGACTGAAGTAGAGTTGCATACAAACAAGCAAACATACTTATGAATGTATGTACAAGTAAAGCTAATGTAAGCGTAGTAAAGAAACTAGCATTATGTGGGAAACGCGTCGAGTGCTCGATATACGAAAATTATGGCACAAAGCGGACCACGCTTTTTCCACAATACCACTGTGTAGGGTTTTTAAAATTATTTTCAACTTTTTAGTTCAATACTCTATAAAAGCGTGAGTTTTAGTTTTTTTTTCAACTATATTTATTTTTTACTTTTTAGTCAAATGTCCTATGAAATTATAGATAAATATATCGAAAAATACAACAGTCCAAACGAAACTTCTAGACTTCCACTTTCGTTTGATACCCATATAGTAGGGAATTTTTTAGCTTTTTGGGCAATCATATTTTGACCGATAACTCAGTTATCGATAAATTTATCGAAATATGTCGATGTCCAAAAGAGACCTGGGGCCTTCACCTTTCGATTGATACCCATATTGTAGGGAAATTTTAAGGTTTTCGGGCAACCACATTTTGACCGATAACTCAGTTATCGATAAATTTACCGAAATATGTCGATGTCCAAAAGAGACCTGGGCCTTCACCTTTCGTTTGATACCCATATTGTAGGAAAATTTTAAAGTTTTCGGGCAACCACATTTTGACCGATAACTCAGTTATCGATAAATTTATCGAAATATGTCGATGTCCAAATGAGAGCTGGGGCCTTCACCTTTCGTTTGATACCCATATTGTAGGGAAATTTTAAGGTTTTCGGGCCACCACATTTTGACCAATAAATCAGTTATCGATAAATTTATCGAAATATGTCGATGTCCAAATGAGACCTGGGGCCTTCCCCTTTCGTTTGATACCCATATTGTAGGGAAATTTTAAGGCTTTCGGTCAACCACATTTTCACCGGTAACTCAGTTATCGATAAATTTATCGAAATATGTCGATGTCCAAAGAAGACTTGGGGCCTTCACCTTTCGTTTGATACCCATATTGTAGGGAAATTTTAAGGTTTTCGGGCAACCACATTTTGACCGATAACTCAGTTATCGATAAATTTATCGAAATATGTCGATGTCCAAATGAAACCTGGGACCTTCACCTTTCGTTTGATACCCATATTGTAGGGAAATTTTAAGGTTTTCGGGCAACCAGATTTTGACCAATAACTCAGTTATCGATAAATTTATCGAAATATGTCGATGTCCAAGTGAAAACTGGGGCCTTCACCTTTCGTTTGATACCCATATTGTAGGGAAATTTTAAGGTTTTCGGGCAACCACATTTTCACCGATAACTCAGTTATCGATAAATATATCGATGTCCAAATGAAACCTGGCGCCTTCACCTTTCGTTTGATACCCATATTGTAGGAAAATTTTAAGGTTTTCGGGCAACCACATTTTGACCGATAACTCAGTTATCGATAAATTTATCGAAATATGTCGATGTCCAAATGAGACCTGGGCCTTCACCTTTCGTTTGATACCCATATTGTAGGGAAATTTTAAGGTTTTCGGGCAACCACATTTTCAGCGATAACTCAGTTATCGATAAATTTATCGATATATGTCGATGTCCAAATGAAACCGGGGGGCCTTCACCTTTCGTTTGATACCCATATTTTAGGGACATTTTACGGTTTTTGGGCCACTGGGGCTTAGACGGAACGAGTGTCACATACATACTAACAAACAACCCAACAAACAAACAAACAAACAAGCAAACATACAAGTGAACCTAATAAAAGCGTGGTAAAAATAATTTAAATAAAAAACGAAGATTATGGAATAAAGCGGACCACGCTTTTTTCACAATACTACTGTTTAGGGTCTTTAAAATTATTTTCAACTTTTTAGTTCAATACTCTCTAAAAGCGTGAGTTTAGTTATTTTTAAACTATATTTATTAGACACATAACTTTTCAGACTATTACGTTACAAAAAGAGACTGTCACGTTACAAAAAAGGACTGTTACGTTACACGTGCGATTTGCGTTTAGATAAAACGCGCATTTAAGCATTAATTATAGCTTGGCTGCGAATTTCGTTGTGTATAACATAAATTCAGTTGTATTAGGATCAGACATCCAAACATTTTTAAAGAAAGAACATGGTCCAGGGGCGGAAGACAGAAAATCTACTTAATACGGAAGTGATTCGGGACATGTTGTTTGTTTATCTAACTCTCCTACTGGGCATAAAAGGGTAAAAAAATTTAAAAGTATGCTGAGGATTTTTTTCTGCAGCCATTTAAAGTGCATTTGAGAATGTCATCCAGCGCCAGAGGAAAGCGTGCATTGCACTTTACACCTGTAAAAGAGCCATTGGCAAAAAATGGGGGCTCAGTCCCAAAATCTGCAGATGGATTTACACTGCGATAATCCGGCCAATTATGCTGTATGGAGTCGTGGTATGGTGGCCTGCGCTGAGCAAGGCAGCCAACCTAAACCTGTTAGGTAAAGTCCACAGATCTAGCATGATCTGTATAAGCGGCGCGTTGAGAACAACGCCCAACGAAGCTCTCCAGGCCATTCTTGGCATTTTGCCACTCGATCTGGAAGGGTACCGGGCAGCGGCAGCATCGGCTCTGCGTCTCAGGGTAACTTCCGGCTGAGGCGCAGGCACTACTGGACACTCCGGTATTCTGGATTCTTACAGCTTTCTCCCTCCGAGCACGGACCGTTGTGCAACCACAACAGTCGGAGATAGCTGGTTCAGAATAAACATTCCCAGCAGGGAAGACTGGGAGAGGACGGATCGGTGTCCTGCTACTAATGGCGGCATTTCCATATACACCGACGGTTCGAAGTTGGACGGCAGAGTTGGAGGAGGGATTTATTCCAAGGATCTGGACCTTGAACTTTCCTTCAGACTGCCTGATCATTGCAGCGTCTTCCAGGCTGAGGTCTCAGCAATCATGGGCGCCGCGGCTTGGATAGGGCAACACGCTATCGGACAGAATATCGTTATTTTCAGCGATAGCCAAGCGGCAGTCAAATCCCTTGGCTCTTACTTGTTCAACTCTGAACTGACGCTCAGCTGTCGTCGATCTCTTCAGGAGATGGCCCAACAGAACCGCGTTAGCCTCACATGGGTCCCGGGACACAAGGACATTGAGGGAAACTGTAGGGCAGACGAACTTGCTAGGCAGGGCACGACCAAGCAGGTTCTTCAGGATAAAGAACGCTTAGGTATGCCCTTTGCCACATGCAAGCTAATGCTGAAGGAGCATACACTCCGACAAGCCAATGAAAGATGGCTTTTATCGCCAGGGTGCCGAGTATCCAAACAATCCTGGCCAAAATGGGATATTAAAAGATCTAAATATATTTACACCCTAAGAAGAAGGGATATATCTATATTAATAGGGGTTTTAACCGGGCACTGCCTTATTGGAAGGCACGCAGCAAGGCTGGGTGTACCCTACCGACGATGCTGTAGGAGTTGCAAAGATGATGAGGAGGAGGAAACGGTGGAGCATCTCATCTGCAACTGCCCGGCTTTAAGCGGCGCGAGAAGGCGCTTTTTCGGAGTTCCCTTCCTGGATAGCCTACGCCAAGTAGCGGAGCTGGACATAAAGGACTTGATGGCTTTCATCAAGTCATCTAAATGGTTCGAGGAGGTGTAACGGTGTCGGTTTTAGGAGTGTCAGCCCCGGGATTCTGCTATGTGGAGAGTCCCAATAGCACTGGGATTTTCCATATGGCCGGGTCCCGGGACTGACTTTCCTAGTGTTGATGGTATCACAACGGGCCTTTTAATACTGGCCTAGGTGTGCCTTTGCGGCAGCCACTTCTACCTAACCTAACCCTAAAGTGCATTTTTTGGTTTCTTTCGGTAATGGTAACATCTGTCAAAAAATTTTCTTCTGCAGTTTGCAGATGAGGTGATACTCCATCAAAAGTATTTTTCAGTTTTTTTGTAAATGCTATAGTTTTCCCGCTATAATTTTTTTTCCCAGTGCATATTACAAGAAAGACAATTTGTATTTTTTTTTTGCAAATTAAAAATTTTTGGTTGCCGATTTCAGAAGAATGGTTAAAGGATATTAAAGTTTGTTCTAGCGACTTTTTGTGAAACAAGATTAACCCTTAAAAAATCGGTGTGCAATAGTTCGAGTTAAAAAGACTGTTACGTCACAAACAACTTTTGGCTCTGAGCAAAGACATAACTGCAAACTCTGCTAAAATTTGCTAGATTAAGCTAGATTTTGCACAAAAAAACTATTTTGAATTTTGGACTGCTACGCTACATGAAAAAATGCGGTCGAATTCATTGTGATCCAAAATGCTCACAACATTTATCTCCTCGAATATTTTATCAAATTACTTTCAATTAACCTAAATCCGTCTGAATAAGGTAAATAGAGCTATAGAAATAATATCACTGAAATGCAACGTACTTTTCCGTTAGATAATGTAAATTTTAAAAATGTTATTCCTTAGGAAACACCGCAGAAACTATCGTTTATTTTCGAAGGGTGGACACCTTGCCGCGGTACGAGGGCTTAAGTCGATAGCCACAGGGCTACGCTGCCCTTGTGATCATAGCGCTGCCCGGTACTAAATCACGAGAGAAGCCTAGCCGACAAAGATCTTCCCCCTCCCAATCCACTCAAACCAAAGATACAGCAACTACGTATACTGCACAGCAAAGCAGGACAATGCACAACGCGCTGCTATTTTGGGTGCTCCGGAGGACTCGGACTTCGCAGTGCCGGAAGAGGAGACCTCCGACTCCGACTCGGAAAGTATGGTATCTGCCACGTCAAATGGCGAAGGAACAGCGACCAGCTCGGAGATGGGAGGCAGCCTGCTGGACGGGGAAGACCTCAAATTCACGGGGATAGCAACTAGTCTTGAGCGCACCAATGTTGATACTGTCACAGATAATAGGGTTTCCGCCACGCCAAATCGTAGTCTGAACAACTCGTCGTTGAAAAAAAGCCTCCAGACGAGGTAAAACTCGACGATACGGCGGTGGCAGGGAAGTCTGAGTGCTCTCATGTTGGTGGTGCTTCAGATAAACCTGCACAAATCTAAAGCAGCCTCGGCTGCTTTGATCAGTCGTCTTTCTTAAGACGACGTTGATGTGGTCCTCATCCAAGAACCCTGGGTCAATAGCTCAAGGAGTTGCGGTCTGGAGACTAAGGGTTTTAAGCTTATACGAGCCAGCTAGGGGGCAGGGTTAGAGCCTGTATTTTGGTTGAGTCTGAGCTGAACGCCTTTCTCTTGCCCAACTATACACTGAAAAAATCTACAAGAAGCGGCCGTCAAATTAACAGTAAACCCTGTCATTTTACGTCCAACAGGGGGTAATATCAGTTTTGAAAGTGACCCCCTATCATTCTTCGAATATACTATCATATTGACATGAGTTACTGTAAATTTGAAAGTGGACACTATCATATTGACATGAATTACTGTAAAATAGAAAGTGGACTCATATCATTAATTGAAATTTTTTTCAAAAATCACACGTTCTTACTGCCAATTTTACAGTAGATACTGTAATATTTAAGGTATTGTCATAATCGCTTTGAAAGTGGTTTTGATATGTTACTGTCAATGTGCACTTTCAACCAGTTTAACAGTCGGCAGTACCAGCCTGAAGATGGCGTCGGTCTCAGTATATGCCCACCGATGCCGAAGAACCTCCTCCACAGAGTAAGGTAAAAGACCTGGTAGCAATTTTTTTCATCTTATTATCGGAATTGAAGCTAAAACTCATCACGTCCAGTGAGGAAGCTCCGATATCAATGCTAGGGGAGAGTCTTTGTTTGACTATTTATTAACAACTGACAACTGCAAACTACCAGGTTGCAACGTGGGTAACGAACCTACGTTTATCACTTAAACCCGCAGGGAGGTCACAGATCTCACTATTTGCAGCGAATGCGCTTATGAGTGGGTCAGAAAATGGAGTGTTCTTGATGAACATTCATTCTCTGACCACCGGTACATAGAACTAGTTTTAGACTTTTCTGTTGAGCAGCCAATTATGAAACGCAACCCACGTAACACTAACTGACAGCTACACAATGAAATATTAGCTAGGGAACTATCTGCTCTTGAATACGCAATTTCCAGGGAACGTGCATGAGGAATCCTTAGTACCTACAACAAACCTGGCTGTAAACATACACATCGCGGAGGAAAGGGTTAGGTGGGCAGTTAAAAGCTTCGAACTGTTCATGGCTGCCGGGCCAGACTGGATTATTCCCGCACAACTCATAAACAAGTTGGAGACATGAGCCAAATGGCTGGTATTTCTTTATACAGCCTGCCTGGCTCTTAGTTACATTTCGTGCTCCTGGGGAAGTGCCCAGTAGTGTTTATTCCTAAGGCGGGGAAGACGTCCCATTACGAGCCCATAGACTACAGGCCGATAAGTCTCACGTCCTTTGTGCTCAAAACCTTCGAGAGGATAACAAACGGCTATTGATAATAATCTTATCTCTAGCTATCAGCATGCATACACCAAAGGGAAATCTAAAGAATCTGCGCTTCACAGCCTAGTTTCTGTTATTGAAAAATCGCTGTATGAAAAGGATTACTGTCTCATGGCCTTCCTAGACATTGAAGGAGCCTTCAACAACATAAGCCCTAGGGAAGCTGCTCAGTTTTGAATAAATCGACTATGCCGGCGCTGTGTAAAGCTCCTACAGAAAATCAAAGAGTCTTCTTCGGTACTCCCAACTCCACCACATTTTTCGAAACAACTTTTCCTCGAAAACTTCTAAAACCGCCTCATCAGATGTAGCCCGTGTCCGCTTGTATTATTTTACCGCACGGAAGGTGATCGCCCTCTATGAAAAATCGCTTGGTTCCGAACGATGGGAAACACAATTTAGTCTATTCTCAATACGATATGCGATATTCGAAAAACTCAATCTGCAGTAGTTGGTGCAGTTGGCAGGATCGGTCTTCTTATGTATTGGTCAGAGAATACTTAGATTCCAATCTTCAGGCATGGAATCATACAACCATATTCTCCAAAATATTAGAGCCCACCGCTTCGTGACTTTACAGCTACTTGACCTTTAATTACACAGTAAAAAATGAAAGACTACTTTTTTTAAATTTAATACCAAATTGTATTATTTTAAGACCCTGAAAAATTTGGAAATTAAATTTGGACTAATGGTTTTAAAATAATACCAAAATAATACTAAATCGCTCTCTCTCTCTCAATTTGGCAATTAAATTAGTCCAAATGGTCTTAAAATAATACCAAAATAATACTCTTTCTCTCAATTAAACGGAAAATGGTATTAATTTAGTACAAGTATTCTAGTGGTATTAATTTAGTACTTTTGGGCGTTGTTATATATAAACACCAAATTGGTATTAAATTTAGACTTTTCTTTTTACTGTGTATAGAAGCATTGCTTTTGTTTTGATTGAATGTGGTTTTTGAATGACCCGAGCTGAGAGACTGAAGAAAATTACAGAAACCAGACTTGCCCAAATTAGAAAAACAAATTTGTAGGTACTGCTTGAGCTCATTGCATTTTTGAGAAGGCAGTCGAAAAATCTTTCCTGGTTTATATTTTAAACATTGCCTTAACACTTATCCTGTATAAGTGGGTCAAAACTGCCCAAACGACTTTGAAAGTTGCATATCTTTTTATAGACTTTCTATAATCTATTGAAACTTTTCGACTTTTATTATTTAATCAAACTATACTTGAAAAAAGGTTTTGTTCAAACCCAGCAAACCAGCTTCGGAGCGCTCTTATATCTGAGCTCTAATATGAGCCTTTTTATGAGTTTTTTCAGAACATACCCATAATTATGATCGTTATGTGAGCTTTTATGAGCGTGTACATAAATATGATTGTTTTATGAGTTTTTCTGTGTGTGTCCCTATAAATACCTTTTGCTTTCATTATATGGATTCAAGTACGTTATGATTTTTCTTTTTGAAATAAGTTTTTGTAAGAAAATAAATAATGAACAATATTTGAATGTTAGATATGCAATGAATGTTTACTTATTTGTTTCTACATATTTAAAAGGAAAATTTAAAGTGCAAGGGATAGGAAAAGGGAATGGGAGAAGTCATGAGAAAGGAAAGGAAAAATTAAAATTGGAAAGAAATTAATAAAAATTAAGAAGAAAAGGAAGCTCTTAATTCGTACAAAAAATCATTCGAAAAAGACTCTTTCATGCGCTCTTTTCAGACCTCATAAAAACATTCAAAAAGAATCTTTTATGCATAAGACTGAGAGCTCATTTATGAATGACCAGTTTCATAGGAAAAGCCACTCAAATACGAGCATTTTATGACTGTTTATGATTGTTTTATGAGCTCATTATGAATGTGAGCGCTCAGAGGAAAGAGTCCCATATGCGCTCATTTAGAGCTCTTATGGTTTGCTGGGAATGTTTCATCTACACACGGCTACAAATTTTAACCTAAATTTTAAACTTTTTTGGACTACATATATGACCAAACCAAATTTGGATTCAAATTCAATCTAGACCAGTTTTCATGAAAATTGGCTAAATGAATCGGGTTTCAATTATAAACAAGAAATGTTTTAACAATTTTTTAAAGATAAAATAAATTGTTTGTCCGTTGGCCGGAATTCGAACCAAGACTCCCCGCATCATTCCCGTCTGCTCTACCACTGAGCTACATCGAACACATATATGTTGTTGGCAAAATTCAATCTTGAATAAGCTTTCAAAAATAAATTTGAATTTTCAAACCCAAAAGTTAAAATTTTAGACCGAAAATTTTTAATTTTCAAACCAAAAATTTTTAATTTTAAAACAAAAAGTTTTAAGAATAAAATAAAACTAAAAAACTGTGGCAGCTGGCAGGATTCGAACGAAAACGCTCAGTAGTCACAGCCGACTTCTCTACTGCTGAGCTATGACGCACATGAAGTTTTTGTGGGCAAAATTCAATCATATTCAAACAAACCAAAAATAAAAAAATTAGACTGCTTTTTCATTTAGATTTTAAATCGAAACCAAAAGAAATTGGAAATCTCTGTAGGTATTTGGACGGTTTGAAATATTGTACAAAAAAGTTTGAAAAATTGATTAAACTTTATACGGGTTTAACATTTAGGTTTATTTTTTTAGCCGTGCAGGATAGACTGGGCAGAAATAATTGCGTATATTGTATAAATGGGTCAAAATTGCCCAATAGTAAAAGGAGCAAGTGTATATGTACTAGTTGCTCAAAATAGCCCTAATAAGATGTTTTTGTACTTATTTAATAAAATTTTATTATTTTCAAGCTAAATAAGTACTTGAAAGCTTGAAATAAAATCAAAAACTATTCATTAGTCCATTGGGCAAAAATGACCCACTTATGTCACGTACGTTACTTTTTTTGAATACAGGAGTAAGTTTATATGTACTAGTTGCTCAAAATAACCCTAAGAACACCTTGTTGTACTTCCTTAATTGAATTTTATTATTTATAAATTAAAAAAATACTTCAAACCTTGAAATAAAATAAATAAATAATAAAAAGTCTATTAATTCGTCCATTGGGCAAAAATGACCCACTTATGTCACGTAAGTTACTTTTTTTGAATACAGGATAAGTGTTAATTATTAGACGCTTAAACACTGCATGGCAAAATTTATTTATGACAAAAATTTATAAAATCATAGTTTTCCACAACTTCTTACAATCCTTGCGCAGTACCACCGCTGTTCGCAAACCAATCACCTCCGCCAAATAAGAAAAAAATATGTAAAATAAATGCAGCTCTGTTGCACGCCTCACACACTGTGAATGTTAACACTTTTTCGCTTCCACATAATTTACGCGAAAGCGTAGAATTTGTTACCATCAACACTTAATAATGCATGCAGCAATTTTCAGCAACCACAAAACCGGCAGCAACTACAACACCTACAATTTCAGTAAAGCTGTTAGTCTGCTATACACCGCAGCAACCAATAACATGAAAAATAACTTTTAACCACTTATTTACATTAATACGTGTGAGAGTCTTTTAGAGCTTACCTATAACCGGCTACCACAACAACAACAACCACCCCAACCCCGACACCGTTCACCTAATACTCTTCACTCTCCCATTTTACTGCCCGCGCAGTAACGACTTTTAAATTCAAAAACGACTGCGTGATGCACGACAAATAAATTTACAACCGCAACGCGCAGGCGCACCAACATTTTTCTCACCTCATGCATCACTTTTGCTACGCGTCGCAATAGCTGTGGCAGCATTCGCTGTTCATTGTTGTTGTTACTTTAGCATTACTGTCGCTGCTACGGCACGATATTGATGCAATGACTTTGGATGTGACTGTGACTGCTGCGGTTGCCATTGCGGTTATGGCATTGAGTGTTGAATTTTTGCTTGCGGTTATGCTTTTCCGCATTGCCAATAACTCGCGGGCTGTCGAACGGTCGAATTGACTGTATGATGATTGGGTGACGGCCATAGAATCCCACAAATGCTGACTGGCGACACGACTTGAATTGACAAGGCGATTCCCTCTACAGTTAACTCAGCCGTTTATTTCAGTTCGATGGGCACACAGCTAAAAATTTGAACCTAAATTTTAAACTTTTTTGGACAACATATATGACCAAACCAAATTTGGATTCAAATTCAATATAGACCAGTTTTTATGAAAATTGGCTAAATGAATCGGGTTTCAATTATAAACAAGAAATGTTTTAACAATTTTTTAAAGATAAAATAAATTTTTTGTCCGTTGGCGGGAATTCGAACCAAGACTCCCCGCATCATGCCCGTCTGCTCTATCACTGAGCTACATCGCACACATAAATGTTGTTGGCAAAATTCAATCTTGAATAAGCTTTCAAAAATAAATTTGAATGTTCAAACACAAAAGTTTACATTTTAGACCGAAAAGTTTTAAGAATAAAAAAAAACTAAAAAAATGTGGCAGCTGGCAGAATTCAAACGAAAACGCTCAGGAGTCACAGCCGACTGCTCTACCGCTGAGCTATGACGCACATGAAAATCTTGTGGGCAAAATACAATTATATTCAAACAAAACAAAAATAAAAAATTTAGACTGCTTTTTCATTTAGATTTTAAATCGAAACCAAAAGAAATTGAAAATCTTTGTAGGTATTTGGACGGTTTGAAATATTGTACAAAAAGGTTTGAAAAATTGATTAAACTTTATACGGGTTTAAAATTTAGGTTCATTTTTTTAGCCGTGCAGATGATGTATGAAAATAAGAATATTTGATTTTGCACATACATATTTATATAGGTATAAACATTTGACAGCGTCTAAGCGCGCGTGTGTCACATCAGCTGTTATGTATTCCTCCAAAAGATAGACAAATTTTGCCCTGTCGTCTTCTACAACACTTTATAACATTCTTGGTAAGTATGTATGTCGCTACTTCTGCGCACTAACATCTCCATCCCGCAACTTGTTAGCAAATCTTCTTTTCTAAATGCCTGGCTGCCCAATGGATTTTACTCAATTGTCTGAGTATCTGCCTCTGCCTTGTTGCCGATAAATAGACGAGGCGTGATATTGCACGTTAAATATTTCTACTTCATCTTGTTCATCATCATTTTAAACCCGTATAAAGTTTAATCAATTTTTCAAACCTTTTTGTACAATATTTCAAACCGTCCAAATACCTACAAAGATTTTCATTTTCTTTTGGTTTCGATTTAAAATCTAAATGAAAAAGCAGTCTAAATTTTTTATTTTTGTTTTGTTTGAATATAATTGAATTTTGCCCACAAGATTTTCATGTGCGTCATAGCTCAGCGGTAGAGCAGTCGGATGTGACTCCTGAGCGTTTTCGTTTGAATCCTGCCAGCTGCCACATTTTTTTAGTTTTATTTTATTTTTAAAACTTTTAGGTCTAAAATGTAAACTTTTGTGTTTGAACATTCAAATTTATTTTTGAAAGCTTATTCAAGATTGAATTTTGCCAACAACATTTATGTGTGCGATGTAGCTCAGTGGTAGAGCAGACGGGCATGATGCGGGGAGTCTTGGTTCGAATTCCCGCCAACGGATAAAAAATTTATTTTATCTTTAAAAAATTGTTAAAACATTTCTTGTTTATAATTGAAACCCGATTCATTTAGCCAATTTTCTTGAAAACTGGTCTATATTGAATTTGAATCCAAATTTGGTTTGGTCATATATGTAGTCCAAAAAAGTTTAAAATTTAGGTTCAAATTTTTAGCTGTGCATCACAAGCCATACCTGTGCTTTTTGCTGCAGTACTAGGCCCAAGTTCCGCCCCATTCTTCGTTGCTCATTTTCAAAATATATTGCCTAACTTGCATTTCTTATAAATGCGCTATAATCTATTATATGCATTTTTGCAGCCTACCCTGGCAAGGAAGTTGAGAAATTACGAGTTTTAGATCTAAAAATTGCAATGCCAATGTTAATGTTAAGAGGTATCAGAAATACGTCATTCGAAATCATTTGGATAATTCTCTCTAGTAAACTGGGAGGGTTATCTCACTTGCATCCATGCTTCTTCGTAGTAGATTCGGTAGAACGAGACGACATTGAATGAGCCCTCCCGTGGAAAATAAACGTCCCGCGGAGCAGGAATAGTTGCTCTCTTGATAGTCTGCGATAAAGGAGTACTTTCGCTTTGTAGCGATATATCATTAGCAGATGCCGCTACTTTACCCCCACAACTTTTAACAACGATGTTGCCGTTGATTCCATAGAAGCGGGGATAGAAAATCATAGAGCGTTCTCCTTGCGACTCATCGTGTTATATCAACTTTGCCTAAATATGAAAGTATTTCCTAATACACGGCTAAAAAAATGAACCTAAATTTTAAACCCGTATAAAGTTTAATCAATTTTTCAAACCTTTTTGTACAATATTTCAAACCGTCCAAATGCCTACAAAGATTTTCAATTTCTTTTGGTTTCGATTTAAAATCTAAATGAAAAAGCAGTCTAAATTTTTTATTTTTGTTTTGTTTGAATATAATTTAATTTTGCTCACAAGATTTTCATGTGCGTCATAGCTCAGCGGTAGAGCAGTCGGATGTGACTCCTGCGTGTTTTCGTTTTAATCCTGCCAGCTGCCACATTTTTTTAGTTTTATTTTATTCTTAAAACTTTTCGGTCTAAAATGTCAACTTTTGTGTTTGAACATTCAAATTTATTTTTGAAAGCTTATTCAAGATTGAATTTTGCCAACAACATTTATGTGTGCGATGTAGCTCAGTGGTAGAGCAGACGGGCATGATGCGGGGAGTCTTGGTTCGAATTCCCGCCAACGGACAAAAAATTTATTTTATCTTTAAAAAATTGTTAAAACATTTCTTGTTTATAATTGAAACCCGATTCATGTATCCAATTTTCATGAAAACTGGTCTATATTGAATTTGAATCCAAATTTGGTTTGGTCATATATGTAGTCCAAAAAAGTTTAAAATTTAGGTTCAAATTTTTAGCTGTGCATTCAGTAGTTGATCAAACAGTTCCAACAGAGACTTACTCATATCCATATTTGTTAGGGGGTTGTTAGCGGCGCACAGTGATTCGGCTTCATACATTTTTTGGATCAAAAAAAGAAGGAGTGGTTTTAGGTAAATGAAATTTTACACACATGACATATGTGAGCTAATTAAGAAATATTACAAAAAATTGGTGAAATCGGTGAACCCTAGGGGAAATCGGCTTATCACAATGAAAACCCACCTCCCATGCACACAGCCAAAAAGTTCACCTATAATCAAAGAGATCGACGTCTAAAAAAGCTTTTTGGCCGGGGAGAGCGAGTGGGGACAAATTTGAAGAAATTTGTGCTAGGAAATCTTTTAGATTTTAGCTTGAATTTCTTCTCAAATTTATCGAAAAGGAAATCGGCTAAAAAGAAGGAGTTAGCTTCTTATTTATGAATTTTTTATGTACTTTTGTCAAAAACGTTCAATTGTTAGAAGAAATCTGCTTGTTTTTATGAGAAAATTTGAAGGCATGCATGGATGAAGGGGGTATGTCGCATTCTCACTCAGTTTCTGTTTTTGGCATTGGTGAATAGTTTTTATGCATATCTGTATTTCTGTCTTATCAGAACTTGGCTATCGTGAAAATTTTAGAAGATAATTCATGGATGAAGGGGGTATGTACACAACTTTTCAATATGAATTGTGGAAAAAGGGGGTATGTTCCGATTTTTTCATATAAAACACTAAATATAAACTTATGCTTTTTATTGCATATTATGCAACGTCTTTTATGGTTTAAGCAAAACTTTCGAGTCGATTTTTTCGTTTCACTCAAAATGCGACATACCCCCTTCATCCATACATGTCTTCATTTGTATAAAGTAAATCAATGAGAACATCCTTTTATTTTCACTAGATTTATATTGAATTAATTAAAAAGGAAAACTATTTTTAAAAGATCCCTTATTAATTCAAATTTTGCTATTAACGTCTCAACATATGTACATACAACATATGAGTGGCTTAGTGCCATCCTTGCCTAACCCTCGAAATTTTTTATATGGAGTTATTATGCTATACTACTTAGAAATACTCCAAACTATTCTCATTCTTTAAATATTGTTTTTTTCGCATAATAAAGATTGTGAGGGTTAGGCATTTCTGGCCTTAGGCTGTTTACTTTTTAATTACCTATTAACTTTGTCACTAATTATTAGGAAATTACTAATTTGAGGGTTAGGCAAGGATGGCACCGAGCCACTCATATGTACATAAAAGTATACCTTCTTCAAATGTGTAATTCGACGCTACCAAGCACAAGTACACGATGGCATGATGGTAGAGATCTCCGTTCAGCATTTAATAATTCTTAGTTCGATTCGCGGTGAAGCCAATAAGGCAAGTGGACATGTAAAAAGAACATAGGTGTAATTAGACGTTGGCAAGTTAAGTATACGATGGCATGGTAGTGTAGATTAGACTAGACTAGACATCTGGGTTGAGCGTTCATTTTTTTTTTAATTTGAAATATTAAAAAGAAAATTTTCTTAATATTATGTGATTATCTACTCAGTTTTATTAAAAAGAGACACCCAGTCATAATAAGACGAGCATCTTATTGGAAAAATATCATAGAGAAATCCGCTAAAATTTGTTCTGATTTACAGGGCATTTTATGTGACTTTTTTCTCTGTGTGGAACCACAAAAAAAAAAAAATTAAATGCAAATTTTAATTTCAACTCAAAAAAGAAAGATATCTTCATGAAACATTTCAGTAAATAGAAACCAGCCCTTGCCAAATTAAATTTCCCTAATGTTTACATATAAATTGAAACAAAAATATAACTAAGTGTATGTGGAAAATAAATATTACGAAATATTTAGTCAGTCTACTAATAACATCTAAATTGGTAAAAATGCTATAATTTTTTCTAGAGAACGCATGCCAGTACTTCCTGTAATCATTATTTCGTGCTTCTTCAGCTTTCTTTTGAAGCATTCCAATAGGTAGAATAGTAGCATCAATTATTTCTACCTCTAAGGGCGGTTTTCACGACTACTCTGTAAAAACGTTGGAGTACCCATACTACTCGAAGAAAAGCCAATTCCATATAAAAAAGATGCTCTAATTAATACGGCTATATCCTAGGACCACCTAATCCAAATAGGAGTACTCCATGGAACACCCACACAAAAGTATTTTCCAAAAAAGGTTCAACTAGATTACTCCAGTTGTAGTAGAAAGCGTAGCGAGAGAGAAACACCTAATCCAACTCTCGCCTTACATTGGAGTACTCTATGGAGTAATAATTGTACACAGGTTGGTCAATGGTCCAACTACCAATCACCTTTTTTGTATGAAATGGAGCTACTATTGGATACTCCGGTATTGGAATACTCTATAGAGTATTGACTAGAGTACTTTGCCATTTTTGCAGGGTAGCCGTCAACTTTAGCGCTCACTATAAATTTATCGGTCAGTATTGACAATGAATTGACCCCCTAAGGACGGGTTTCTCGACTGCCCGTTAACGTCAAAGTTCACTGTCAATTAACTGTCAGTTTAACAGCCAGTTCATTTACCCTTTATTTAACAGGAGGATGAACTGCCCGATAAAATTTAAAATGAGCGTCAAGTTGACGGCTAGTTGAGAAATCCGCCCTAAAAGTACATTTACACCGCACCAAATTTGGTAAATTTGGCGAAAAATTCCAAATTTGGCGCTTTTTTCCATACAAATCTCATTTTCCAAATTTGGAATTCCATCACATTTGACCTCATTCGCCGAACAATACAATCCACAGTTAATCCAAATAGCAACCCTGCGGGTGTTCCACATTTAGAATTGCCCAGCACGAACCCTAATGGGTAATTAACGTGCGATAACTTTTGCATTAAATAACAATTTTAACTAGTTTTTCTTAAGAAAATTGACCAATTCTACCAAGAAAAGACAGAAGCCTTCTTGACTCTTCATTTATTCTTACTCTACTGGTGTTTAATACATCACGGTTGTGCATTTTCTTTCGGTGGCTTTGCACTCTGGTAGAAGATTCTTGCAGGAAAGTGAAGCCAAATGCAAATTTGCCAGTGTAAACAGGTTCGAAATGACTCATTCAAATTCGCCAAATTTGGTGCAGTATAAATGTACTATAAGCCTACACATTCGTTAACAAACAAATGTTACGTATACGCCATGTCACTTTTGTTTAAACTGGAATCGATAGAAAATATTTCAAACTTTTTTTCTTAAGTCTGGTTTTAGTTAGGTAAAATTTTGACAATTTCTATCGATTTTATCGAAATAAGCAACCAAATCTCGATAAAGTCGATGAAACTTGACACTATTTGACCTAATGAAAACTAGCGTTTATAGTTAGAAGGTGTAACACACAAACTTTTTGTCTATCCAAAATTTCGATTCCAAAAAATTTGTTTTCATATTTGATCGATTGCAGTGATTTTTTTCTTTATTTAGCTACTTTTTAAAGTTGTATGCAAAATATATATAGATAAAGTTTGTGAAAATTCGGCTTATAATGCTTCTTTAATGTTTACCTAACAAACTAACCTAATTGTTAGCTAAAAAAATTAATGCAACCACCCAAATCCCTTCTCGTCCAACAACTCAACTCTCACAGAATTGTGAAATTTTTGTTACGTGGATAAATTCGTGTCGGTTTTAAATCATTTACCACTTCGCACATCCTCAGTCAAAACAAATATCTTGGAGTGTATTGGGGTGTGGTTGCTGTGTGACCTTGCCCAATCCCGACTCTTGCGTCCTCGTTCGTACACTCTGGGCAACGTGAGCTATCTAGGCTCGCGGCAGAAAGAGAGGGAGCCCCGGTGGGCTAAGGGTTTAAGGGCTCACCGAGGTCTTTTGTGCAGCGTCTGTTCACCATGAGGTGCGGCTGCAAGCGGGCGTCTGTCTTGAAGCAAGCGGCTCGCTATATAAATGTGTAAATATTCTAAAAAAAAAACCCCGAAACGGGTTGTGCGCTGGGTTTGGGACCCGCCACGTAAAAAACCTAATTCCAATGAAAATAAAAAGTACAAAGCCTCGGATGAGAACCCCCTTTAATGTTGACGACCCGGCAAAACGAATTATGGACTACGAGAAGGATATTAGGGCATGTACGTGGAATGTCCGGACCCTTTCTAGGGAGCGTACCGCTGCCCGACTGGTTGATATCCTCGCGAACGCAAAGGCTGACATCACCGCCCTGTAGGAAATGCGATGGACGGGGCAAGGAAAGACGACACGCGGCAAAGCGCGTGGTGTAGGATTTGTGGTGGGAAAGAGACTTCGCCGCCAAGTACTAGCGTTCACTCCTGTGGACGAGCGTCTCGCTGCGATCCGCATCAAGGCGAGGTTTTTCAACATAACATTTATCTGCGCCTATGCGCCGACTTAGGAGACGGACGACTCAGAGAAGGACTCCTTCTACGATAAACTTGAACAAGCCTATGATCGCTGCCCCCTGCATGATATCAAAATCATGCTCGGCGACTTTAATGCCAAGGTGGGCAAGGAAGGTGTCTTTGGTCCTACAGTTGGAAAATTCAGTCTCCACGATATAACATCCCCCAACGGCATTAGGTTGGTTGACTTCGCCACTTCCCGCAATATGGTCATCAGTACCAGGTTCCAGCATAAGCGAAAACACCAAGCCACCTGGCTGTCCCCTGATCAAAGAACAAGAAACCAGATTGATCATGTCATGATCGACGGCAGACACAGCTCCACCCCTCTGCACGTGCGTACCCTACGCGGTCCCAATATCGACTCGGACCATTATCTTGTTGCAACCAAGATACGCACACGCCTCTGTGCAGCGAAGAAAGTACGCACAGTAACGGAAGGAAAGTTTGACGTCGAGAAGTTGCGCGTGACACAGCACTCACTTCTCCTCAATGCTAAATTGCGAGGGAGACGTCGAACCCGATACCCCAATCCCTGACGATGGAAAAGTCGTCCCACCACCTGACTATGATGAAGTGAGGATAGCTATATCCCGGCTCAAAAACAACAAAGCGCCTGGAAAAGAAGGACTACCCGCCGAGCTGTTCAAACACGGAGGCGAAGAGCTGGTAAAAAGCATGCATCAGCTCTTATTCAGAATATGGTCAGACGAATGCATGCCTCCGGATTGGAATTTAAGTGTGCTTTGCCCAATCCACAAGAAAGGCGATCCCGCTAACCGCACCAACTACCGCGGAATCAGTCTTCTTAATATCGCATATAAGATTCTTTCTAGCGTGTTGTGTGAAAGGCTGAAGCCCATCGTAGACGAACTGATTGGACCTTATCAGTGTGGCTTTAGACCTGGTAAGTCTACCGTCGACCAGATTTTCACGATACGCCAAATCCTGGAGAAGACCATCTCTTTGTCGATTTCAAAGCCGCTTTTGACAGCGCAAAAAGGAGTTGCCTGTATACCGCCATGTGTGAATTTGACTTCCCTGCAAAGCTTATACGGCTTTGCCAAATGACGTTGAGCAATACCAACAGCTCCGTCAGAATCGGGAAGGACCTCTCTGAGCCATTTGAAACCAAACGAGGCTTCAGACAGGGCGACTCCCTTTCGTGCGATTTCTTCAATCTGATGCTGGAGAAGATAATTCGAGCAGCACAGCTATACCGCAATGGTACAATCTTTAACAAGAGCGTGCAATTGCTGGCGTATGCCGCTGATATTGATATCATTGGCCTTAACAACCGCGCCGTAAGCGCTGCCTTCTCTGGACTGGATAAGGAAGCGAAAAAAGTTGGTCTTGCCGTGAACGAGGACAAGACGAAGTATTTGCTGTCATCAAAGAAAGAATCGGCGCACCTGCGCCTTGGCAGCCATGTCACTGTTGATAGTTACAAATTTGAAACTGTGAGGGACTTCGTCTATTTGGGAGCCAGTATCAACACCGAAAATAATATCAGTCTAGAAATCCAGCGGAGAATCACTCTTGCCAACAAGTGCTACTTTGGACTGAGTAGGCAATTGAGAAGTAAAGTCCTCTCTCGAAGAACAAAGATCACGCTCTATAAGTCTCTCATCATACCTGTCCTGATGTATGGCTCAGATTCATGGACAATGTCAAGAGAAGATGAGATGGCCCTTAGAGTATTTGAGAGAAAAGTTCTCCGGAAGATTTATGGTCCTTCCCGTGATGCCAACGGCGAGTATCGAAGGAAATTTAACGATGAGCTGTACGAGCTCTACGCAGATCCGACCGTAGTCCAGCGAATTAAAGCCCAAAGACTCCGCTGGCTGGGCCTAGTTATGCGAATGGACAAAGAAGCTCCAGCACAGAAGGTTTTCCTATCTTCGCCTGAATTCGGCAGCAGAGGAAGGGGGAGGCCTCGACTGAGATGAAAACAACAGGTGGAGGATGACTTGAACTCCCTTGGGGTTTCCAATTGGCGTCAGTTATCGCTAAAAAGGAATGACTGGCGTGCTTTGATATGCAACGGCCAAAATCGCTTAGGCGGTTAAGCGCCAATAAATGATGAAACCATTATCGAATACATCTTATTCATATTTCGTTATTACTGAACTTAAGAAGTTAACTTCTGTCACGTGTACTGGCTGAACGCGGTTTTTTTATGTTTTTTGGATTTTTGTATGATTTAATGTAATTTTTTCCTTGTCTTCGCTTTGATTTAGCTAAAAATTTTAAAGACGTATGTATTCACCACAATAAATGCAAAAATGTTACTTCACTGTCAAATATACCATTTTCATCCATTTGCCTTTTTTTCTTAAAAAAAATGCAATCTAGGGGCGCCGCCAGGATTTTCGGCTATGGGCCTCGAAGATGTTAATCCGGCCCTGCCTCTACATTACGAAACCAGAACAATACTTTTAAAACCACATAATTTTCACTTGCCTGTTACCACTGCGAAATTTTAGACATATGTATTTTAGTATCGTTTCTGTGTTAATACAAATTTTTATTCACGCCCTAACGATAACTTTCCAATACAGAAAACCAATTTATCTATAATACTTTTCGTTTGGCGCAATTTCAACTTTTACTGATTTTTACAGAAAAATAACCACAAAATATACTTGAAAAAAAGGTCAACTTCAGGTGGCTTATCTTGCACGCGAGTTGAAAGAGAACAAAGCCAAAATTATATTCGCAATGTATGGTTTTATCAACAATTCAGAGAAAATACAATTTTCCAAAAATTCGGAACTTATAAAATCGACTTTTGGCAGCAGAGCATGGTTATTTAAACCATAGTGCAGTGTGACGGAGTGTGAGGATGCCAAAACTAATAATTAAAAAAAAAAAAATTCCCTTGGCGCACTGACTTGAGTTTATTTGTGCAGATCTTCTTGAAACCCCACACGGAGGGAAATGTATGGATCGAACATCCATAATTATTGATATCACATTAAATAAAAATTGATAATCCTGTCCCATCAATGAATATGGATGTTTCATCAATGCTTTTTTGATAAATCACTATTGAAATGGTATCCATATAAACTATTAATAAATTCTAAAAAAACAAAATTTTATATAATTTGACATCTGGTTTCAGTAAGATTCGAACCCTGCTCCTCTGGCTCGTTAGCCCAGTATTCAAATATGTTAGTATTCTATCCATAAATATAAAAAAATAGTACATCATTTCGAAATGGTTGACATGCCATTTTACTTTTTATTGGAAGCAAATAACATTTAATAAATCGCTCATTCTGAATGAATATTGCATCAAACTCGTCGCTATCAATAGTGATATTGTCACAACATTCAATGCATTTCTCTCGTGTAGTTTTGATAAATTTTTAACACATATTCGTAAACCTTGGACATTTCTGCATGACATACACATAAAATAATAATAAAACTATGTTTTTTAAGTTTAGGCATCCTAAAAACGATAAAAAGTCACACTGAAAAAAACTTAACATTTTTTGAAAACCCCCTTATAGGTTTATATTCATAACAGGGATGGACAAGGTGCACAATTGTACTTTCTTGGTACAATCCGGTAGTCAAAAGTACATAGGTACTACACTGGCATATTTGGTACAATTTGGTCAAATACAGCACTGCACCCCAACTCCATAAATATGCATATCTAAGTGTATAAAAAATGTTTTATTATTTTGTTCTAAATAACTTCGGAAGCAATGACGGAAATCAAAGTACCAAGGTTATATCGAAAGTTTCCAAGATGCTATCTCTAAATTATATACCTATTTCATTTCTCTCTTATATTTTAATTACGTGTACTTTTACCAAAATTGACAACTTACTTATTCATAAAAAATATTAAAGGTGTGCAAAATGAGATTTCCATGCAAACACTCAATTATAAGAGCTATTTTATTTTTTACGAATAAGGGGGTGTTTAAGCGACATAACATGGTTTCGTTTATTTCATCTACATTATATACCATGGTAATTCGCAGATAATTTATGGAATATTCGGAATACATAGCTTATAGTCGCAATCACAAATCGTGATTTTTCATAAGCAAAATGAGAAAAGCCATTATAGCCAATGTCTCAGAGCCAAGTGCTCACCACCAAAAACTTTGAGAGGTTTTCTACGGAAATGAGTATAGCCGAAGTTGCATTCTCAGAGCCAAAGTGCTCGCCCCAATTAATACATATACACTACCAAAACACACTCCATCAGACTTGATGGTAAATACGAGACTTTATGGAATATAAAAATAATAAATTAAATAAAATTTAAAAATCTTTGGTTGAGGTGGGATTCGAACCGGCACCCCCGGCCAACTCCCTCAACCATATAATACAACAACAACTATAATAATTAACTGCTGGGTGCCCACCGTTTAACTTCAGCTTAGACAGGGGGGCAGTTTATAAAATGGGTAGAAATCTTATTTAGACTCCAATCTTATTTGTCTATTAGACGTTGATTGAAATGAAAGCCACTTGAATCCAAATAAAATCTAATAATAAAAGATTTATATGAATTAAGGCTTTAATATTTTAATTTTTAAAGGAAAGGTCTTCCGTTTTCATCTTATGTTATTTTTCCCTTGCTATTTGACAAAATCTCGTGTAAGCATTTCTTGCTTGAAAGAGCATTATTGTAGTAGGTAAAGAAGCAGATTATTATTTAGGAGTAGTTTACTCTTTAAAAACAAAAATCCCCCCTCAATGATGCTACATTTCCCATTGATTTGGTACATTTTATTTTGCTCATTTGGTAAAAAAACATAAAACCTATTTTCCATTCCTGATATTGATATGTGATATTGTCACAACATTCAATGCATTTCTCTCAGTGCATTAAATAAAAATTGATAATCCTGTCCCATCAATGAATATGGATGTTTCATCAATTCTTTTTTGATAAATCACTATTGAAATGGTATCCATATAAACTATTGATAAATTCTAAATAGTTTAAAAAACCAAATTTTATATAATTTGACAACTGGTTTCAGTAAGATTCGACCCCTGCTCCTCTGGCACGTTAGCCCAGTATTCTACCATTCGGCTACGGCATATTATAAAATTTTTAGAAAAATGTTCAATCATAAGAAATTCAAAAAATTTTGAATTTAAAAAAACGCTCCAACAAGTTGTAATATTGTTAGGAAATCCATAGTAAAAATTGTTGAACTATTATGATTATGCGTCCCAGAAAAATTTACATTTCGCCAATATATATTAATACGATGTCTCTACCATTATTACTATGCAGTAAATATAGATATGGCTATAGCAGCAACAGAAATTCATATTACGACGATAGATATTGGCATGCCGTTCAAATATATTAGTATTCTATCCATAAATATAAAAAACAGTACGTCATATCGAAATGGTTGCCATGTTATTTAACTTTTTATTGGAAGCAAATAATATTTGATAAATTGCTCATTCTGAATGAATGTTGAATCAAACTCGTCGCTATCAATAGTGATATTGTCACAACATTCAAGGCATTTCTCTCAGTGTAGCAATTAGCCAACATGCAACATAATGAGGAAGAGAATCACAAAAGATCAATTAAATGTCTGCACGCAGAATAATTTTCATGTTGAATCAACACTTTTTTAACACTTTTTCAGGTTATTATTTTTCAACACTATCGCTCATGTTGTTCTAATATGAAGCTATTGTTTCACTGTTCCTACATGTTAAATCAACATGAAGGAACAGTGTGAATTTAACATGATCACTAAGGTTTGAATCAACATGATTTCCTGTTGATACAACATTATTTTTCTTGTTAAATCAACACGATCAGACATGTTAAATTAACACTATACTAGGTTGAAATAACACTTTCGTCCTGTTAAATTTACACGATCTATCATGTGAAATTGACACGATATGTTATGTTAAATCAACACTATCTATCATGTTAATTTAACAGGATTTTATTGTTAATTTAACACGATATATCATGTTAATTTAACAGGTTTTTATTGTTAAATTAACCCTTAAATAAAACACCTTGTTTTTCATTTTTTTAATAATTTTTATTTAGTTAATTCATTTATCGAAAACCTTTAACATACATATTTTCAGGTATGAAAGAATATAATGCTTGTATAATTTATTAACACGATCTGTCATGTTAATTCAACATGTTTTTATTGTTAAATCAACACGATCTATCATGTTAAATTAACACGATCATCATGTTAAATTAACACGATCATCATGTTAAATTAACACGATCTATCATGTTAAATTAACACGATCATCATGTTGAATTAACACGATCTATCATGTTAAATTAACACGATCATCATGTTAAATTAACACGATCATCATTTTAAATAATAAAAGTACACATATATATGTACATACATATACATATACTTATTTTAATCCAATCATTGGCAACTTCTGCATCGAAAACAGCAACAACAAGCCCCAATCTGAAAATTAAATAAAAATTTCGAAAATTCATGGAAAAATCATAAGAGAATTACCAGGGGGACTCACCTATAAAATGATATCATTTTAGCCATTTCAGCTTCTGAGATATGTCAATTTATGTGATTTTCGAAATTTGCGATATCGAAAGTGGGCATGGTTGGAGGGCTATTTTATCCATTTTCATCGGGTATACTCCCAACGATACTAGTATGCTTTTTGCCAAATTCCATCATTCTATCTTAATCAGTTTAAAAGTTAAGACCAGTCAAATTTTCAAAAATGCCTCCCTTAAAAGTGGGCGGTGCCACGCCCCCTATAAAAAATTTATAGAAAAATCATAATAGAATTGCCAGGGGGATTCACCTATAAAATTATATCATTTTAGCCATTTCAGCTACCGAGATATGTCAATTTGTGTGATTTTCGAAATTTTCGATATCGAAAAAGGGGGCGTGGTTATCATCCGATTTCGCCCATTTTCAATAGCAACCTACCTTGGCCAAAAGGTAACCTGTATACAAACTTTCATGCAAATATCTCAATTTTTACTAAAGTTATCGTCTACACAGACGGACGGACGGACGGACGGACAGACGGACTGACATGTCTTAATGGACTCCTCTTTTCAACCTAAGAACTTTCATATATGGAACTATATATCTATCTCGACTATTTTGTGCCGTTACGTACTACCGTTATGTGAACAAAATTAATATACCCTTGTACTAGTACTAGTACACTGGGTATAAAAAGTATTTAGAAAAAAAAAATTTCTAAACGGGGTCGCCCCTTGGCAGTAGTTTGGCAAACCCTCCGGGTGTATTTCTGCCATGAGAAGCTTCTCAGCATAAAAATCATTTGCTTTGCAAGTGCCGTTCGGTGTTATCAAAAAACTGTAGGTCCCGCCAACTTGTAAGGAAAAACTCAAAAGCAACACACAACAAGTTGGAAAGAGAAGCTCGGCTAAAAAATCTCGTTAGAGGTTATGATAACCTGTTGGTATATCGCCGCCATTAGTTTTTTTTATTTTTTTTTATTTAAAGAAACAAGTTTATACTGTTAGAAACAGATGTTGTTGGTCGCTTAACGTACCCGTCCTACCATATGGAGCAGAAGCTTGGACACTGACAGTATCCGATGAGGTGGTCTTGGTAATATTCGAGAGAAAACTCTTCGAAGGATTTATAGACCACCTTAAATTTTAAGACCGCGAGTACCAAAGGAAATTTATTGATGAGCTTTACGCGGTTGTCGGCATTGTTCAGCCAATTAAAACCCAGTGACCTCGCTGGCCAGGCGACTAGGTGCGGATGAACGAAGATGCTCCGGCCCAGAAGGTACACGGCTAAAAAAATGAACCTAAATTTTAAACCCGTATAAAGTTTAATCAATTTTTCAAACCTTTTTGTACAATATTTCAAACCGTCCAAATGCCTACAAAGATTTTCAAAAAGCAGTCTAAATTGTTTATTTTTGTTTTTTTTGAATATAATTGTATTTTGCCCACAAGATTTTCATGTGTATGAGCATTCTTTTAAAGAGAGGAGGTGTAGCATGACAGCTAAGCAAAACAAAATGTTCACACAATAAATAAGTTCAATATGGTAGGTACACAGCTAAAAATTTGAACCTAAATTTTAAACTTTTTTGGACTACATATATGACCAAACCAAATTTGGATTCAAGTTCAATATAGACCAGTTTTCATGAAAATTTTCTAAATGAATCGGGTTTCAATTATAAACAAGAAATGTTTTAACAATTTTTTAAAGATAAAATAAATTTTTTGTCCGTTGGCGGGAATTCGAACCAAGACTCCCCGCATCATGCCCGTCCGCTCTACCACTGAGCTACATCGCACACATAAATGTTGTTGGCAAAATTCAATCTTGAATAAGCTTTCAAAAATAAATTTGAATGTTCAAACACAAAAGTTTACATTTTAGACCGAAAAGTTTTAAGAATAAAATAAAACTAAAACAAGTAAGGAAGTCTAAGTTCGGGTGAAACCGAACATTACATACCCAGCTGTGCACATAAAGTGGGCGTGATCGTTCACCGATTTTTTTTATTTTCTGTGGTAGTACTCTACATAAACATAACATGCCTGGTACCTAGTTTCGTAAATCTATCTCACACCGTTCTGAAGTTGTTAGCAGTCGATTTTAAAAATTGCTTGACTCATAAGTGGGCGGTGCCACGCCCACTTTCCAAAATTTTGAAAAAATTATGTAAAGAATATGAAAGTTGATGCATGTACCAAATTATATTATTATAGCGAAATCAGTTAATTAGATATGGACTTTTCAATATTTCCACCTCCTTTCAATATAACTTTTATGAAAAAGTAGGCGTGGTCGCGAAGCGATTTCGTTTATTTTCTATAGCTGAATTTACCACAACAATAGTATGTCCTCTACGAAATTTCGTTATACTAGCATAAACTGTTCTGAAGTTATTAAGAGTCAAAATTTTAAAATTTCTTCAAATATACGTGGGCGGTACCACGCCCCCTTTTCAAAAATTTTTATAAAATCGGCCTTAGAACATTTAAATCAATACATATTGCAAATTTTATCATTGTAGCTGCTTCTAATATTGAATTAACCCATTTTATACGTTTTTCGAAATTTTCGATATCGAAAAAGGGGCGTGGTTATGGTCCGATTTTACCCATTTTCAATAGCAATCTATTCTGAACCCAAATAAGTACGCATGCCAAATTTGGTGAAGATATCTCATTATTTGCTCAAGTTATCGTGTTAACGGACAGACGGACGGACGGACGGACATGGCTCAATCAAATTTTTTTTCGATCCTGATCATATTGATATATGGAAGTCTATATCTATCTCGATTCCTTTATACCTGTACAACCAACCGTTATCCTAACAAAGTTATAATACCCTGTGTACAAGTACAGCTGGGTATAACAATCTTCATCTGATGATGAAATATTCAGTCTACGAATTCAACATAAATGTAAATTTATTGAAGAGACTTTTCAGAAACTACCTTTTATAATATTTTTTAAAGGCAGATAATCCAAACTAAGCCACTAACCACTGCCCACACTAAATACAATACAGGTAGCTACAAACTAGTACAACATCTTTTAATACTCGTTAATAGTAGACAATTCCTTAAAAAGGAAGAACAATACAGAAAATTATAATCCATCAACGACCAAGCAATTTAACTACCAAATTATAATATAATTATACTATTTTAGTTATTTACCTAACCGAAATATGTCAATTTATGTGATTTTCGAAATTTTCCATATCGAAAGTGCTCGTGGTTGGGAAGCGATTTCGTTTAATTTCATCAGGTATACTTCCTATAACTCTAGTATACCTTGTGCCAAATTTCATGATTCTACCGTAATCAGTTTAAAAATTATGACCAGTGTTTTAGATGATTTTCGAATTTTTCGGTATCGAGAATTGCCGTGGTTGGAGGGGGATGTTAGCCAATTTCATCACGTATACTCCCAACAATACTAGCATGATTTGTGCCAAATTTCATCGTTCTACCATAATTTGTTTAAAAGTCCAGTCGAAAATCATAATCTATACATATAAAAATGGATGTATGTATGTATGTGGCTTATGGACTCCAAAACTACTCGGCCGATTTTGTTGAAATTTTGGGGATAGATTAGTAGGAGCCTGGAGAGTGTTTCTGTAAATTTTTTTTTATGGGAAGTGGACCCGGGACCGCCCTATTCGAAAATATCGTATAAATGGCTGGATTTACTTGATATTTGGTATGTAGATAGCGTTATGCTTAGATTAAAGTATAGGATGATTTTTCTTCCGGGAAGTGGACCAGGGACCGATCTGTAAACAATCGTATTTATGACTCGAATTGCTTGAAACTTGGTATGTAGGTAGCTATATGCTTAGATTAATATATAGGATAAATTTTCTTCCGGGAAGTGGACCCAGGACTGACTTATTCTAAAGTATCGTATAGATGGTTGGATTAACTTTAAATTTGATATGTAGGTAGCGTTAAGCTTAGGTTAAAGTGTGGGAAAAGTTTTCTTCCAGGAAGTTTATCAGGGCCCGATATATTCTAAACAATCATATTTATGACTCGATGAGCTTGATATTTAGCGTGTAGCTGGCGTTTCACCTTGATAAAATATGAGATAATGTATCTTCCGAGAAATGGTAAAAATGGTAAAATCTTATTCAGGTGATTTTCTTTGGCGTAGCAACGCACGCCGGGTATTACTAGTAAAATGATAAGAGAGATTCACCTATGAAATTATATCATTTTATTCATTTCAGCTACCGAGATATGTCTCTTCGTGTGATTTTCGAAATTGTCGATATCGACAAAAGAGGCGTGGTTATCATCCGATTTCGCCCATTTTCTCTAAATTTTTACTCAAGTTATCGTATACACAGACGGACAGACGGACGGACATGCCTGAATGAAATCCTCTTTTCAAACTAAGAACTTTCATATATGGAACTCTATATCTATCTCGATTATTTTGTGCCGTTACGTACTACCGTTATGTGAACAAAATTAATATACGCTCGTACTAGCACTGGTGCGCTGGGAATAAAAATCGTAATGGAGAGACTAGGGGGTTCATCCTACCAAAATATATCATTTTAGCCATTTCCGTCACCGAATTATGTCAATTTATGTGATTTTCAAAATCGAAAGTGGGCGTGGTTGGAGAGCGATTTTTCCAATTTCATCAGGTATACCCCTAACGATACTAGTATGCTTTGTGCCAAATTTCATCCTTCTACCCTAATCAGTTTAAAAGTTACGACTAGTTGAATTTTCAAAAATGCCTCCCTTAAAGGTGGGCGGGACCACGCCCACTTTAGAAAATTTATCAAAAAATCATTATGTAATGGTCAGAAGGGTTCACCTATAAAATTATATCGTTTTACCGATTTCCGTTATCGAATTATGTCAATTTAGGTGATTTTAGAAATTTTCGATATCGAAAGTGGGCGTGGTTGGAGGGCGATTTTATCCAATTTCATCTGGTATACTCCCATCGATGCTAGTATGCTTTGTGCCAAATTCCATCGTTCTATCGTAATCAGTTTAAAAGTTACGACCAGTCAAATTTTCAAAAATGCCTCCCTTAAAAGTGGGCGGTGCCACGCCCACTATAAAAAATTTATGAAAAAATCATAAGAGAATGACCAGGGGGATTCACCTATAAAATTATATCATTTTAGCCATTTCAGCTGCCGAGATATGTCAATTTGTGTGATTTTCGAAATTTTCGATATCGAAAGTGGGCGTGGTTGAAAGGCGATTTTATCCAGTTTCATCAGGTATACTCCCAACGACACTAGTATGCTTTGTGCCGAATTCAATCATTCTATCGTAATCAGTTTAGGAGTTACGACCATTCAAATTTTCAAAAATGCCTCCCTTAAAAGTGGGCGGTGCCACGCCCACTATAAAAAATTTATGGAAAAATTATAAGAGAATGACCAGGGGGTTCACCTATAAAATTATATCATTTTAGCCAATTCAGCTGCCGAGATAAATCAATTTTTGTGATTTTCGAAATTTTCGATATCGAAAAAGGGGGCGTGGTTATCATCCGATTTCGCCCATTTTCAATAGCAACCTACCTTGACCAGAAAGTAACCTGTGTACAAAATTTCGTGCAAATATCTCAATTTTTACTCAAGTTATCCTGTACACGGACGGACAGACGGACAGACGGACGGACATGCCTTAATCAACTCCTCTTTTAATCCTAAGAACTTTCATATATGGAACTCTATATCTATCTCGATTATTTTGTGCCGTTACGTACTACCGTTATGTGAACAAAATTAATATACGCTCGTACTAGCACTGGTGCGCTGGGAATAAAAATCGTAATGGAGAGACTAGGGGGTTCATCCTACCAAAATATATCATTTTAGCCATTTCCGTCACCGAATTATGTCAATTTATGTGATTTTCGAAATCGAAAGTGGGCGTGGTTGGAGAGCGATTTTTCCAATTTCATCAGGTATACCCCTAACGATACTAGTATGCTTTGTGCCAAATTTCATCCTTCACGCCCACTTTAGAAAATTTATCAAAAAATCATTATGTAATGGTCAGAAGGGTTCACCTATAAAATTATATCATTTTACCGATTTCCGTTATCGAATTATGTCAATTTAGGTGATTTTAGAAATTTTCGATATCGAAAGTGGGCGTGGTTGGAGGGCGATTTTATCCAATTTCATCTGGTATACTCCCATCGATGCTAGTATGCTTTGTGCCAAATTCCATCGTTCTATCGTAATCAGTTTAAAAGTTACGACCAGTCACATTTTCAAAAATGCCTCCCTTAAAAGTGGGCGGTGCCACGCCCACTATAAAAAATTTATGAAAAAATCATAAGAGAATGACCAGGGGGATTCACCTATAAAATTATATCATTTTAGCCATTTCAGCTGCCGAGATATGTCAATTTGTGTGATTTTCGAAATTTTCGATATCGAAAGTGGGCGTGGTTGAAAGGCGATTTTATCCAGTTTCATCAGGTATACTCCCAACGACACTAGTATGCTTTGTGCCGAATTCAATCATTCTATCGTAATCAGTTTAGGAGTTACGACCATTCAAATTTTCAAAAATGCCTCCCTTAAAAGTGGGCGGTGCCAGGCCCACTATAAAAAATTTATGGAAAAATCATAAGAGAATGACCAGGGGGGTTCACCTATAAAATTATATCATTTTAGCCATTTCAGCTGCCGAGATAAATCAATTTTTGTGATTTTCGAAATTTTCGATATCGAAAAAGGGGGCGTGGTTATCATCCGATTTCGCCCATTTTCAATAGCAACCTACCTTGACCAGAAAGTAACCTGTGTACAAAATTTCGTGCAAATATCTCAATTTTTACTCAAGTTATCGTGTACACGGGCGGACAGACGGACAGACGGACGGACATGCCTTAATCAACTCCTCTTTTAATCCTAAGAACTTTCATATATGGAACTCTATATCTATCTCGATTATTTTGTGCCGTTACATACAACCGTTAGGTGAACAAAGTTAATATACCCTTGTACTAGTACTAGTACTAGTGCGTTGGGTATAAAAATGTGGCAGCTGGCAGGATTCAAACGAAAACGCTCAGGAGTCACAGCCAACTGCTCTACCGCTGAGCTATGACGCACATGAAAATCTTGTGGGCAAAATTCAATTATATTCAAACAAAACAAAAATAAACAAGTAAGGAAAGCTGTCTTCGGCTGTGCCGAAGGCTAAATACCTTTCATGAATAAGCGTCACGATTTTCACTGTTTGATCCCCAGTACAGCCTGGGTGAATTTAACTTTAGCTCATACCGAAACTTTAGCTCATACGGTCCAATCTCATTGATTTTTAACATCGACATTCCACATTCTAAAATAGCAACATTTACGAAATTTCACGTTCCTACCGATATAATTACAGGAGTTATCTACCAAAATCCGTTTATCGGAACAATCGATTGTATGGGGGCTATGTGTAATATTTATCCCATTTCAATGATTTTCAACATCGATATTTTACATATAAAAATAGCGATGCTTCCAAAATTTCGCGTTCCTATGTGTTTAATTACAGGACTTATAGCCCAAAATCCGCTTATCGGAATAATCGATTGTAAGGGAGCTATGTGAAATATTTACGCCATCTCAATGATTTTCAACATCGATATTTCGCATATAAAAATAGCGATACTTCCAAAATTTCACGTTCCTACCTATATAATTACAGGAGTTATCTACCAAAATCCGTTTATCGGAACAATCGATTGTATGGGGGCTATGTGAAATATTTATCCAATCTCGATGATTTTCAACATCGATATTTCACATATAAAAATAGCAATACGTCCAAAATTTCACGTTCCTACGTGTTTAATTACAGGAGTTATAGCCCAAAATCCGTTTATCGGAATAATCGATTTTATGGGAGCTATGTGAAATATTTATCCCATCTCTATGAGTTTCAACATCGATATTTCACATATAAATATAGCAATACTTACAAAATTTCACGTTCCTACGTGTTTAATTACAGGAGTTATAGCCCAAAATCCGTTTATCGGAATAATCGATTGTATGGGAGCTATGTGAAATATTTATCCCATCTCTATGATTTTCAGCGTCGATATTTCACATATAAAAATAGCAACACTTATAAAATTTCACGTTCCTTCGTGTTTAATTACAGGAGTTATAGCCCAAAATCCGTTTATCGGAATAATCGGTTGTATGGGAGCTATATGTTATATTGGTCCGATCTTACTGGTTCCGACAAATGATTCCTATATTGGAAAATGGTGGCCGCATACCAAATTTCAGCCAAATATCTCAAAAACTGAGGGACTAGTTTGCGTTCAAACAGACAGACAGACAGACGGACAGACGGACAGACGGACATGGCTAAATCAACTCATCTCGTCATCCTGATCATTTCGGTATACTTATTGATGGGTCTATCTCTTCTTCTTCTCATATTTACAAACATCGGACCAAAGTTATAATACCATTTCATGTTCATGAAAGGTATAAAAATTTAGACTGCTTTTTCATTTAGATTTTAAATCGACACCAAAAGAAATTGAAAATCTTTGTAGGTATTTGGACGGTTTGAAATATTGTACAAAAAGTTTTGAAAAATTGATTAAACTTTATACGAGTTTAAAATTAGGTTCATTTTTTTAGCCGTGTAGGTAGAAGTGGCTGCCGCCAAGGCACACCTAGGCCAGTAATAAAAGGCCCGTTGTGATACCACCAAACACTAGGAAAGTCAGTCCCGGGGCCCGGACATATGGAAAATCCCAGTGCTGTCGGGACTCTCCATATAGCCGAAACCCGGGACTGACACTCCTAACCGACACCGCTACCCCTCCTCGAACCATTTTGATAACTTGATGAAGGCCATCAAGTCCTTTATGTCTAGCTCCGCGACCTGGCTTAAGCTAACCAGGAAGGAAACTCCCAGAGAGCGCCTTCTCGCTCCGCTTAAGGCCGGGCAGTTGCAGATGAGGTGCTCCACCGTTTCCTCTTCCTCATCATCTTTGCAACTCCTGCAGCATCGTCGGTAGGGAACGCCTACCAATAAGGCAGTGCCCGGTTAAAACACCTATTAATATGGAGATTTCCTTCCTTTTTAGGGCGTATATGTGTCTAGATCTTTTAAGATCGCATTTTGGCCAGGTTTGCTTGGATATCCGGCACCCTGGGGCTTGTAGCCATCTTTCGTTGGCTTCGCGGAGTGTATGCTCCTTCAGCATTAGCTTGCACGTGGTAAACGGCATACCTATGCGCTCTTTATCTTGAAGAATCTGCTTGGTCGTGCCCTGCCTGGCAAGTTCGTCTGCCCTACAGTTTCCCTCAATGTCCCTGTGTCCCGGGACCCATGTGAGGTTCACGCGGTTCTGTTGGGCCATCTCTTGAAGAGATCGACGACAGCTGAGCGTCAGTTCAGAGTTGAACGAGTAAGAGCCAAGGGATTTGATGGCCGCTTTGCTGTCGCTGAAAATACAGATATCCTGTCCGATGGTGCATTCACCTATCCAAGTCACGGCGTCCATGATTGCTGAAACTTCAGCCTGGAAGACGCTGCAGTGATCAGGTAGTCTAAAGGAGAGTTCTAGGTCCAAATCCCTTGAGTAAACCCCTCCTCCGACTCTGCCGTATAACTTCGAGCCGTCGGTGTATATAAAAGTGCCGCCATTAGTAGCGGGACACCGATCTATGTTCTCCCAGTCTTCCCTGCTGGGAATGTTTATTCTAAAACAACAATCTCCGACTGTTGTGGTCGCACACCGATCTGTGCTCAGAGGGAGAAAGCTGTAAGATCTTAGAATACAGGAGTGTCCAATAGTGCTTGCGCCCCAGACGGACGTTTCCCTTAGACGCACAGCCGATGCTGCTGCTGCCCGGTACCCTTCCAGATCGAGTGGCAAAAAGCCAAGAATGGCCTGGAGAGCTTCATTGGGCGTTGTTCTTAACGCCCCGCTTATACAGATCATGCTCGATCTGTGGACTTTCCCTAACAGATTTAGGTTTGTTGCCTTTCTTAGCGCAGGCCACCATACCACGACTCCATACAGCATAATTGGCTGGATTATCGCAGTGTAGATCCATCTGCAAATTTTGGGGCTGAGCCCCCATTTTTTGCCAATGGCTCTTTTACACGTGTAAAGTGCAATGCACGCTTTCCTCTGGCGCTGGATGACATTCTCCTTCCAGTTAAGCTTTCTATCTAGAACTGTTCCTAGGCACAGGCTTTGGCTTTGTCAGCTAAGTTCAGGCGCACGCCATCTAGTTCTGGTAGGTTCAACGGTGGTATCTTGTACCGCCTGGTTGATGCTAAGTCCGCAGCGAGAGGACCATGAAGAAACTTCTCGCAGTGCTACTTGCATCAAGTCACACAGGGTTTGTGGGAATTTGCCCCTATATGCAATAACTAAATTGTCTGCATATGCCACTATCTTCCCGCCCCCCCACCTTGTGTCTCGTAGCAGCGAGTTTACGGTGAGGTTCCATAGGAGCGGGGAGAGAACACCACCCTGAGGCGTTCCTCTTGTGACATAGCGTGAAAGATCAACTGTTCCTAGTGAAGAAACTATTTTCCTTCCCTTTAGTAGTTGATCAATTAGTCCAATAAGAGACCTATTTATGCCCAGGTTTGTTAAAGCAGTGTTAATAGCCTCCGGCCTTATATTGTTGAAAGCCCCTTCGATGTCCAGAAAGGCCACGAGACAGTACTCCTTTTCATGCAATGATTTTTCAACAATAGAGACTAGGCTGTGGAGCGCAGTTTCCGTTGATTTACCTTTGGTGTATGCATGTTGATAGCTAGAAATAAGGTTGCTATCAATAGTAGAGGAGAGATAATCGCTAGTTATCCTCTCGAAGGTTTTAAGTGCAAAAGACGAGAGACTGATCGGTCTGTAGTCTTTAGGCTCATAGTGTGGGGCCTTCCCAGCCTTTGGAATAAAGACTACCGTGGCGCTTCTCCAGGAGCACGGAATGTAATTAAGAGCCAGGCAGGCTGAATAGAGAACTACCAGCCATTTAGCTGATATTTCCAGCGTGTTTATGAGTTGTGCGGGGAAAATCCCGTCTGGCCCAGCTGCCTTGAACGGCTCAAAACTTTTGATTGCCCACCTTACCCTTTCCTCCGTAATGGGTATGTTTACCGCCAGGTTTGTTGCAGATGCTACAGGTGCATCATACAAGTTCCCCGGAAAGTGTGTGTTCAGGAGCAGCTCCAGGGTTTCCCCTTCCGTGCTGGTCCAAGATCCGTCAGGCTTCCGTAAATAGCTAATGGCTGTTTGAGTTTTTGATAGCACTCGTCTAAGTCTCGCTGTATCATCGACTTTTTCGACCCCGGTGCAGAAATTTCTCCACGAAGTTCTCTTCGCTTGCCTTAGAGCCTTTTTATAGTCCATCAGTTTAGCTTTATATTCGAGCCATTCAGGCTCCGTACCGATGCTCTTGGCCTTGTTAAATTGCTTCCTGCATGATATACGGAACGAATCCAGGTCGTAAGACCACCAGTGGGGTCTATGTTTGCCGCGTGGTTTTGGTACTGGACAAGCCTGCTCTAGGGCATTTGAGAGCGCCGTTGTAAAGGTCGTTACCAGATCATCCAGTTCTCCCACTGATGAGGGGGCTTGTGGAGGTAATATTGGTAGGTCCCTAGCTAATATTTGGTTATGTAGCTGCCAGTTAGTGTTGCGTGGATTTCGTTTCATAACTGGCTGCTCAACAATAAAGTCTAACACAATTTCTATGTACCGATGGTCAGAAAATGAATGCTCATCAAGAACACACAATTTTCTGACCCACTCATAAGCGCCTTCGCTACAAACAGTGAGGTCTATAACCTCCCTACGAGCTTTAGTTATAAAAGTAGGCTCGTTACCCACGTTACAAAACACCAGGTTAGTTGTTAGTAGGTAGTCAAACAGAGACTCGCCCCTAGCGTTAATATCGGAGCTTCCCCACTGGACGTGATGAGCATTAGCGTCAGCTCCAATAATAAGATGACCCGTACAGAAATTATCCACCAGATCTTTCACCTCCTTTTGTGGAGGAGGTTCTTCGGCGTCATAGGGCATATAGACCGACGCCATCGTTAGGCTGGTGCTGCCGACTGTTAAGCTGGCAGCTGTAACGTCACCATTTGAGTAGTTGGGTAATAGAAAGGTGTTTAGCTCAGACTTTACCAAAATACAGGTTCTGACCTTGCCCTCATCATTGGCTTGGATGAGCTTGTACCCCTTAGTCCCCAATCCACAGATCCTAGAGCTATTGACCCAGGGCTCTTGGATAAGGACCACGTCTACGTCGCCTTTAGAAAGACGACTGCTTAAAACAGCCGAGGCTGCTTTAGATTTGTGCAGATTTATCTGAAGCACCACCAACATGAGAGAGCTCAGACTTCCCTGCCGCCAGCGTGTCGTCGAGGTCTGGCCTGTTCCGGGGGCTGTCTCTCAACGAGGAGTTGTTCAGAGCACCTGCACGATTTGGCGTGGCGGGAACCCTGCTGTCTGAAGCAGCATCAACGTTAGTGTGCTCAGGTTTAGCCACGATCGTGACGTCGAGGCCTTCTTCGTCAAGCAGGCTTTCTTCTATCGCCGAGTTGTTTGCAGCACCATCGCAATTTGACGTGGCGGATAACATACTTTCCGCGTCGGACTCCTCTGCTTCCCCTTCCGATGCCCCGATCTCCGAGTCCTCCGGAGCGTCCGGAATAGCAGCGCGCTGTGCATCGCCACGGTATACGTGGATCACGATCTGACCCAAGCCCTAATGCACTCGTCCGTTGCACCGTTTAAGGGGCTCGAGCGCCTCCTTATTCAGAGTGATAACCACCTGTCTATTGGGCCCAACCACATCATCGACCAGATTGACGCCCCAATTCTGCGTCGGGAGAGACGGATTCCAGACTTGCAGCATCTCAGGGATATTCTCGGGTTCTGCAGGGACGGCAGGAATCCATGCCCTTGCCCTTGGCCGAGCAGGAATGTCCTTCCAGTCGACGACATCTAGTCTTGCCCCTGGGTAGACTTCACCCAGTCTTGCAACTGCTGCCTTATACAGTGCGACAGTTCTTGCATCCTCGCACGCGAATATTTTGATCTGACCTTGGTGCCAGGCCGCGTGAGTGCCCCGCGGCGGACTACCCGGAGACTCACGCATTAAGTCGAGGAGGGCCCTGCCCATTTCATTCCGGACATACAGCCACCGGTCTTTGGGGATGAACCAACGATCGTTACCTCGGTCAATGAAACCTATAAGTATTCTGTCCTTGGTTACTTCAGCAAAGCTGAGTTTTCCCACTACGGGGTTGACCTGATGCCGCTTCGGATGGGGGTTTACCTCTCCGTCCGATCTCTGGCGTTTGAAGGGATTACCGTTCACCCTCTTAGGCACATAGGGCCTCTGGAAATTTGGTATCAGAGCTTTCGCTTCCTCCACCATCTTCCTTTCTTCCGGCGACAGCTTCTCCTGCGATGCTCCCTCATATTTTTTAAGGATCCTTGCGGCCTTTCTTTTATCCCAGTACGCAAAGCGTCGGGGAGATGCCTCTTGGGGGGGATTCAGACTCGTAGTTGCCATCGCGGTCTCTCCCTTTGCGGCGTCGTCCTTCTCTTTCGAAACTCTGAAACCAGGTCGTGAGACCATTGCCCCAGATGTGAAGAGATTGGGTTTCGTACCAGCGCTTGATGGAAGTTTAGCTTCCGCCGTTTTCTGCTTGACTGCGTAGGCAGCCGCACTGCTGCTTGCTCCCATCAAGTCACTCTTACTTGATAGCAGTTTGGGGGATGACTGACCCGTAGTTTCCATCGCTGTCGGCCTCCCAGTTAACTTTGAGGCGGAGTTTGTCCTCCGGCGTTGTGTTTTCGCTTGCTCCAGCATAGTTCTTCTCTGCTGCGGAGTAAACGAAGTCGTTAATTGCTTTGTAAGTTCAATATACTTTTGGCAATAACTAGGCCAAAGTATTCAAATGAATTTAGCTTGCGCTGCACTTCTCCAATAACAGAAAGTCGATTGAACGCATATTATTATTGCACAATAACGTAGATGACTAACGACTTAAATATGTAAGTTTGTAAAGTAGATTACTCATAAGGTAGATTGTAAATATATAAAAGACGGCGATGAGCCGAAATAAATTCATTCTTGGTCTAAGACATAAACTTATAGTTTCACTCTTTCCATGAATCGAATCGTGCATTGTAATGCTCGGACTGATACGGCTGAAGAGCTCAGATAATACTTGCTATACCCCCAAGCATTACAGTTGATCGATGATACGTCTTCAGACGACGTAACGGTGATAAGGAGCGTTCATTAGTTGCCGTAGTAACGGGTGAAACTGTCATTATTCGAAGAATTTGATGGATATTTGAAAAAGCCTCGGCGTTGGATAAGTTCAAAATAGAAAAAAAATTCAACTACTTAATGTTCCTTTTTAAAAAAGGAATTGAATAAAAATGTCAACTATTTTTTCAAGTAAAATTTTTTTTTGAAAAATGTTTAAAATTAGAAAAAGATTATTTTGAAAAAAGTTTCGGAATAATATTTACTATCGGTTTTTCAGTTGAATTTTTTTTTTTAAATAAATTTCTTATTTATTATTTTTTTTTTGTTTAGTTTTATTTATTTTTTTTTTGTTGTTAGTTAGAAAATATACTTATTTTTTAACAATATAAAAACTCATTAACTTTTTTTATTCATTGATAAAGCGAAATTAAATTAAATTAAATTAAATTAGGGAAAATTTTTTTTTTTTTTTGGGAATTTTTCGGGAATTTTTTTGGATATTCTTCGATTCAGGCCAGAGAACAATCTGAATTGGTGTCCATCATCCAAATCGGTGCAGGCGTTCTTGAGTTATAAGAGCTTGTACTAACGCCACTTTCTTTTATATATCGCTCATTTGCTGCAACGTCGTCATAACTCAAAAAATTTGATATCAGAGAAAACGCATTTTTAGTTTTTGAATTAATGTATATTTATATGGGATATGTAATTAAAGCAAAGGCTTCCATCGCGATGCTGCGGGAAATGTTAAAACCTCGGATATAAAACTTTGTCAGTTGATCAAAAATATTGTTTCCGATATATTAGTGATGTTAACTCAAAATTTGGGTTTTTTGAGTTATGACGACGTTGCAGCAAATGAGCGATATATTAATCTTGACTTGCGTCATAATGACGCTTAACAGCCTAGGCGATTTTGGCCGTTTCGTATCAAAGCACGCCAGTCATTCCGTTTTAGCGATAACTGACGCCAATTGGAAACCCCAAGGGAGTTCAAGTCATCCTCCACCTGTTGTTTCCATCTCAGTCGAGGTCTCCCGCTTCCTCTGCTGCCGAATTCGGGTGTCGATAGGAAATCTTTCTGTGCTGGTGCTTCTTTGTCCATTCGCATAACATGACCCAGCCAGCGGAGCCTTTGGGCTTTAATCCGCTGAACTATGGTCAGGTCTGCGTAAAGCTCGTACAGCTCATCGTTAAATTTCCTTCGATACTCGCCGTTGGCATCACGGGAAGGACCATAAATCTTCCGGAGAACTTTTCTGTCAAATACTCCAAGGGCCATCTCATCTTCTCTTGACACTGTCCATAATTCCGAGCCGTACATCAGGACTGGTATGATGAGAGACTTATAGAGCGTGATCTTTGTTTGTCGAGAGAGGACTTTACTTCACAATTGCCTACTTAGTCCAAAGTAACACTTGTTGGCAAGGGTGATTCTCCGTTGGATTTCTAGACTGATATTATTTTCGGTGTTAATACTGGTTCCCAAATAGACGAAGTCTCTCACCGTTTCAAACTTGTAGCTATCAACGCTGACTTGGCTGCCAAGGCGCAGGTGCGCCGATTCTTTCTTTGATGAGAGCAGATAATTCGTCTTGTCCTCGTTCACCGCAAGACCCACTTTTTTCGCTTCCTTATCCAACCCAGAGAAAGCAGCGCTTACGGCGCGGCTGTTAAGGGCAATGATATCAATATCATCGGCATACGCCAGCAATTGCACGCTCTTGTAAAAGATTGTGCCATTGCGGTTTAGCTCTGCTGCTCGAATTATCTTCTCCAGCATCAGGTTAAAGAAATCGCACGAAAGGGAGTCGCCCTGTCTGAAGCCTCGTTTGGTTTCAAATGGCTCAGAGAGGTCCTTCCCGATTCTGACGGAGCTGTTGGTATTGCTCAACGTCATTTGACAAAGCCGCATAAGCTTTGCAGGGAAGTTAAATTCAGACATGGCGGCATACAGGCAACTCCTTTTTGCGCTGTCAAAAGCGGCTTTAAAATCGACAAAGAGATGGTGAGTGTCGATTCTTTTATCATGGGTCTTCTCCAGGATTTGGCGTATCGTGAAAATCTGGCCGATGGTAGACTTACCAGGTCTAAAGCCACACTGATAAGGTCCAATCAGTTTGTCTACGATGGGCTTCAGTCTTTCACACAATTCGCTAGAAAGAACATTATATGCGATATTAAGAAGACTGATTCCGCGGTAGTTGGGGGGTTAGCGGGATCGCCTTTCTTGTGGATTGGGCAGAGCACACTTAAATTTCAATCTGTAGGCATGCACTCATCTGACCATATTCTGCATAAGAGCTGATGCATGCTTTTTACCAGCTGTTCGCCTCCGTGTTTGAACAGCTCGGCGGGTAGTCCGTCTTTCCCAGGCGATTTCATGTTTTTGAGCCGGGATATTGCTATCCTCACTTCATCACAGTCAGGTGGTGGGATGACTTTTCCATCGTCAGGGATTGGGGTATCGGGTTCGACGTCTCCCTCGCAATTTAGCAGTGAGGAGAAGTGCTCCCTCCATAATTTAAGTACATTCTGTACGTCGGTTACCAGGTCGCCGTTATTGTCCTTACAGGAACTTGCCCCGGTCTTTAAACCTTCCATCATCCGCCGGATCTTTTCATAGAATTTTCGGGCATCATTCCTGTCAGCCAGCATCTCAAGCTCCTCACACGCACGGCTTTCGGCCTCACGTTTCTTTTTTCTGAAAAGGCGTCTCTCTTCCTTCTTCGCCTCACGATAGCGTTGCCATACACTGCGGGTTGCGCCCGTTCGCAACGTCTCCCTGTATGCAGCGTCCTTTTTGACCGAGGCTGTGGTGCATTCCTCATCGTACCAGTTGTTCTTGCGGGCTCGCTGAAACCCGATAGTGGCCTCAGCGGCGGTACGTAATGATTGAGAGATATGCTTCCATTGCTCGGTTACATCGTTAGGTCGAGGATTGCTCTCTGATAGCAGGTGTGAGAGTCGAGTTGTGAAATTATCAGCTGTCTGTGTCACGCGCAGCTTCTCGACGTCAAACTTTCCTTCCGTTACTGTGCGTACTTTCTTCGCTGCACAGAGGCGTGTGCGAGTCGATATTGGGACCGCGTAGGGTACGCACGTCTAGAACGGTGGTGCTGTGTCTGCCGTCGATCATGACATGATCAATCTGGTTTCTTGTTCTTTGATCAGGGGACAGCCAGGTGGCTTGGTGTATTCGCTTATGCTGGAACCTGGTACTACTGATGACCATATTACGGGAAGCGGCGAAGTCAATCAACCTAGTGCCGTTGGTTGATGTTATATCGTGGAGACTGAATATTCCAACTGTAGGACCAAGGACTCCTTCCTTGCCCACCTTGGCGTTAAAGTCGCCAAGCACGATTTTGATATCATGCAGGGGGCAGCGATCATAGGCTTGCTCAAGTTTGTCGTAGAAGAAGTCCTTCTCTGCGTCGTCCGTCTCCTCAGTCGGCGCATAGGCGCAGATAAATGTTATGTTGAAAAACCTCGCCTTGATGCGGATCGCAGCGAGACGCTCGTCCACAGGAGTGAACGCTAGTACTTGGCGGCGAAGATAACAAAAATTCGCACCATACAAAATGTAGGGAAAATTTTTTTTTTTTTGGGAATTTTTCGGGAATTTTTTTGGATATTCTTCGATTCTGGCCAGAGAACAATCTGAATTGGTGTTCATCATTCAAATCGGTGCAGGCGTTCTTGAGTTATAAGTGTTTGTACTAACGCCACTTTCTTTTATATATATCATCATCATCATTTATTGGCGCTTAACCGCCTAAGCGATTTTGGCCGTTTTGTATCAAAGCACGCCAGTCATTCCTTTTTAGCGATAGCCGACGCCAATTGGAAACCCCAAGGGAGTTCAAGTCATCCTCCACCTGTTGTTTCCATCTCAGTCGAGGCCTCCCCCTTCCTCTGCTGCCGAATTCAGGCGACGATAGGAAAACCTTCTGTGCTGGAGCTTCTTTGTCCATTCGCATAACATGGCCCAGCCAGCGGAGTCTTTGGGCTTTAATTCGCTGGACTATGGTCAGATCTGCGTAGAGCTCGTACAGCTCATCGTTAAATTTCCTTCGATACTCGCCGTTGGCATCACGGGAAGGACCATAAATCTTCCGGAGAACTTTTCTCTCAAATACTCCAAGGGCCATCTCATCTTCTCTTGACAATGTCCATGAATCTGAGCCATACATCAGGACAGGTATGATGAGAGACTTATAGAGCGTGATCTTTGTTCTTCGAGAGAGGACTTTACTTCTCAATTGCCTACTCAGTCCAAAGTAGCACTTGTTCGCAAGAGTGATTCTCCGTTGGATTTCTAGACTGATATTATTTTCGGTGTTAATGCTGGTTCCCAAATAGACGAAGTCTCTCACAGTTTCAAATTTGTAACTATCAACAGTGACATGGCTGCCAAGGCGCAGGTGCGCCGATTCTTTCTTTGATGACAGCAAATACTTCGTCTTGTCCTCGTTCACGGCAAGACCCACTTTTTTCGCTTCCTTATCCAGTCCAGAGAAGGCAGCGCTTACGGCGCGGTTGTTAAGGCCAATGATATCAATATCATCGGCATACGCCAGCAATTGCACGCTCTTGTAAAAGATTGTACCATTGCGGTTTAGCTCTGCTGCTCGAATTATCTTCTCCAGCATCAGATTGAAGAAATCGCACGAAAGGGAGTCGCCCTGTCTGAAGCCTCGTTTGGTTTCAAATGGCTCAGAGAGGTCCTTCCCGATTCTAACGGAGCTGTTGGTATTGCTCAACGTCATTTGGCAAAGCCGTATAAGCTTTGCAGGGAAGTCAAATTCAGACATGGCGGCATACAGGCAACTCCTTTTTACGCTGTCAAAAGCGGCTTTAAAATCGACAAAGAGATGGTGAGTGTCGATTCTCTTATCATGGGTCTTCTCCAGGATTTGGCGTATCGTGAAAATCTGGTCGATGGTAGACTTACCAGGTCTAAAGCCACACTGATAAGGTCCAATCAGTTTGTCTACGATGGGCTTCAGCCTTTCACACAACACGCTAGAAAGAACCTTATATGCAATATTAAGAAGACTAATTCCGCGGTAGTTGGTGCGGTTAGCGGGATCGCCTTTCTTGTGGATTGGGCAAAGCACACTTAAATTCCAATCCGGAGGCATGCATTCGTCTGACCATATTCTGCATAAGAGCTGATGCATGCTTTTTACCAGCTCTTCGCCTCCGTGTTTGAACAGCTCGGCGGGTAGTCCGTCTTTTCCAGGCGCTTTGTTGTTTTTGAGCCGGGATATAGCTATCCTCACTTCATCATAGTCAGGTGGTGGGACGACTTTTCCATCGTCAGGGATTGGGGTATCGGGTTCGACGTCTCCCTCGCAATTTAGCAGTGAGGAGAAGTGCTCCCTCCATAATTTAAGTACACTTTGTACGTCGGTTACCAGGTCGCCATTATTGTCCTTACAGGAGCTTGCCCCGGTCTTAAAACCTTCCGTCATCCGCCGGATCTTTTCATAGAATTTTCGGGCATCATTCCTGTCAGCCAGCATCTCAAGCTCCTCACACTCACGCCTTTCGGCCTCACTTTTCTTTTTTCTGAAAAGGCGTCTCTCTTCCTTCTTTGCCTCACGATATTGTTGCCATACACTGCGGGTTGCGCCCGTTCGCAACGTCTCCTTGTAGGCAGCGTCCTTTTTTTTCGAGGCAGTTTTGCATTCCTCATCGTACCAGTTGTTCTTGCGGGCTCGCTGGAACCCTATAGTGGCCTCAGCGGCGGTACGCAATGAGTGAGAGATATGCTTCCATTGCTCGGTTACATCGTTAGGTCGAGGATTGCCCTCTGCTAGCAGGTGTGAGAGTCGAGTTGTGAAATTATCAGCTGTCTGTGTCATGCGCAGCTTCTCGACGTCAAACTTTCCTTCCGTTACTGAGCGCACTTTCTTCGTTGCACAGAGGCGTGTGCGTATCTTGGCTGCGACAAGATAATGGTCAGAGTCAATATTGGGACCACGCAGTGTACGCACGTCCAGAACGGTGGAGCTATGTCTGCCGTCAATCAAGACATGATCAATCTGGTTTCTAGTTCTTTGATCAGGGGACAGCCATGTGGCTTGGTGTATTCGCTTATGCTGGAACCTGGTACTACTGATGACCATATTGCGAGCAGCGGCGAAGTCAATCAACCTAGTGCCGTTGGGGGATGTTATATCGTGGAGACTGAATTTTCCAACTGTGGGACCAAAGACTCCTTCCTTGCCCACCTTGGCATTAAAGTCGCCGAGCACGATTTTGATATCATGCTGGGGGCAGCGATCATAAGTCTGTTCAAGTTTATCGTAGAAGGAGTCCTTCTCTGCGTCGTCCGTCTCCTCTGTCGGCGCATAGGCGCAGATAAATGTTATGTTGAAAAACCTCGCCTTGATGCGGATCGCAGCGAGACGCTCGCTCACAGGAGTGAACGCTAATACTTGGCGGCGAAGTCTCTTTCCCACCACGAATCCTACACCACGCGCTTTGCCGCGTGTCTGGCCACTGTAGTATACGTCACAAGGTCCGATGGTCGTCTTTCCTTGTCCCGTCCATCGCATTTCCTGCAGGGCGGTGATGTCAGCCTTTGCGTTCATGAGGACATCAACCAGTCGGGCAGCGGTACCATCCCTTGAAAGGGTCCGGACATTCCAGGTACATGCCCTAATATCCTTCTCGTAGTCCTTATTTCGTTTTGCCGGGTCGTCAACATTAAAGGGGGTTCTCATCCGAGGCTTTATTAAAATTTTCAGTGGACTAAATTTTTTACGTGGCGGGTCCCAAACCCAGCGCACAACCCGTCTCCGGGATTTTGATAAAAAAATATTCACACATTTATATAGCGAGCCGCTTGCTACAAGACAGACACCCGCTTGCAGCCGCACCACGTGGTGAACAGACGCTGCGAAAAAGACCTCGGTGAGCCCTTAAACCAAGTATGTCAGAGTGGCCCCACCGGGGCTCCCTCTCTTTCTGCCGCGAGCCTAGGTAGCTCCCGTTGCCCAGAGTGCACGAACGAGGACGCAAGAGTCGGGATTGAGCAAGGTCACTTAGCAACCACACTCCATTACACTCCATAGATAACAAAAATTCGCACCATACAAAATGTAGGGAAATTTTTTTTTTTTTGGGAATTTTTCGGGAATTTTTTTGGATATTCTTCGATTCTGGCCAGAGAACAATCTGAATTGGTTTCCATCATCCAAATCGGTGCAGGCGTTCTTGAGTTATAAATGTTTGTACTAACGCCACTTTCTTTTATATATATAGATGACCCAGTGGCCACATGTATTTTTTTACAAAACTTTCTTAAATACAATGTTTGACGTAAAAATAAAATCATTTACAATATTTTGTTTGAATGTCGCTTGGGCTGAAAAAGTTATATCTTGGAATCGCCTGACTCTAGAAAATGCCACATACAACTGTCCGTGTGAAAACACTGGGCTAGGTAAATACAAACCGGCTTTATGAAATGTTTGGCATTGGGCTTTGTTGATAGTCATAGCGAAAGCTACTTTTAAGGGAAACGGTTTCCGAGTCATCTGGAATGGTACTATTGGATCTGAAGGAGCGGTTTTATAGCAATTCTTCCCGAACCGATTAATTTGACACTGATTGCATTCTCGCCTAAATGACTGACGACCATCCTGGCACCATTTATAAGTCCTTCTTTGGCATTAAGGTTACGAATCAACATTACGATTGCATTTTTCTTCAAAATAAGTTTATCTGGATAATACTCGGCAGTATTAGTTTCATATTTTCGACTGTATCACAACTTAGATAAACTTTACTATCCCCGGGTAATAATTTTGATACTATACACTCATTAAAAGTTGAGCATTCGTAATTTTTTGGGCATAAAATAGCTTTTGAGTAAAAATTTGATATGTTACTGTCATTTATTTCATTTGTGCCGTAAGCCTTAGCAATTAGACTATCATAATCAGCGTAGTATTGTCGTAGTATTTTAATAGTATCCTCGGATATTTCATGTTGGATTTCTAAGTCACCATTTCCCAGTGTATAATAAAAGATCCAATAAGAAACATCCATAAAAGCTTTTCAATTAACAAATAAAATCAACTGCGCTTGTTGTGAGAAAGAATAAGAAAAATATTCGCAACAGGTGTTTAGCAGACTTTCACCACTGGCAATTACCCGCCCGCGCGCCATCTGCATTTGAACATTTGAAAATAATGTCCATTCACCATTGTCTTTTTTTAATCAAAATCAAAGACTTGCACCACTACCAGTCCAGCGCAGTGTTGCCACTCACAAAATACGTGTATTGGCCGCAGGATCACGAAACCCGGAGCGCTTTTTTAATTTTTTGTTTCAGTGAAAAATTATGATCAAAATCCCGGAAAAGGACCCAGGTCCGATCCCAATTCGGATAGGGATCCATGGTATTTGTGTGCAGAACACCTTTCCGAGTTGCTTATAAAAAATAACGCTCGACCGGTCCAACACAGGCTACGCCATCCTCAGCATTTCTGCGCAGAACACTTTTTTGGACATTTTTAGGGACGGCCTAATGTGATTACAACAACCACATGAAAACTTGCAACTTTCATTGCAAATAACCCCTAAAGGAAACAAATACCAAACCATTTCGAAATTACATTGGCAGACGGAAAATCCCCGAAAAAGGGCGATATCCCCGATTCTGGCAACACCGCTCTGAAGTCTGATGAATGTCAGTCACAATAGCGTTGCAGCACAAATTGATATTTTTGTGAATTCACAATGGTTTATTTAAACAAATTAATTTTTTAAAATACGCTTAAACAAAAGTAAAAAAAAAAAAACTAATGGCGGCGAAATACCAACAGGTTATCATAACCTCTAACGAGATTTTTAGCCGAGCTTCTCTTTCCAACTTGTGGTGTGTTGCTTTTGAGTTTTCCTACAAGTTGGCGGGACCTACAGTTTTTTGCCGACTCCGAACGGCACTTGCAAAGCAAATGAATTTTTTGCTGAGAAGCTTCTCATGGCAGAAATACACCCGGAGAGTTTGCCAAACTACTGCCGAGGGGCGACCCCGTTTAGAAAAATTCTTTTTCTAAATAATTTTTGATGTTACTTTTGTCGGGCATCGAACCGCCACGACTTGGTGTAGAAGGCCGAACACTTAACCGCTACACCACGGCGGCCGCCAAAAAGTAATCCGCTAATAAATACATGGTTTCGCATGTAGAGCTAACCCACAACTTTAAAACGATACCTTATTTATTAATATTGGTTTCAAATGAGAGCAGAAAATTAGGAGCAAACACAAAAAGACCTTACAGAAATAACATACATATATGATTGGAAGTGTGTGTCATACGGTTGCCTTAATGAACAATGCAGCGCTAGTCCATGTACCGAAAGATATAGAAGAATTGTGCAAAAATATACATAATTATTTCAAAAGCACAAACAGACAACGTAATTTTAAGCAACTACAAAGCGTTTTCGATTTGCCAAATCATAATTTACTGCAACTTTGTAACACGAGGTGGCTATCATTTGAATCGGTGGCCAATCGAATCGTAGAGCAGTGGTCTGACTTACGGCACTTTTTATACCCAGCGTACTAGTACTAGTACAAGGGTATATTAATTTTGTCCACATATACGGTTAAAAATTTGAACCTAAATTTTAAACTTTTTTGGACTACATATATGACCAAACAAAATTTGGATTCAAATTCAAACTAGACCAGTTTCCAGGAAAATTGGCTAAATGAATCGGGTTTCAATTATAAACAAGAAATGTTTTAACAATTTTTTAAAGATAAAATAAATTTTTTGCCCGTTGGCGGGAATTCGAGCCAAGACTACCCGTATCATGCCCGTCTGCTCTACCACTGAGCTACATTACACACATAAATTTTGTTGGCAAAATTCAATCTTGAATAAGCTTTCAAAAATAAATTTGAATTTTCAAACACAAAAATTTAAATTTTAGACCGAAAAGTTTTAATTTTCAAACCGAAAAATCCTTAGTTTAAAACTAAAAGTTTTAAGAATAAAATAAAACTAAAAAAATGTGGCAGCTGGCAGGACTCGAACGAAAACGCTCAGAAGTCACAGCCGACTGCTCTGCCGCTGAGCTATGACGCACATGAAGTTTTTGGGAGCAAAATTGAATTATATTCAAACAAACCAAAAATAAAAAATTTAGACTGCTTTTTCATTTTGATTTTAAATCGAAACCAAAAGAAATTGAAAATCTCTGTAGGTATTTGGACGGTTTGAAATATTGTACAAAAAATTTTGAAAAATTGATTAAACTTTATACGGGTTTAAAATTTAGGTTCATTTTTTTAGCCATGTAACGGTAGTACGTAACGGCACAAAATAATCGAGATAGATATAGAGTTCAATATATGAAAGTTCTTAGGTTGAAAAGAGGAGTTGATTAAGGCATGTCCGTCCGTCCGTCTGTCCGCCTTTTGTATACAGCTTACTTTCTGGCCAAGGTAGCTTGCTATTTAAAATGGTCGAAATCGGATGATAACCACGCCCCCTTTTTCGATATCGAAAATTTCGAAAATCACGCAAATTGACATATCTCGGCAGCTGAAATGGCTAAAATGATATTATTTTATACGTGAATTTCCCTGGTCATTTTCTTATGATTTTTCCATAAATTTTTTAGAGTGGGAGTGGCACCGCCCACTTTTTAGGGAGGCATTTTTGAAAATTTGACTGCTCGTAACTCTTAAACTGATTACACTGGCACAAAGTATACTAGTATCGTTGGGAGGATACCTGATGAAATTGGATAAAATCGCCTCCCAACCACGCCCACTTTCGATATCGAAAATTTCGAAAATCACCTAAATTGACATAATTCGATCACGGAAATAGGTAAAATGATATAATTTTATAGGTGAATCCCCCTGGTCATTATATAATGATTTTTTGACAAATTTTCTAAAGTGGGCGTGCCCCGCTCAATTTTAAGGGAGGTATTTTTTAAAATTCGACTGGTCGTAACTTTTAAACTGATTAGGGTAGAACGATGAAATTTGGCACAAAGTATACTAGTATCGTTGGGAGTATACCTGATGAAAGTGGAAAAAATCGGTCTCCAACCGCGCCCACTTTCGATATCGAAAATTTCGAAAATCACATTAATTGATATAATTCGGTAACGGAAATGGCTAAAATGATATAGTTTGGTAGGATGAACCCCTAGTCATTCTATTATGATGTTTTAATAAATTTTTAAAAGTAGGCGTGGCATCGCCCACTTTAGGCATATTTGAAATTTCACGGGTCATAACTTTTAAACTGATTACGGTAGAACGATGAAATTGGTACAAGCTATACTACACAGCTAAAAATTTGAACCTAAATTTTAAACTTTTTTGGACTACATATATGACCAAACCAAATTTGGATTCAATTTCAATATAGACCAGTTTTCATGAAAATTGGCTAAATGAATCGGGTTTCAATTATAAACAAGAAATGTTTTAACAATTTTTTAAAGATAAAATAAATTTTTTGTCCGTTGGCGGGAATTCGAACCAAGACTCCCCACATCATGCCCGTCTGCTCTACCACTGAGCTACATCGCACACATAAATGTTGTTGGCAAAATTCAATCTTGAATAAGCTTTCAAAAATAAATTTGAATGTTCAAACACAAAAGTTTACATTTTAGACCGAAAAGTTTTAAGAATAAAATAAAACTAAAAAAATGTGGCAGCTGGCAGGATTCAAACGAAAACGCTCAGGAGTCACAGCCGACTGCTCTACCGCTGAGCTATGACGCACATGAAAATCTTGTGGGCAAAATTCAATTATATTCAAACAAAACAAAAATAAAAAATTTAGACTGCTTTTTCATTTAGATTTTAAATCGAAACCAAAAGAAATTGAAAATCTTTGTAGGTATTTGGACGGTTTGAAATATTGTACAAAAAGGTTTGAACAATTGATTAAACTTTATACGGGTTTAAAATTTAGGTTCATTTTTTTAGCCGTGTAGCATAATAGGGAGCATACGTAATGTAATTGGACGAAATTGCTTCCCGACCACGCCCACTTTCGATATCGAAAATTTCGAAAATCACATAAATTGACATAATTCGGTAAGGTAAATAAGATAGTAAAAACTTTAGGATCCTCCTTGGAATTATATAATTGTTATCCCGTTCTGAAAATTACCGCTGGGTATTTAATGTTCGGTTCACCCGAACTTAGACTTCCTTACTTGTTTATTTTAGAAATGTTTAAGCGAGCAGAAAGTGATCTCACAAAAATATCATCAATACTAGAAATTCCTCCGTGAATTTGACATATTTAAATTTTTTAACATACATACTTAATCTGATGAATGATATGAACCTAAATCGTCAAAGCGTATCTTCCAAAATTGTATTTTTAGTTTCGACGGCGAAAGAGTTCTTGTGCAAAATTTTTAAAAACTTTATAAAAAAGGAGAGTTGAATTTTGTGAAGTGAGCCACCTACAATTTTTTCGACGGCCATGTATTTTAACGAAAGTTGGTAGCATGGCTTACAACGATTAAACAAAAATACGTATATAAAAATTTTTCGAAATTCCAATTATTTTCAAAGTTACACGGCTAAAAAAATGAACCTAAATTTTAAACCCGTATAAAGTTTAATCAATTTTTCAAACCTTTTTGTACAATATTTCAAACCGTCCAAATACCTACAAAGATTTTCAATTTCTTTTGGTTTCGATTTAAAATCTAAACGAAAAAGCAGTCTAAATTTTTTATTTTTGTTTTGTTTGAATATAATTGAATTTTGCCCACAAGATTTTCATGTGCGTCATAGCTCAGCGGTAGAGCAGTCGGCTGTGACTCCTGAGCGTTTTCGTTTGAATTCTGCCAGCTGCCACATTTTTTTAGTTTTATTTTATTCTTAAAACTTTTCGGTCTAAAATGTAAACTTTTGTGTTTGAACATTCAAATTTATTTTTGAAAGCTTCTTCAAGATGGAATTTTGCCAACAACATTTATGTGTGCGATGTAGCTCAGTTGTAGAGCAGACGGGCATGATGCGGGGAGTCTTGGTTCGAATTCCCGCCAACGGAAAAAAAATTTATTTTATCTTTAAAAAATTGTTAAAACATTTCTTGTTTATAATTGAAATCCGATTCATTTAGCCAATTTTCATGAAAACTGGTCTATATTGAATTTGAATCCAAATTTGGTTTGGTCATATATGTAGTCCAAAAAAGTTTAAAATTTAGGTTCAAATTTTTAGCTGTGTATTGGGATTTGGGAAAATGTGAGCTAGGTACTCAAAGTTATACTATTTTAAATGAAAACTCTCAAGGGATTGCTTGAAAAATGATTTCTGATATCGTTATGATTACTAAATTTTATTAGATGTATGTACATATGGCCAAAATCGCAGACTGTTACGTTACAATCCGCCTCACTTTCCAATACAAACTATTACAAAAAGAGATGGATTTGGACACCTTCAATATTTTTGGCTTATGCATCTTAAAGTGCACTTCTGATATTTTTTTTTCTCTCCGTACTGTGTACTATGAAGATAAAAAATGTATATAACTTCCGCTCCCTTAGAGTGCCAAAAAAATTTTTTTTGCTAATAGCACTGGATCACAAATTCCAACTTTTTATCTGCACCAGAGACGCCATAGTGAAATTCCTATGTAAAATCACCTCCTAATTCCGAAGATCAAAGTTATTTCTACTTGAATGGTACCGTTTTTGAGATATTTACGATTTACCGTTATTTCAAAAAACAAAAAAGATGGCTCCACTTAATCGTGTATATCTCAAGAACAAATTGAGCTATTCAAAAACGGTTTGAAAAATTTGAAAGCTTATAAAATTTACTATAATCAGTACATACAATACTTTTTGCTAGGTCCTGCAGATTCAAACATAGTGAACAATCATTACGGATTTTTTAAATTTTTTTTGTAAAAATATAAAAAAATTTGTACTTTGCGAGGAAGCATCTCGAAAACTTTTTGCTTTTTAGCAGATATTTCCCCCCCCCCCCTCTAAGCTCTGTGTTATTACAAAAAAAAACAAGCAATCAGTGAACAAAATCGATGAACTAATACAAAAGTTATAAGCATTCAAGAAAATATATCCATTTAATGCTTAAGTACCCTACTGCTACATATGTGTTAGTATTCGTATATCAGTTAGTTAGCAGGTAGATTTTCGAAAAGTTATTAGATACAAAAAGCTGTTAGTGTCGTTTTCTCAAACCTAGGTACATTTTAAACAAGAGCATGAAAATGTTTATTTTAATCATCAAACTAAATTTTTTAATGTTAAGTGTAGCCTATGTGTCTAGTAATGCTCTCTCCTACTCTATTTCTCTATTTATATATCCTCTGATACTCTTATTCTATTATGCGCTTTCTTACGGTTACCATATTTCTCTTAATTCAGTGGCAATCTATCTAACTTATTATACTTCTATATATTTCTCTACTCCCATATGCTTTGTCTTGATACTTTATGCACATCTACGCTTTATTTGTTTGTATTTGGGTCTCTTTGTTTTAGTTCGGCACAATGGGGATGGGTTCATTCCATAGAAATGTCTCTGGCGCTAATGAAAATGGAAAAATTTTAATAGACATTTTTTGCAAGCAAAATCATGGGTTGAATGCTATACATTTTAATGCACGTAGTTTGAGCTATGACAAACTTGATTTGGCTAGGTATATTTTTGAAGACTCTGCGGTGGATGTAATTTGCGTATCTGAGACATGGTTCTCTGGTGACATACCTGACTTCAACTATTCGCTTAATGGGTACAATCTATTACGACATGATCGTAATTATAAAAAAGGAGGGGGAGTTGCAGTGTACTGTAAAAAAGCCTATAAATTTAGACTTCTACAAAACTCTAACTCTTCCGAAGTTGAATATATTTTTACAGAGGTGTCTGACGGCGTTAATAAAGTCTTAGTAATTTGTGTCTACAACCCCAAAAAATGCGTATCTATGGACTCATTTTTTGAAGACCTATCTGAATTTGTAATTGACTACGAACGTATTTTAATTAGTGGCGATTTTAATGTTAATCTGCTAGTCAATGACCACCACAGTAGTAAATTGCTTGATCAGATAACAACTGCTGGACTTAGTGTTGTCAATCGAAGCTTTCCAACGAGATTTGAGAATAATTCTGTACCCAGTCTACTTGATTACTTTATAACTTGTGATCCCTCACACGTCCTTAAATTTGAGCAAATGTCTTTTGTTTCCGACCATGACTTAATTTACTGTGCCCTAGATGTTGAGATGAACAGCTCGAATATTGGCTGTTCATTTTTATTTCGTGACTTCAAATCCCTAAATCGCAATTTGTTGTATTCTAATCTATGTGAGGTTGATTGGACTGATTGTTGGTTCCTAGACACTGTAGATAGTAAGTTGGAATTCCTAAATAAAAATATAACTAGATTGTATGATGCGCATGTTCCTGTTCGTTCTGCTAGTGTCATCAATCGCTCGTGTCCCTGGTATACATCAAGAGTTCGTTCTTCTATTAAGAAACGAAATCAATTCTATAGAAAGTGGCGTAAAAATATGACTGATATCACCTGGCGTCGTTATAAAGAGGTAAGAAATGAAACAACAGCTATTATCAGGCAGGCAAAGCGTTGGTATAGCAGTTCAAAGCTAAATCCTTTACTCCCATCCAAAGAGTTATGGAGAAATTTAAAAAAGTTTAAAATACATGGGAAGGAAAATTCGGAGTGTGAAATTGATGTGGATGAGCTTAACGAATTTTTCGTTAGTGCCAACAATAATATCAGGTGCTCTGCTTTGTTAAAAGATTACTCGTCGTATGTAGGTCCTAATTGTGAGTTTCAGTTTGCTGGAGTAGAAGAGGCTGATGTTATGAAGTCTGTGTTAAGTGTTAAGTCGGGTGCTATGGGTGAGGATGGAATCTCTCTTCGATTTATCAAGTTAATTTTAGAGTTTGTCATAAGACCTCTTACCCACATCATCAATTTTTGCTTTACCAGCTCAAGTTTTCCAGCAGTGTGGAAGAGAGCAATTATACTCCCAGTCGCAAAAAAAACAAATGCTATGTGTGTTGGTGACTATAGGCCTATTAGCATTTTGCCTACTTTCTCGAAAGTATGTGAAAATTTAATGGCAGCTCAAATCTCCACCTATATACAACAAAATCGCATACTTTCTCCATTACAATCTGGCTTCAGACCTAAGCACAGTTGTACCACGGCAATGCTTAAAATTTTGGATGATGTTAGAATTAATTTTGATGCTGGCGACCTAACACTACTTTGCTTACTTGATTTCTCCAAGGCATTCGATTCTGTTAACCATAACCTTTTATGCATGAAACTCAAGTACTATTTCGGTTTTGCAGAGAGCTCAGTAATGCTTATTGCTAATTATCTTAAGGATAGGTCGCAGAAAGTAAAATCTGGCCATGCATTATCGCAATCTAAGCCGTTATTGGCAGGCGTTCCGCAAGGGTCTGTCCTAGGCCCACTCTTATTTAGTTTGTTTGTAAATGATATATTTTCTGTGTGCCAATTTGTTAATGTGCATGCGTATGCTGATGACATACAGTTGTACATGTCAAGTCGTATTGGTCTCATTGAGGATTTAAGTTTTAAAATAAATAGTGATCTGCTCGCAATATCTGATTGGGCTAGTGAAAATTCGTTATGCTTAAATGCGTCCAAATCCTATGTCCTGCCCATAAGTCATGGTGCAGTATATTTTGGTGACATTCCGGAATTGTATATTGGAACTATTCCTCTTAGATTTGTGGATAAAGTCAAAAGTCTAGGTTTTATTTTGAACTCAAAACTTACCTGCTGTGACCATGTTAATAAGGTGGTTTCGATTGTGTATGCTATACTGCGGAAACTGCGAATATCGGCCCCTTTCACCCCTGTTGAAACCAGACGAAAGCTTGTAATGCAGTTGGTTATGCCTAACATAACCTACTTTGAGAATGTATATGGTAAAATGGATTCAGTATCATATAATAAAGTGGCTGTGGCATTTAACAATGCTACACGTTATGTTTATGGGATTGGTAAATATGAACATATCTCTGTTTGGCGAGCCAGAATTATTGGTTGCAGTCTAGAAAATTATTTGGCTGCTAGGAATTGTATCTTTATGTACAAGTTATTAACGTGGAAGACACCAAATTATTTATTTGAAAAGTTGAAGCCAGTAAGGTCATTAAGGCATCATAGTCTTGCTCTTCCATCATATCATTACCTAAACTCATCTAGACTATTTTTCATTAGCGCTGTTAGGTTGTGGAATTCAATCCCTAATTCCATAAAAGCCGAACTAAATCAATCCAACAACCAGGAAAAAATATGCAAATATTTTGAATCACTATAATGATACCAGATCAAGACTTTGAATTCTCATCTCTTCTACTTTCTTCCTACTACTTTTCTCAAGAAGTTTAAATACTTTTTCTACTCACTACTAAGTAATTAAGTTATTTTCTGTTATGGTGTTTTTTAGACTTAAGTTAAATGTTATATCTACTTTTTTTTTTTTATTTTATATATATATTTGAAATAATGTCTAAGTTGAAGTACTTCTAAAAGACTATATGTTGTCTTATCCTGTACTACATTGATGAAATAATAATAAATAATAATAAATAATATTTTTGAGGCAGGTAGTGTTTTCTTTGTAGAACTAGGGAACCTTTTTGTTTAGGTAGGCTTGAATTTTTACTGGATCTAAGTATAAATAAGAGTACATGCGCCTTGTTCCTTCATAATATCTGCAAGGCTCGCCGGATACTGTTCAGTTTATAATTGCAGTTTATAACCCGTCATTTAATTAAAAATAAAAAATGAATAAAAGGGCGCGAGAGTTTGAGTGTACAAATTTATTGTTAAAAGTATGAGACGTGTGTTTTCAAATCCTTTGAAAGTTACATACTATAAGTGTTTTGGAATTGAGCCTAAAAACCATGGACACCGAACACTGTGTGCACCACATGCCGAGTCGAATTGATTTCTTCGGAAACCGGAACAAAAAGGTACGTTGTAAAAATTAGGAATTTGTTCCCTTTTAATGCATAGCTGACTAATTTCTGAAACTCTCTATTTAGGCGACGTGTGAAATTTATTACACAAATGAAGTGGAGGGAGCCAACTTGCCATTCAACGGACTGCTATATTTGTACTACAAAAGTACTTGGGGTTGGAAAGTCCAGAAAAGTAACCTATGCGAGCGTATCTACAGTGTCATTACCAGAACTAATTTCAACAGAAGCGACATTGCCAGAATCAAATTTAACTTTAGTTCCGGCTCCAGTTTCATTGTCAACAGTAGTATCTGATTACGCGGCATCATGTTGTACTGAATTTCAAACGGAAAACGAAAGAAATTCTTTGTCACAAGCACAACTCAATGATTGGATAAGGGATTTGGAATTGTCAAAGGAAAAGGCCGAACTACACGCCTTTCGAATGCAACAATTTAAATTTGTTTCATCCGATGTTAAGGTAACATATTATAGAACTCGTCACGAAAAATTTTCCAAGTACTATACGAAGGAGGACAGTGTTTGTTACTGCAAAGACATTGCTGGTCTATTCAAACAATTTGGTGAACCATATGATTCAAAAGAGTGGCGATTGTTCATTGACGGCAATAAATTAAGTTTAAAGGCCGTATTATTGCATATTGGCAACCAAAAGCCATCTATCCCGATCGTGCATGCAGTAAATACGAAGGAAACATATGAGATAATGCAAAAATTGCTCAAGTTAATCAAATACGAAGAACATGATTGGAAAATATGTGCCGATCTTAAAGTCGTTGGAATGCTATGTAGTCTACAAAGTGGATACACAAAATACTGTTGCTTTCTATGCAAATGGGATAGCCGAGCTCGTCAAGACCACTACATCATAAAGGATTGGCCAGAACGAATCGAGTTTCAAGTTGGGGTAGATAACATAAAATACTCTCCACTTATAAAGAAGGAAAAAATAATTTTACCTCCGCTCCACATCAAGCTCGGCCTTATCAAAAACTTTGTGAAGGCTTTGGACAAAGAAGGCGAAGCTTTTCATCATTTGAAGACAATCTTCCCAGAGATTTCAGAAGCAAAAATAAAGGAAGGGATTTTTGTGGGACCGCAAATAAGGAAAATGATGACCAATAACCATTTCAAAGAACTATTGTCACCAGTGGAGGCAGCAGCGTGGGATTCTTTTGAAAAGGTCGTTACTTCTTTTTTAGGCAAACACAAAAGTCCTAACTACGAGATGATAGTGAACGACTTAATCAAAAACTATGCGGAAATGGGTAAATAAAAAAACATATTATAATAAATTATATATTACATAAATTTACATGAGAATATATAGCCATAAATCTGAATTCATCGTCCAGTTCCGAACAAACAAGAACGGGAAAAATATAAACAAAAAATTTGTTCTGAATTGAAAGATAAATCCAGCCTAAGAAAATTATATACTAATGTGTCACTTATGTATTTATCTAATTTACTTTTTTATTTTCTTTCAGGAGTAAATATGTCTTTAAAAATTCATTTCTTACACTCCCACTTAAATTTTTTCCCGCAAAATCTTGGCGACGAAAGTGACGAGCATGGCGAAAGGTTTCACCAGCAAATGAAAGTGATTGAAAGTCGGTATCAAGGATTCTGGGATGTCGCTATGATGGGCGACTACTGTTGGTTTCTCATAAAAGAAACCGATCCTAATCTAAATAAGCTTCAAAACAAGACACATAACTTTTTCAATTATAAAATAAGATCATAGAGTTAAGACAGAACCATATGTACATATGCTATTATTTGTAGGGTACTTAAGTATTAAATGCATATATTTACTTGAATGCTTATAACTTTTGTATTATTTCATCGATTTTGTTCACTGATAGCTTGTTTTTTTTGTAATAAAACAGAGCTTAGAGGGGGGGGGAAATATCTGCTAAAAAGCAAAAAGTTTTCGAGATGCTTCCTCGCAAAGTACAAATTTTTTTATATTTTTACAAAAAAAATTTAAAAAATCCGTAATGATTGTTCACTATGTTTGAATCTGCAGGACCTAGCAAAAAGTATTGTATGTACTGATTATAGTAAATTTTATAAGCTTTCAAATTTTTCAAACCGTTTTTGAATAGCTCAATTTGTTCTTGAGATATACACGATTAAGTGGAGCCATCTTTTTTGTTTTTTGAAATAACGGTAAATCGTAAATATCTCAAAAACGGTACCATTCAAGTAGAAATAACTTTGATCTTCGGAATTAGGAGGTGATTTTACATAGGAATTTCACTATGGCGTCTCTGGTGCAGAAAAAAAGTTGGAATTTGTGATCCAGTGCTATTAGCAAAAAAAAATTTTTTTTGGCACTCTAAGGGAGCGGAAGTTATATACATTTTTTATCTTCATAGTACACAGTACGGAGAGAAAAAAAAATATCAGAAGTGCACTTTAAGATGCATAAGCCAAAAATATTGAAGGTGTCCAAATCCATCTCTTTTTGTAATAGTTTGTATTGGAAAGTGAGGCGGATTGTAACGTAACAGTCTGCGATTTTGGCCATATGTACATACATCTAATAAAATTTAGTAATCATAACGATATCAGAAATCATTTTTCAAGCAATCCCTTGAGAGTTTTCATTTAAAATAGTATAACTTTGAGTACCTAGCTCACATTTTCCCAAATCCCAATACACAGCTAAAAATTTGAACCTAAATTTTAAACTTTTTTGGACTACATATATGACCAAACCAAATTTGGATTCAAATTCAATATAGACCAGTTTTCATGAAAATTGGCTAAATGAATCGGATTTCAATTATAAACAAGAAATGTTTTAACAATTTTTTAAAGATAAAATAAATTTTTTTTCCGTTGGCGGGAATTCGAACCAAGACTCCCCGCATCATGCCCGTCTGCTCTACCACTGAGCTACATCGCACACATAAATGTTGTTGGCAAAATTCAATCTTGAATAATATTAATAATAATAAATTGAAATGAATAATAAATTTGAATGTTCAAATACAAAAGTTTACATTTTAGACCGAAAAGTTTTAAGAATAAAAAAAACTAAAAAAATGTGGCAGCTGGCAGGATTAAAACGAAAACACTCAGGAGTCACATCCGACTGCTCTACCGCTGAGCTATGACGCACATGAAAAACTTGTGGGCAAAAATTCGATTATATTCAAACAAAACAAAAATAAAAAATTTAGACTGCTTTTTCATTTAGATTTTTAATCGAAACCAGAAGAAATTAAAAATCTTTGTAGGCATTTGGACGGTTTGAAATATTGTACAAAAAGGTTTGAAAAATTGATTAAACTTTATACGGGTTTAAAATTTAGATTCATTTTTTTAGCCGTGTAGACATTTTCACCAAGTTTATAAGTAATGGCGGAGATATACCAACAGGTTATCATAACCTCTATCCCAAATCATGGGAACGTTACCGGCAGAGCGGTCAAGCTTCTCATTACCCTCTACCTTCACCGGCCTGGACTTTGCGTTTGATCTCAAGTCGTCATCTCTCCGAAAATTGCCATTGTTTGCGTGTTTGTGTGCTTTTCCACCAAAGCAATCTATTTAGAATCCTGTTCTGACCTGTCAAGTAAAGCATTTCAAGCGGCCTTTTCCCGCTTCGTTGGAAGACGTGGTTTACCAAAACGTATCTATTCGGACAGCGGAAAAAACTTTGCACAATGGGCTGGATTTTGAAAAAAAGTGGTCAAAAGTCGGTTTAGGCTTTGGGACAAATGAGGTTCATTTTTGAAATTTAGAAACATCAAAGTAGGACTGAGTAAAATTTTTTTATTTTGCTTAAGTATTTCGTTAGATAAAGAACAACTACTCAGGTATATCAATAATTTTTTCGCATGGTCGGTACAGCTAGCAAATAGCGAAATACAGATATGTCGCCGGTTCCAAAGTAAACAGACGTATTTGAAAATTTAAATTGTTTTGAAACGGCATTCAAAATTTTATTTTTACAATGGAGTTCTATGAAAAATAAAAGTTTGAAATGCTGTTTTTCCCAAAAATTTTAAAAAGTAAATACATCTGTTTACTTTGGAACCGGCGATGTGTGTAAAAATAAATCAGCATTTTATGTTCAGCCTTTAGTGGACATCGTACTGATTTAGTTTGCACCGATTCCGGCTTGAAATAGGGCAGATATACAAAAAGCTCCCCTTTATTTATAGAAATTTTGTAAATTTTTCCAATAAGGATACCACGTCGAGTGCCGGTCCCACCCGATCCCCGCTAGATATTTACATTTTTTTTTTTTCAAGTATTCCCTGGGGTATCTACTTTCTTCTGTTAATGCGCAAATATGCGCTTTTTTGTATGTGCTGAGATAACGGTCCACAAAGGTCAATAATTGAAATTTACTGTTCTAAATTCATTACAGCCTTATTTTTCATCCGATTTGAACAAAGTTTTTTTTCAAACAAAAGATTTTGAGATTTGCAAGAGTGTACTTTAAACTGATTTTTTAATTTTGGTTTGTTTAAATTTTTTTTAGTGGGCAAAGTGTGGGGAAATTGCAAATTTTGAAAACGCGATATTATCCTCATCCAGTTGGTACACTTTTAACGGAAAAATCTTCCTCAAAATATATTTAGGAGTTATCTTAAATGAAAGAAAAACAAGTAAGGAAAGCTGTCTTCGGCTGTGCCGAAGGCTAAATACCTTTCATGAATAAGCGTCACGATTTTCACTGTTTGATCCCCAGTACAGCCTGTGTGAATTTAACTTTAGCTCATACCGAAATTATCGGAGCTATCGATTATATGGGGACGATGTGTTATATTGGTCCAATCTCATTGATTTTTAACATCGACATTCCACATTCTAAAATAGCAACATTTTACGAAATTTCACGTTCCTACCGATAGAAATTACAGGAGTTATCTACCAAAATCCGTTTATCGGAACAATCGATTGTATGGGGGCTATGTGAAATATTTATCCCATTTCAATGATTTTCAACATCGATATTTTGCATATAAAAATAACGATGCTTCCAAAATTTCGCGTTCCTATGTGTTTAATTACAGGAGTTATAGCCCAAAATCCGCTTATCGGAATAATCGATTGTATGGGAGCTATGTGAAATATTTATGCCATCTCAATGATTTTCAACATCGATATTTCGCATATAAAAATAGCGATACTTCCAAAATTTCACGTTCCTACCTATATAATTACAGGAGTTAACTACCAAAATCCGTTTATCGGAATAATCGATTGTATGGGAGCTATGTGAAATATTTATCCCATCTCTATGAGTTTCAACATCGATATTTTGCATATAAAAATAGCAATACTTACAAAATTTCACGTTCCTACGTATTTAATTACAGGAGTTATAGCCCAAAATCCGTTTATCGGAATAATCGATTGTATGGGAGCTATGTGAAATATTTATCCCATCTCTATGATTTTCAGCATCGATATTTCACATATAAAAATAGCAATACCTACAAAATTTCACGTTCCTACGTATTTAATTACAGGAGTTATAGCCCAAAATCCGTTTATCGGAATAATCGGTTGTATGGGAGCTATATGTTATATTGGTCCGATCTTGCTGGTTCCGACAAATGATTCCTATATTGGAAAATGGTGGTCGCATACCAAATTTCAGCCAAATATCTCAAAAACTGAGGGACTAGTTTGCGTTCAAACAGACAGACAGACAGACGGACAGACGGACAGACGGACATGGCTAAATCAACTCATCTCGTCATCCTGATCATTTCGGTATACTTATTGATGGGTCTATCTCTTCTTCTTCTCATATTTACAAACATCGGACCAAAGTTATAATACCATTTCATGTTCATGAAAGGTATAATTATCATTTCTAAATTTTGAAAAAGTAAAAAAAAACAAGTAAGGAAAGCTGTCTTCGGCACAGCCGAAGACAGCTTTCCTTACTTGTTTTTTTACTAGAAACAAGGCACAAACAAGAAAGTCGAGGAATAATTTGAACTTGGAAAATGTTTTCTTAATTATGTCTTGATAAACACTAAAATAAATAAGAAATGTTTACTTGAAATAAACAAGTTTTTTTCTTGCAGCTTCATGGACGAAAAATTATTGTGGTTGAGGAAGTTGGCCTGGGAGTCCCGGCTTGAATTCTACCTCAACCAAAGATGTTTAATTTTATTTACATAGTTATTTTTACTAGAGTTTACCCAGTGGTTGAAATTCAACCACAAAACCTTATTTTATTTTCCTACCTTTTTGCTATTTCTTAAATTTTCCTTTCTTTTCCATATTTTTTTTATATTTTTGGTTTCTATACATTCCTATTCTTTTTGCCTTTTCCTCCCACTTTACACCATTCAGTAATATAGTTTCAATGTTGATAATTATTTATTCTACTTAGTTCGTCTTCATACGTATTTCTTTCCTTTCCTTTCCTTTGCTTTCATATGCTTTTATTTCCTTCCCTTCCTCTCCTTTCATCTCATTTTGTTTCTTTTGCTTTTCTTTCTTTCTTTTCTTTTCTGTTCTTTTCTTTTCCTTTCTTTCATTTTCTTACCTGACCTTTCTTTTCATTTATTACATTCTTTTTTTCCTTTTATTTTCTTTTTCTTTCCTTTCCTTTGCTTTATTTTCGTTTCGTTTCCCTTAGTTCCTTTCATTTTTATTAATTTTCTTTTCATTTCATTTCTTTTCTTTTATTTTTTTCTTACCTTTATTTTCTTTCACTTTTTTCCTTATATTTCTTTTCCTGTCATTTCGTTTCCTTACCTTTCCTTCCCGTACCTTCCCTTACTTTACCTCTCCTTTCCTTCCGTTTCCTTACTTTCTTTCATTTCCTTTTCGTAACTCCTTTAGTTTTCTTTCTTTTCCATTAATTTCCTTTACTTACTTTTTTTTGCTTTTCATTACCTTCCTTCCTTTTATTTTTCGTTCTTTTTATTTTCATTTATTTTCCATAACTTCCTCCTCCCTACCTTTTCTTTCCTTTCTTTTTCTTTACTTCCCTATCTTTGTCCTTCTCTATTTGTTTCCCTTTCCACTCCCTAAGTAAGTATTACATTTCCTTTATTTCCTTTCCTTTCTTCTTTTCCATTCCCTTCCTTTCCCTACTTTTACTTGCCTTTGATTT